>PVHT021183648.1:16392198-16580540 GCA_004024745.2 Catagonus wagneri | reverse complement strand
AATCCAGGTGGGATCTCAGCCCCACCCATCAGGAAACAGGCTGCCTAAAGACCCCTCAGGCACACAGCCAGCCTCTAATCTCATCCAGAGACAAAGCCCCACCCATCAGAGGGAGAGGAATCAACCCCACCTACCAGTGGGCAGGCATCACTCCCTCCCATCGGGAAGCCTACAGCAAGCCCTGCCCATACCAGCTTTAGTCACAGGGGAGGCAAAAGCCAGAACTAAGAGAGGCTACAACTCTATTGTTGGCAAAAAGGTCATCACACCAAAAACCTATCAAAATGAAAAGACAGAAAACTATAAGCCAGATGAGGGAGAAAGAGAAAAGCCCAGAAAAACAGCTCAGTGATGAGGAGATTATCAGCCTCCCAGAAAGAGACTTTAGACTGTTGATGCTGAAGATGATGCAAGGCATTGGAAATAAACTGGAGGCAAAAACTGATAATTTACAGGAAACACTGAGCAAAGAAATACAAGCTTTAAAAATTAAACAAGAAGAGATGCAAAATACGATAACTGAAATAAAAAATTCCATAGAAGCAGCCAACAGTAGAATACAGGAGGCAGAAGAACGAATCAGTGAGGTGGAGGACAGATTAGTGGAAATCACTAATGCGGAAGAGAAAAGACATAAAAGATTGCAAGGAAATGAGCTGAGTCTCAGAGAACTCTGGGATAATGTTAAACTCACCAATATCCGTGTTATAGGGGTGCCAGAGGGAGAAGAGAGAGAGAAGGGGACAGAAAAAATATTCGAGGAGATTATAGCCGAAAACTTCCGTAATATGGGAAGGGAACCACTCACTCAAATCCAGGAAGTGCAACGAGTACCATATAAAATAAACCCAAGGAGGAACACCCCGAGACACATATTAATCAAAATGACCAAAATTAAAGACAAAGAGAAAATATTGAAAGCAGCTAGGGAAACGAAACAAATGACATACAAGGGAACCCCAATAAGGTTATCAGCAGATTTTTCAGCTGAAACTCTACAGGCCAGAAGGGAGTGGCATGATACACTTAAGGTGATGAAAGGGAAAAACTTCCAACCAAGATTGCTTTACCCTACAAGGCTGTCTTTCAGATTTGAAGGAGAGATCAAAACCTTTACAGATAAGCAAAAGCTAAGAGATTTCTGCAACACTAAACCAGCTTTACAACAAATCTTAAAGGAACTTCTCTAGGCAGAAAAGAAAAGGCCACAGCCAGAAACAAAAACATCACAAATGACAAGGTCCACCAGTAAAGGCGTATATACAGTAAAGATACTAAATCATCCATGCACAATTATGCTACCAAAATCAGAAATCATGAGAAGAGAGCACAAATGCAGGTCACTGGAGATGCACGTGCGATTAAGAAGCCAAGAGCTTAAAACAATCTCATTTGTATATAGACTCCTATATTAAAGCTTCAGGGTAAAAAAAAGGAGCAACAGACAGTTAATACAATGGCAATAAGAACATATATATCAGCAATTACCTTAAATGTTAATGGACTGAATGCCCCAACCAAAAGACATAGACTAGCCAAATGGATACAAAAACAAGACCCATATATATGCTGTCTTCAAGAGACCCACTTCACTTCTAGAGACACATACAAATTGAAAGTGAGAGGATGGAAGAAAATATTCCATGCAAATGGGCATCAAAAGAAAGCCAGAGTAGCAATACTTGTATCAGACAAAATAGACTTTAAAATGAAGAACATTTTAAGAGACAAGGAAGGGCAGTACATAATGATGAAAGGATCAATTCAAGAAGAAGACATAATAATTTTAAATATCTATGCACCCAACATAGGATCGCCACAATATATAAGGCAACTGTTAACAACCTTAAAAGGAGAAATCAACAACAACACCATCATAATGGGGGAATTTAACACCCCACTTACAGCAATGGACAGGTCATCCAGGCAGAAAATCAATAAGGAAACACAGGTCCTGAATGAAGCGTTAGATCAGATGGACTTAATAGATATTTATAGGACATTCCATCCAAAAGCAACAGAATACACATTCTTCTCAAGTGTGCATGGAACATTCTCTAAGATTGATCACATCCTGGGCTACAAATCAAGCCTCAGTACTCTAAGAAAACTGAAATCATATCAAGCGTCTTCTCTGACCACAATGCTATACGACTGGAAATCAACAACAAGAAAAAAATGGCAAAAAATACAAACACGTGAAGTCTAAATAAAACACTACTGAACAACAAATGGATCACTAAAGAAATCAAAGAGGAACTTAAAAAATACCTAGAAGCAAATAACAACAAAGATACAACATTCCAAAACCTCTGGGATGCAGCAAAAGCAGTTCTAAGAGGAAAGTATACAGCAATACAATCTACCTCAGGAAACAAGAAAAAGCTCACATAAACAACCTAACCTTACATCTAAAGCAGCTAGAGAGGGAAGAAGCCAGGTCATGGAAACAACCTAAATGCCCATCGGCAGAGGAGTGGTTAGGGAAGATATGGTACATACACACAATGGATTATTACTCAGCCATTAAAAGGAACGAACTAACAACATTTATAGCAACATGGATGGGCCTAGAAATTATCATGCGAAGTGAAACCAGTCAGACAATTAGACAGCAACACCCAGTGCTACCGCTTACATGTGGCAACTAAAGTGACACAGTGAACTTCTTTGAAGAACAGACAATGATTCACAGATTTTGGAAAACCTTGGTTTTCCAAATAAGACAGTCTGGGGGGTGGGGGGATGCACTGTGGGTTTGGGACACAAAATGTATCACATCGACTTGTAATAATCATTGTACACCTATAATTGAAATAAAACTCATTGTTATAAAAAAAAGTCATCATCTCTCCTTTAACAGCTTTAATGTAGTTTTATTGATTGAAGTATAGTTGATTTACAATATTATATTAGTTTCAGGTATATAGCATAGCAACAGTTGTGTCTTTTAATGAAATCCACTTCAAATACTTTGTAAAATTAGGTTTGGTATAAATAGTTGATGATAATAATGATGAGTTATAATTGGGGGGGCTTTTCCTATGTGACTGCACAAATGTAACTTTTTATGTAATCCTCAGTTCAACTTTATAAGGTAGAAATTATTGCCATTTTACAGAAAGCAAATTAATTAATAGCTTTTCTTCACTGATAAAGAAAATTGAAATTACAGAGAACTTGAGAATGTACAGAATAAATTATTTCCCTATGAAACTAACCAGCAACTAGTCACTAGTCTATAGCCACATAGCATATAATTTTTAACGGTTCCACTTCTCAGTTTATATTTTTTAAACAAAGGATATAGGTAAAGGTTTCAAAGACTTCCTCCAGTTTAATATGGCTTAAAGTTATGAAATGTTTAGGGTTGGCTCTGACTGATGCAGTGGCTGAGATGGAGTGCAATTAATTTCCCATTTATTCTCTTTCTCTCAGCAGAAACCAAAAGTGTGAGTAGAATAGAGTTCTAGGGACTTTGCCATCATAGAGGTAATAAATACAAGGGTTGGCTCTAGCTTTCAAACTATATGAACATTTCTCTTCAGTATTCTTCCCCCATTCCTCCTCTATCCCATCTTAGTCTTCTTCAAATAATGTAGAAATAGATTATGATTAATAATACCAATAAATATCATATTTTTGTCTTTGTAGGTGAAAAGCGTTGCATAATAAAGCATATTTAACATAGTGGGTGTCAAGCTGGACATAAACCCAAGAGGTCAGAATCTAGCCTTAAGTATTATTATTCTCTATGGCCCAAATATTTGTTAATTGAAATAATTACAATAACATTCAGTTCTTGGATATTTTTGTATAACTATGTCACAAAGGTTCTCACCCCTTTTAGTTTGTCTTGTTTACACTAATGGACAGAAAAACAGCAGGTTTCATAAAAGGACATTTAGAGTACCCTCTTGTTCTACTTGTTGTTCTACTTTTATTCATGTCATAAAAGGATTTTGTCTTGAAGAGAAAACTTATTTTAGGGCATGCCAGAATAGGACTGAAGCAGGCCTGAAGGCTTGGATCTGCACATGCTAACTGGTGGCATCCTTCTGATTTACCCAGACTTACAGGAAGTACCCAAGAAGTTACTGGAACTGTTTTCATTTACCTCTGCTTGGTGATCAGACAGGCACATAACTGGAGTCTTCAGAATATTTGGGAGGGCCAAGAAGTTATAAGATCAGAAAATAGGAGCTTCTCAGAGATCAGAAAATAGGAGCTTCTCAGAGAGTTTAACAGTATCTTCTCTGAGTCAGGTGGCATCATTGACAGGGATTCTGGGGGAATCTAAAGGTGACCTACAGAAGCTTGCACATCTGACCTTGAGTGCTTCTGGGTCCCTTGTACCAAGTAGCCATCTGTCAAGAAAGCTTTGTTATCTAATCTACTTTACTTTTTTTCTTAAATATTTTTAATTTTTCCATTATAGCTAGTTTACACTCTTCTGTCAATTTTCTATTGGAGTATAGTTGACTTACAATGTTGTATTAGTTTCAGGTATACAGTAAAGTGAAGCAGATGTGTGTGTGTGTGTGTGTGTGTGTGTGTATAATATATAGCCATTCTTTTTTCCCCATATAGGTTGTTATAGAATATTGAGTAAATTTCCCTATGCTATACAGTAGGTTCTTGATAGTTATCTACTTTATATATAGTGGTATATACATGTTAATTCCATCTTCACAATTTATTCCTTCCCACCGTTGTTTCCCTTTTGATTACCATAAGTTTGATTTTGAAATATGTGAGTTTGTTTCTATTTTATAAATAAGTTCTTTTGTATTATTTTTATTAGATTCCGCATATAAGTGATATCATATGGCTTTTTGTCTTTCTCTTCTGACTTAACTGCTTTAGTATGATAATCTCTAGGTGCATCTGTGTTGTTGCAAATGGCATTATTTCATTCTTTTTTAGAGCTGAGTAGTATTCCATTGTGCATATATACCATATCCTCTTTATCCATTCCTCTGTTGGTGGATATTTAGGTTACTTCCATGTCTTGGCCATACTAAATAGTGCTGCAGTGAATATTGGGGTGCACGTATCTTTTCAAATTATGGTTTTTCTCTGGACTGCCCAGGTGTGGGATTGTTGGATCATATAATAGTTCTGTATTTAGCTGTTTAAGGAACCTACATAGAGTTCTCCATGTGGTTGCACCAGTGTACATTCCCATCAACAGTGTAGGAGGGTTCCCTTTCCTCTGCACCCCCTTAACATTTATTGTTTGTAGAATTTTGATGACAGACATTCTGATTAGTGTGAGATTGGCTGTCATGGTACCTCATTGTAGTTTTTACTTGCATTTCTCTAAAAATAAGAGCCATCTGTCAGTCTTTGGAGAAATGTCTACAAAGCTACATCCATCAAAACAGTACAGTACTGTCACAAAAACAGAACTATAGATCAATAGAATAGAAAAGAAAACCCAGAGATAAGCCCACTCACCTATGTTCTACTAATCTATGACAAAAGAGGCAAGAATATACAATGGATAAAAGACAGGCTCTTCCATAAGTGGTTCTGGGAAAACTGGAAAGATACATGTAAAAAAAATGAAATTAGAAAGTTATCTAATAACACACACAAAAATAAACTCAAAATGGATTCGAGACCTAAACACAAGGCTGGATACTATAAAACCCCTAGAGGAAAACATAGGCAGAACACTCTCTGACATAGACTGCATCAATATCTCTTTGGATACACCTCCTAGAGTAATGAAAATAAAAACAAAAATAAACAAATGGGACCTAATTAAACTTAAAAGCTTTTTCACAGCAAAGGAAACCATAAACAAAACAAAAGATGACCCATAGAATGGGAGGAAATCTTTGCAAACAAAGCAACTGACAAGAGATTAAAATCTAAAATATACAAACATCTTACATAGCTTTATGTATATATATATATATATATATATATATATATATATATATATATATATGTGTGTACACAATGAAAAAATGGTCATAAGATCTAAATAGGCATTACCTCAGCTGCTTTAAAGCAAGTATACCCTTTGCTTTGTCTGTTGGTTCCTTTGCATCAATCATGTCACCACCACACTTAGACAATCATTCATGGGGTTACTAAGAAATCAGACATAAGCTCCATCACTAGGAAACTCATCCACCTAAAACTGTTTAGGAAAAGTCCTAACAGAAAATGAATTATTATAAAAATGTTAAGATCATGTTATGTAAAATGACATGGGAGACATAGAAATCACTTTGTTCCCTTTTTTTTTTTCTTCTTTCAAATGGATCAGAACAGTGCACTTGAACCCCAAAGAAGCTCTTCGCCTTTCTTATTTGTCACCCCTACCCCCTGCACCAGCAGCAAGGGTCCGTTTTTTCCCTTTCATTCATTTACCACACAATAACCAAATATTTATGGAGTGCCTACCATGTGCCAAACTCCATGGGCTGTCAGACTCATGTTGTCCCCTTTGCCTGAAATATACTCCCCATGTTCTTCTTTCTTGGATGAGTTCTTCCCCAGCCTTTAAATATCTTCTAAAAGCCACTTTATGTGAGGGCTTCCCAAACCCCTTTAGGAAGTCAGACTTCCCCTCCACTGTTCTATGAGCATGACTTCCCAGTCTAGTACAAACCTTATCATTCCTGTCGTTCTCATTCATCTGTGAGTTCCAGGAGGGCAAGGGTGATGCCTTCTTCTTCTTTGCCTCTTTCGTTGGTACCACTTTACTGAGTGGATAGCTTAATATTATTTTTTATTTAAGAAATAAGTAAATATGTGAATGAAAGCTGGGTGATGTTTTCTGCACATTGGACTTAACATGGTACTTTGAATAGGTCACTAAATCACCTTTTTGGTTCTGGCTTCCTCTTTGTAAAATTAAGTGATAATACTCACTCTTTCTCCTGCTGTGAGACATCATGGTGCTTTAAAACTTTAAATATGGAACCCCAGAAGTGTCTTTTTGTTGTTATTAGGGCCATTGTCACCTTGCAGTTGACTCTGTGGCCTTAGTGCAAATGAACGTTGGACCCAGTGACTTAGAACAGCAGAGAGTAACAATAGAGTTTATATGTTGTGCCTTACATTTATTATGTGGTTAACTTCCTCAATGCCTGCTTATTAAGCAAGATTGGTTTTAGTGGATTTCTAGGGAAACAAGAAAAACTGAAGCAACTTGAGGAGTGAGAGATAAGGAAACAGTGGCATCACATCTAGACAACTCTTTGACAAATTAATTCTGAAGTTAAAGAAAGAAAGAGAGTGGTGTCTGGTGAGGGATGGGGCCAGACTCTATTTATTAAGAAGCCTATGGGGGAAACAAGTAAAAGGATGCTCATTATGCTCATGAAAAGAATGGAGTAATATATTAGCATATTTATACAATTAAATAATATGTAGAAGTGAACTCAAGTACATATATCAATGAGTCACAACATAATATTGAATAAAATATCAAAATGAAACATATACAGCATTACCCTGTTTACAAAAAATTGAAACTCAAAAAGTAGTGCTCTACATTGTTTATGTGTGCACAGATTTGTTTTTAACACATAAAGACTGGAGAAGTAGGGTACTCATGAAATTCACAAGGATAGCTTCTTTTGCATAAAAATAGAAGGGAAACATTAAAAGAGAAAAAGTGTGTTTTTCTTATAATTTCTACATAAATTATCAATTGTTCTATAAAGTATAAATCTAAGGCATAAACTGGAAAACCAAGCACTTATTAATACAAATGATTATGCAATCTTGTCCTCTTAGATACTCTACATTTTTAAGCAGCCAATTAAAGAAGACCGAAAGTCAATGGAAAGGACCCACTTGGCAGAGTGAGACACTGAATCAACAGGAGTGAAAAAGGCTAAATATGGAGTTTCTCAAAAGCAAGAAAAAAATAACATCATGATGCTTGAAAACTTTAGATATGGAACCCTAGAAGTATCTTTTTGTTGTTATCAGATCCAACGGATCTGGGAGGAAAAGTAGAAAAAAAATGGGAGAACAAGTAGGAAAAAAAGCAGAATTCTTAATTTTAGAAGATATGATATCAGAAGATAATGGGTCATATTTGAATAGGATATTTGTTTGATTTTTAGAATGACAGGGGAGTTCCTCCATGCTATGGAGTGGCAAGATACCAGGGACATAATTCTGAAGCCAACAGAGGATATTATTAAAAATGATTTCAGGGAGTACGTGTGAATTAAGAAATGTTGCAAAGCTTGCAATACTGCAAAAGGGATTTTCCTTTTGGTGACCATGAATTTCTAGTGAAACCAATGTGTCCTATTGTGTGAATTTTTTCAGCAAGGTACAGCTCAAAAGAAAGCAGAGTGATCCTTTTTTAGGATTTTCTGGATGCATGTGACAAAACATCACAGGGGCAAGTAAATTCAGGTTTTAGGGAATATTATTACTTAATGGTGTTTAAGGGAATTAATCTCATAAGACAGAAACAAATGGAGAGAAAATTTATGAATTGAGAAAAAGCAGAGGATTCATGAGACTGTCTCACTGAGGTCATAGAATGATGATGGTAGTCCAAACTGAGCAGTTTAATTAGTGATTTGGGAGGTAAAGCAGTTCTAGGTGATCACATGGATTAGTGCTTTGGGCCAAAGGTGCAAAACGGCTAAAGTATGGTAGAAGGAAAGCTCATGGAGATGGTAAATTTAAGAGTTTAAGAGGCTGTTAGGTCACAGAGGCCATTCACATAGACCTCTAAATCATATTGCTCAGAGACAGGGCTTGGTTTATCTCTCACTGCAAAGATACCAGCTCCCTTCTTTCTCTGTTTCTAATTCATCCAATTAATCAGTCATTGTTGAACCATTTCCTGTGTTTCCTATTTTTTGAAGAGAACGTGTTAGGTTCCATCAGTCACCATTCAGTTTGAGGTTCCTTTTTGCGATTCTCGGAGGCAGCCCTGGCCCCTAGGCCAGTCTACAGAGGTTGTCTCTGAGTTAGTCTTGGCCGAGTCTGTCGAGTTTAGATTTTAGAGACCACGAAGGCCTGTGCACAGCTCTCAGAAAAAAAAATCTGTGCACGGGGCGAATGCAATAAGCATGGTGTAGGTGTATGTGTGGTGTGAAATTGTATCATGTGCCGTTTCTCCATACGTAGTCAGGTGTATATATCTTAATTCAACCAAGTAAAATTTAATGAGAATGCCTTTTAACTTCTTCCCAAAGCTGCTCACCAATATCTTTCCACTAGAAAAGCCAGGGGAAGGAGAGTTAGCAGGGTATGCTGAGCCCGCAAGGCATGGGAATTACCAGTCAGCAAGCTCCCTACAACAAGCAAGCACACCTTCCTTTCAAAGATGTCCAGGCTCCAGGAACTGTGGGAGCATTGAGGAGTAAAAGGGGGGCGGGGGGCTGGTTGAACAAGGGAAGCTATGTGCAGTTGGCCAGAGCTGTGGTTAGATGCCCAGTGGCATTTATTCCGGGCATGGAAGCACCTCCTATATGCATGACTGATTTAACAATTTATTTTTTATTTTTGCACCTTGAAGACCAGGAAAAAAAGGGGGCCAAAGAAATCCAAAATAAATGAATAAAATCAATATAATTTTTGTTGGAAAATGCGAGTGAACTATACAGTAAACCCTCACAATATTTCCATCCGCTAGGTAGATGAATCCAGAATGGTTTTACATTTATAATTACAGAGAGAACGTGTGAAAGACCCTTATTCTTTTTTTCCTGTCTCTTAAAAAAAAATGGTGAATAGGGCCTTTAATACTCAATCTTAAATGAATGTTGTATATTTTGGCATGGTGTCAAAGTGTTAACAGAACTTGTACTATGGTCTTCTAAAGGGAAAAAACAAATAGTTTAACACTGAGGTATTTTGAAGCAGGTGCTCTGGACAATTAAAGAACTTTGTGGCTTTTGAAGGCCCCCTTCCAAGAACTAGAAATCTGAAAAATGAATACCACACTGTCACTTTGATAAAATATCTGGTTTTCGTTTCTACTGGGGAAAGAAACCAGAACTCAAAGAGCACAGAGCAGACATGTTTATTAAGGTGCAATGTACAAGACACTGCTTAAAAGCTGCCAATAGCCGAAGAAAAAATTTATACACCTCAGTTATTTAGATCCAACAACAAAACACCAACAGTTCAGCTGCTCAAAAAAAAATTTTTTTTTTTTTGTCTTTTTAGGGCCGCACCTGTGGCATATGGAGGTTCTCAGGCTAGGGGTCTAGTCGGAGCTGTTGCTGCCAGCCTATGCTAGAGCCACAGCAATGCCAGATCTGAGCCGCTTCTGCGACCTACACCATAGCTCATGGCAATGCCGGATCGTTAACCCACTGAGCAAGGCCAGGGATCGAACCTGCAACCTCATGGTTCCTAGTCGGATTCGTTCCCACTGAGCCACAATGGGAACTCCAGGTGCTCAAATTTTTGACTTAACTTATTGTCATCATGATAAGACAGAAATGTATAAAAATTACAATTTAGGATAGACAAGTTATGACTGAAATGGAATCTTGTAATAAAGAAGCAAAGGGAAAATATGTGTAAGAGAACAAATGACAAATGCCATAGGATTAAAGGAAAATAGGAGAAGAAAAAGAGAATGAAAGAGAAATGGGGGGGCAGGGAGTGTTGGGACAGCGAAACTGTAGTAAAAATCCAAGTGCAAGAAAGAAAAGAAAAATCATTTGGATGGTTGAACAAAACCTGAGTTCTAGACCTGCATATATTCAACAGAATTAGAACTATTACTAGTAACAAATACTAGCAAGAAATAGTTATTTCAACTAGCATTGAGACACTGGGGAACTAATTCAACATCAATCAATTTTATCATCCATAAGAGGAAAATATAACTTCTGCTCTGTATATCTTACATGATTTTAGTGAGTCTCAAATGAGAAAATGGTTTTTAAAGCCTCATAAAAACATCTAGTGGATATTTCTGTGAAGGTTCAACCTAGAATCCTATAAAGGGAAACAAATAGTCCAGAACAACATACCATCAAAACTCTGGTGGCCTATGACCTAAGGAAAAAGAGAAGAATAACTGCCAAGCAAACAATGCCCAGTTCTCCCTGTAGGAACTATCTGAGCTGGGATTCATGCTCAGAAAGTTGGAGGTGATGACCTCAGGCTATGCATACTTCCCCACAAACTTAAAAGATAACACTATTGCACTAGTCATTCACACCAACTGAAATGCGTTACTGTGGCCTTAAGCCAGTCTGAGTTTTATGGGTGCACAGATTGTCCTTAGCTGGACAGATACTAGCACAAATCTTTATTTCCACTGTAGTACAGATAAAGCCTTTACAACAGGTTATTTAACCCCATTATGCTTTTAATAATTATTATAACTTTATAGGATTTTAAAAATATTTTCAGATTAGAAATTTCATTATCTACACTCTCAGCTTAAAATTAGGGGGGTACTAAGTCCGTTGCTAAAATCCATCTGGCAGTTAGAGCTTAAATGTATTTTCTCAAATCTGTACTTTTTGTTTTTATTCCCTACAATTCCTAAGAAGTTTTCTCGAGGTCTATATCATTTTATATCTTATTCTCTATATTTCAACCATTTCATTCTGTAGTCCTAACAAACTCCCAGGTGATGCAAATGCATCAAAAGCCAGAACACAGACAATTATTTCAGTGATGATTTTCTCAATTCTTCCAAGGATGGTACACAACTTGGACCATTCTAAATGAACAGGAGAGAGTTTGTTAGTTCATCACATACAATGGACTCCTTAGGACACTAAGGCAGAATTCGTACAAAATATGAGTTGAGAAAGCCTGCTTTGTCAGGGAACGAAAACTGAAGTATAAAGATCACTCAATACCTTTACACCTTTACAACACATCTTAGCCATTTCCATCTTTATAACTTCCGCTAATGAATTGGCTGGTGGGGAATTTTCTAGATTCACAGGATATCAATACCTTCTTCATCATCTGCTTTCACACTTGCAACCTGCCATTTATTCAAATTCTATTCACTTCTCAAATCCCTAAACTTCGGCCTCTATCTGGCAACTTTGCTGAAATCACCCCTCCCAAAATCAATAACTTCTTGGGCTAAATCCAATGAATTCTCTTTTAGCTCCATCTTGTTTGACTTCCTTTCAGACTATGGACTACCTCACCGTTGAAACAGTCTCCTTCCTAAATTCTGTGCTGCTGAAGTCCACTCCAGCCTCTCAGCTCACTCTTTCTTCCTCTGTTCTTTCTTCCTCTTCCTCCCTCCCTCTCTGGAGGGAGGAAGAGGCAGTCTGTCTCTTAAATGCGGGCTATCTTTTAGGGATTACCCTTGTCTCCTCACTCTACTCACCCTCCTTGAGGTATCTTGCCTAATCCTATTGCTTCTTTCAGTGTGCTGGTGACTTCCAAATCTATGGTGACTTCCAAGTCTGTGGTGACTTTCAAATCCATGGTGACCTCCTGATCTCTGATGACTTCCAAGAACAGAGCAATTTCCAGACTCTTATTTCAATTGCCCATTCCATCTCTTGGTCTGAATATCAAATCCTTCATTACCCAATCTAAACCTATCACCATCCTCAACTCTTTCTTTTTCTTAAATCCTCTACAGTGAATATTATAAACACTAAAAATAAAAAAAAAAATTAGTGAGAAACAAGGGAGAGGTAGTGACATCTGGGAAAGCAGAGCTGGTCACTAAGTTAGGTCCCCTCATGGAAGCAACACCTAATGAATTTCCCTAAGTCCAAATACCGCCTCTCAACCTCCCAGGTTCAGAAGCTTTATTTTATCAGGATCTGCCTGATTATGGCCAATATCATCCAACCAATATATAAAACCTGTAAACCAAGTTATTTTAAAACATTTCAGCTCTAATATTCCCACTGATATGATCATGACATGCTCTCCCTGTAGAAAAACCTACATAGGAAGTCAAATTATTACCAAATATTTGCTCAATAAGCATGGAATCAGTGCAGAGGAATTATTAGATAATTAAAATGTGCAATACAATCAGGCTAAGATTCAATACTTCATTTATTCTATAAATATCAATTGAGCACAATGACTGAAGCTTTGCTATGAATCGTATTTCCTAGTTTGTCATTCAATAACCCCTCACCAAGGAAGTTTCCTCCTGAGAGCTGCTGGCCTTCTCGACATTTCCTTTTCTTTCTTTCCATCATTGATCAACCTCATGTCTACCTTCCACACATAATGTAGCTAACTGTTGTGTTCATACTGCCATTGATGTCTTCATGTTTTTAATCTGTTTTCTATGTAGTCCAGCCTTGATGTTCTGGAAGTCATTCCCATTTTTTAAAATACCAGCACTTCTATACTCTACCTCCTTATTACTTATTACATATCTTAACTCTCAGAGGGGAATTTCATTTTTAATTCCTAGGGTTCCACACTACCCTCCCAAACATCACCTACAGATATCATCATTCACCTATTTCAAAATCCTAGGTATCATTGTGACTCCTTTTCCTCTTTCACTTCCCCAAACATTTAGATTCAACTACAGTAACTTTCTTAGCTCTCATCTTTTCTCACTAGTATCACTGCCATAGCATCTATCTGCCCCCTGCCATCATTATGGAACCTCTCCAGTCCCTTCTCTACAATGCCCGCAAAGCTTAGGTAGAAATCGCTATTGTTGGAACTATCACCCCAGATCACACAATAGCTAAACCTGAAGCTGCTGGATCTAACACAGTGGTACACAACTGGAGGATATTCCCCCTCAGAGGATATCTGGAAATGCCTGGAAACATTTTTCATTGTAACTTGGGATTGCTACTTGCTTCTAGTGGGTAGAGACCAGGGGTTACGTTAAATACCCTAAAATGCACAAGACGGCCACCACATCAAAGAATTGCCATTGCCTAAAATGTCAGTAATGCTGAGGTTGAGAAACTATGATTAATATCATCCTAAGCAGAAGGAGGCATAGCTACTGTGCTTATGCTTCTTACCACTATCTTCATAAATATACACCCCCCCACCCGCAAGCTATTCTCCACCACATGCTCTCAGCTTCTAAAGTTCTGAAATTCATTTTCTTGTACCTACTTTTCCACTCTGCCCCCAATTCCTCTTTGTATACCTCTTGAAATGTTACTCATAGCCTGGGCACTTTGTATTTCCTCAGCCTCTGCTCAGAGCATCTTTTCAACTCCTTAGCTTATCTGAATCCTTAAGTAGTTCCTGAGGAGACTGTGTCTCCTGTTAACCTTTCAGTTGGTTTATTCTCTCACACTTTATAACGCTCAAAGTTGAAAAATGGAATTATTGTCCCCCTCTAATCCCACTTTAGGTGTCCTTTAATGCTACATACCTCCAAACCACTTCACCTCCACAATCTGCTTCAGAATTCTGTTTTGTTTTTCTCTCTCTTTTGTTCTCACCTTTTCGGTCTCTTCTGGTCTTTTTGTCCCATACAGTTCTTGTGGATATTCCCTTTCATTCATTGAAGGCATTGTCTTCTGGCTCATCATTTTTGGTAACTTAAACACTCTTGTGAACACATCCCAAATTCTGGCCTCTCAGTTCCTACACTATTTCATGTCCAATGACCTTCTCCTTCACCCTCACAATCCTACCGTCTCATGCATCCTCCATCCCTCTACCATTGAGCATACTCTTTCCTTACATGGGTATCCCTCCGACTTCTATTTCTTTTGAGTGACTTCTGGTCACATTTCAGGACTCAGTCCATTTGTTAGCTTCTCAGGGAAGTCTGGGAAGTATTGTAAGAGCCCCTACCCTGAATTAGGTGTGCCTCTAGTGCACTGTTTTAACATCCAGTGCAAACCTATACTTTTGCACTTAGATTTTTAATAATTTCTTATTTGTGTGTCCGTCTCTCTCAGTTGATTTTAGCCTCCATCAGAGGACCACATGTCTAATTTGTTTTTGTATCTTTAGCAAGTAAC
Source organism: Catagonus wagneri (assembly GCA_004024745.2). Taxonomy (NCBI): domain Eukaryota; kingdom Metazoa; phylum Chordata; class Mammalia; order Artiodactyla; family Tayassuidae; genus Catagonus; species Catagonus wagneri. The sequence continues at coordinate 16,565,631 of PVHT021183648.1, read as the reverse complement.
CTAGCACATGGCATATAGATGTTGACATGGCTCTCTCCACTCCCCCTGGTGCTCCCAGTTGTCCTTGGAAGTTATAGGGAGCAGGATACTCCAATTTATAAACACCAGTAAGAAGATAAATGCCACCGATCAGTCCTGGAGGATGTCTGTGCAATGATATTAACTGCGTGCACGCTATCTAAGCCAGTCAGAGACTCAAATGACTTGCATAGTCCTTCTTTGTTGCAGCCCTAATCCTGGTTGATTTTCTTCCAAGTTTTGCAAACAATATTATGTTTCTGTGGTCAAAGTTATGTAAGATCTACATGTTCTCTTCTCATTATACTTTTATAAGGCCATTTTGTATGAAGTTGGTCTGTCATTTTTTATCCTCCTTGTAAGTTTCATTCTGCCTTTCAGAGGAGGTTCATGTTGCCCTGCATATGCCAACAGGTTTCTTTAAAACTCGTAAAATTCCATTTTTATTTTATCTTATTCTCTATAAGTAGGCACTTAATGAATGCTGACTCCTGAAAGGATTACAATTTTGAGGAACTCACAGTCCTTGTGTGATAGTAGAAGATGAACTCCCAACCTAGACAAAAAGTGCCAAAGACTCAATATCACTAAGAGTATTGAGTTTCACTTTTCTTTCTCCTGTTAGACATAAATAAACTCATTGAAGATAGGGTTCCATTTTGTTTTTGGTATCCTCACTTCCTAATAAGAGTGGGCACTCAATGTTTGTTGGATGCATAAAATAGTGAATGAATAACAGTGAGGAACAGTCTCCTTCACATAATTCTTTTATGCAGTATTGAAGGAAGCCACCCACAAACATAGAGTAATTAACAGATATACTTGAATAGCTGCCATGTTTATATTCTGAAAGACTACACCAATGGAAATTCTTGTGAAATAGGAACTCTCACTCAGTGGAAGCACTACCACTTAGAGAATTCCTTTCTCTAAAAACCTAGAACTATCTATTATATAACAATCATCAGACATGAATAATATTTGAAAAGGAATTTATTAAAAAATAATTTCACATATAAATTAAAAAAAAATCTATTCTGATGCCTTAAGAAGATGCCATTACCCATCTTTTCACTTCTTGAGTTGATAAGGCACAAACTGGGGTTGGCTCACATAGATTAATAACTTTAAAGCAACTTCTAGCCAATATTTCTTTTTCTCTTTTCTTCCCTTTTTTTTTTTAGGGTCACACCCATGGCATATGGAGGTTCCCAGGCTAGAGCTCCAACAGCTGACGTCCTATGCCACAGGGCTAGCAACGCCAGATCCGAGCCTTGTCTGCAGCCTACACACAGCTTACAGCAATGCCAGATCCTTGACCCATTGAGCGAGGCCAGGGTTTGAACCTGCATCCTCATGGAAACTAGTTGGTTTTGTTAACCTCTGAGCTATGGCAGGAACTCCATAGCCAATATTTCTTTAGTTAAAATCTGATGAATTATTAGATAAAATTTAAAAAACCGAGAGTTTTGAAAATGTCCTTTTAAAATTGATATCTTACATTTCTTTGGACTCTTGGTTTTACCACAGTATCTTAAATTGATTGTATTGACTTGCTATGTGACTGTTAAACAACTGTCACATATCTTCATTTCAGGCATAACTACTTAAAGTGATGAGTGATGGACATAGACAAACTAAGACAAAGTGTTGATAAGTTGATTCTTTGGCATGAAAAGCATACACAGTCATTAAATTTCTACAATTAGAAATTTCTTGAGTTTCAACTTCAGATCATTTAATAATACTTTATGTCATTATAAAATTAAAAGTTCTCTCTTTAATATGTTTAAATCCATAATTTATTTAGGCCCTCAATATCAGTGTGGGATCTAAAAATTTATATAAAATATTTTTTTAAAAACTGAAAAGATCTCAATTCTACTTCCACAGTTAGAGGCTGCTCCATACCAGCCAATTTATTGAACTATCTTCATTTCAACCAATTCTTAACTCAACTACCTCCTTCCTATTGTGTTTATTGGGGAAAAAAAATGCCAATAACCATTGATTATTTTATTTAACAAGTATTATTTGCCTACCATGTATTTTTCACTTCTGAGGCACCAAGTAAGAAAAACAAAAATAGACAAATAATTGACTACACGGAATTTATATTTTAATGAAAATATTTAGGATAAGAAATAAGCCAATGACAAAATACAGCACTGAGTAATAAAAAGGGCAAGAGGGAAAACAGAGCAGGATAAAAGAATAGGAACTGTTGGTAACCACATCTCTGAAGAAGTGAAATCTGGACAAAAACTGGAATGATTTAAAGAAACAAGGTATGCTCACACTTGGGAAAAGTGCTTCAGCAAAGGGACCACACCAGGTCTGAGACAGGAATGTGTTTGCTATTTTCCAGGTGGAGCAAGAAATTTGTGTCTTAAACAGTGTCAGTGGATAGCACGGAGATGGTAAGCAATTGGGTCAAAGACAGCCAGAGGACAGATTATGAAGAGCGTGGTGGGCCATTAAAGTGGCCATTAAAGGACTGAAATTTTCATTCTAAGTGTCAGAGGAAGTCACTGGACAATAGAGCAGAAGAGTGACATGATATGATTTGGGGTTTAAAAGGTTCATTGTGGCTGTGAAGATTAGAATGTTGAAAGGAGGCAAGAGGCAAGAAAAAGGGATGCTAGTTGGAAGACCACTGCAATTGTTAGGTGGGAACAATTGCATCTTGGCTTAAGGTGAGAGAAATGTAAATGGTAAGAGATGATTTGGTTCTATATATATATATATTTTTTTTTTTTTTCCTTCTTATGGACACAGCTATGGCACATGGAAGTTCCTAGGGTAGGGGCTGAATTGGAACTGCAGCTGCCAGCCCATGCTACAGCCACAAGGCAGGATCTGAGTCACATCTGTGACCTGTGTCATTGTAGTTTGTGGCAACGCTGGATCCTTAACCCGCTGAGTGAGGTCAGGGATTGAACCTGCATCCTCATAAATACTAGTCGGGTTCTTAACCATATGAGCCATAACAGGAACCCCTGGTTCCAAATATATTTTTAAAGGATACTTTCAGCTGGACAAATGATGACGTTATTTACTGAGAAGAGAAACACTGGTGGAAGAGCAGCTTTTAGGGTTGGAATAGAGTAAAAGGATAAGACTTAGTGATTAGTAGAAAACTGACAAGTGATAGCCAGCCACTGATTCAAGAAGCAATGTGAACCTGAAGCAAGACATATTCCAGGAAAATCAATTTTAGGTCTATCATAGTAAGGTGAAAATCTTAAAAATAGATCAAAGGAATAAAATGGATTCTCTTCAAAAGGATATTATTTAAACTGACTACTCCCTTCTCAAAGAAAGCCAGAAAGGAAGGTAATAGCATTTTTAAAGTGAGGAAAAAATATCCCTCCCATCCTAAAATTATGTACTGAGCAAAAATATTTTTGAGAATAAAGGTAAAATGAATATGTTTAAAAAAAAATCTAAGAGAATTTGGCATCAGCAGAACCACCCTAAAGCTTATCCTCAGACAGAAAGAAATTATTCCAGAAGGAAGTGTGAAGATGTAGTCGGGGCTAAAGAGCAGCAAAAGGAGTATTAAAGAAAGGTAAAGGAGGGCATTCCCCTTGTGGCACAGCGGAAACAAATCAGACTAGTGTCCATGAGGATGCTGGTTCAATCCCTGGCCTTGCTCAGTGGGTTAAGGATCTGGCATTGCCATGAGGTGTGATGTAGGTAGCAGACATGACTGGGATCTGGGGTTGCTGTGGTGTAGGATGGCAGCTAGAGCTCTGATTCGACCCCTAGTCTGGGAACTACCATATGCCATGGGTGTAGACCTAAAAAAAAAAAAAATTTTAAAGAAGGTAAAGGAAATTAATATTAACTGTGTAATAATATATTATTATTAATAATAATATACATAGAATTAAAATATATGGTAACAATGTATGTAAGTCAGAAAAAATAAATTAAGATATTTTAAATTTTTGTGTTATCTGGGAAGAAGTGTCAAATAACAATAGGTTATAATAACAAAAAGATGCACTTTGCAACCAGGTGACCATGATAAAAACAGTAAGAGTATATAACTTCTAACCTAAAATGGGGAGTGAAGAATGGAATAATCAGAATTTACAGGAAAGTTCACATCATGACCAGGAGGTAACGAACACAACTGTTATCCATGAGGATGCAGGTCCCTCGTCTCACTCAGTGGGTTAAGCATCCTACATTGCATGAGCTGTGGCGTAGGTCGCAGACTCCCCCGTGATCTGGCGTGGCTGTGGTGTAGGCTGGCAGCTGTAGCTCTGATTTGAGCCCCAGCCTGAAAACCTCCATATGCCATGGGTACAGCCTTAAAAAGCAAAAAAAAAAAAAAAAAAAAAAAATTAACAATCATTGCAAAATTTGGCAAATAAGGATAGGGAGAAAAAAATGAAAAATTGGGACAATAGAAAGGAAATAATCAATATTTAAATTAGATGTAAATAAACTAAACGTTTCAATTAAAAGGCAAAGTTTTCACACTGAATTTTTTAAAATTCAGTTTGAAAGAAACATGCCCAAAATATAAGTATACAGGCCGAAACAGAAAACATGTACCACTGTTAGGAAATTTAATTCATAATGTTAAACTGATCACAAGGAAAATTCCAAGCCAAATGGGATCACTTGTTAATTTTGCAACTGTTTAAGGAAGGAGTAATGCCAATACATACACAGACTTTTTCAATGGACAGTAAATGTGGGAATGTTCCCAATTTGTTTTATGACAATATAAACTTGATATCAAAATCTAATGAGGTTACTGTTAGAAAGGAAATTCATAGTCTAACCTCATTAATGAATATAAATGAAGCAATACTAAACAAAACATTAGCAGAATAAAGAGAAAAAACAACAAAACGTTTTTTCTAGGAAAGAAAATCTGCTTTTTTTTCACCATATTAACAAAATAAAGGAAAGATAATACTCATTCATAAAAAAAAAACCTCTTTCAAACTAAGAGCAAAAGGAATCTTTCATAATTAAATTAAAATATCTACAAAAAGCTGGGAGCAAATGTTAAATCTGATATTTGCTGAAAACTTTTCTCTGAGCTTGGGCAATACCATATGATTGACATTTTGAATGTTAAAATTTCCCTCTGAAATTAGAACACAATTAGGATGTCTACTTATCACTCTTTATAACCTAGCATTTTTGCTGATCCATAACCATGCAGTAAGCCATGGAAAAAATATATAGAAGGACTACAATAGAATAAAAATTATTTTATTATTTTAGATGGAATTATTAAACACAAAATTCAAATGAAGCTGTAGATAAATATTTTAAAATAATGTGTTATCTTAATAAGATTTCTAGACTGAAGGTAGTTACACAATATTTAAAAAAAAATATCATTTACAATAAAGTCCACAAAGTAAAATATCTAGAAATAAAACTAACAAAAATGTGTAAAATTCTTATGCAGAACGTTATAAAATACTATTGAGAGAAATTAAAGAGAATGTAAATAAATGTTTATGGACTGGAAGAATCAATTGGTCTGCAAATTTGATACAATTTTTTTTTTTTTTGTCATTTTAGGGCCGCAACAGTGCATACGGAGGTTCCCAAGCTAGGGGTCTAATTGGAGCTATAGCCGCTGGCCTACACCACAGCCACAGCAATGCCAGATCTGAGCTGTGTCTGTGATCTACACCACAGCTCACAGCAACGCCGGATCGTTAACCCAGTGAGCAAGACCAGGGATCGAACCCACAACCTCATGGTTCCCAGTCGACTTTGTTAACCACTGAGCCATGAAGGGAACTCCCAAATTGATACAATCTTAATAAAAATCTGAAGATGGATATGTGTATGTAAGTGTAATTTGACAAGCTGATTCTCACATGTATATAAAAAATATGTTAATTGAAATCACCAAGATTAATTAGACATGATTATAAAGGAAAAACGCAATCAAAGAACTTGTTCTGCTGGATGTCAATTTAAAGTTACAGTAATTAAGACAATGGGGTATTAGAGCAAGAGGAGACAGAACAATGGTACAGATTACAGACTCAGCATATATGAATGACTGATTTATAGATCGGGTACAAAAGAGCTGAGCAGTGGAGGAAATATTTTAAATGTGGCTGAGTCAATAGAACAGCCAATGGACAACAAATGCTGAATATCAGCTCCTACTCAGAGTATGTGCAAAAATGAAACTCAGATGCATTCTAGATCTAAATATGAAAAGAAATCAATAAAGTTTCTTGAAGATAACAGAGAGAAGTATCATTATTCCCTCACTGTGGTCAAATATTCTTAAAATATTACTAACCATAAAAGGAAAGATTGTTAAATTCGATTAAAGAGTAGAATTTTTGGTCACAAAAAGATACAAATAAAGAGTGAAAAAGCAAACCACAGAATGAAAGTTATTTATAACATATACAACTTACGATAGGCTTAGGTCCTGAATACATGAAGGTTTTTAACAAATCAATAAGACAATCAATAGAAAAATAGGCAAGAGCCTTGAGCAGTGTCACAAAAAAAGGCTATCAAAATGGTCCCAAAGGCTGTGAATTCTACACAAATGTTAATTGCTATTGTTGTCACCCAATATAGACTATTAGAAATGGAATCAACTTCCTATTTTTAAAAAATAGTAATAAAGGTACAAAAAGGTGCTCATTAGTAGTCAGAAAAATAGAAATTGAAACGAAAATGAAACATACTCCAAGCCAAAGTGCTTCAAATTAAACAGACTGACAGTGACAATGTTTTTAAGAATTTAGAGCAATTACAACATTTCTTCATTGCTGGTAGGAGTGTCAATAGGTATAAACGCTTTGGAAATAGTTTAGTATTTCATCACTTGTTAGGCTATAATGATGCAATGTATCAAACAACCAAAACAAAAACAAAACAAAACTCAGTGAGACACAGCAAAAAGCACTGATACAGCTAGCACATCTCCATGGTAGCTGGGCTTAGCTGATCTAGGCTGGCCTCTCTACTGGGTTGTGATGGGTCAGGGCTCTGACCCTTGTCTGTAGATTACAGATGGTCTAGGCTGGGATTGGTTAGAACAGTTCATCTGGCTGGGCTCCAGTTCTACTGAGTCTCCTCCTTCTGGAGTGTTATCTTTCCTCCTGAAATTTATCATTACCCAAGGAATGAGGCAAGATTTAAGCCTGACTACACTGTAAGCAAATAGCTATTTCAGTTGGCTGAATATACTTATTTGAAGAAAGTGTAATCTCTGTTACTTACAGCTATTAAAAATATTTGAGAGATATGCAGAAAAGGCAAAAAAGGAGTGAAGATTAATCATTCTAATGTTCATAAAAGAATGCTAGATACTTGGTTCTTTCCTCTCTCCTCTTGGAAGAGGAATAAATATATATTTTACACCTCTTTTTCTTTCTTTCCTTTTTTTAATTGCTTTTTGGGCCGCACCCGTGGCATATGGAAATGCCCAAGCTAGGGGTTGAATCAGAGCTACAGCTGCCAGCCTACACCAGCACCACAGCAACTGGATCCAAGCTGTGTCTGCTACCTACACCATAGCTCACTGCAATGCCAGATCCTTAACCCACTGAGCGAGGCCAAGGATCGAACCCACATCCTCATGGATCCTAGAGTCAGGTTCATTAACCACTGAGTCACAAAGGGAACTCCATACTACACCTGTTTTTCTTTTCAGTTCCTTCCCTCCTCCACCACACTTACCCATCCACAAGACTACCATCTGGTTTTCTAAAAGTGTTTAAGCAGTTTCTTGAGATTTTGCACACATTTTATCCCAGCTACTGCTCTTATTCATTTCATTGCGATTATCAAAATTTATAATTACAACTACAGTTTTTTTCCAAGCTAATTTTCTCCAAAATCCTTTTCTCAGTCTTCCTAAGAAAGATGAAGAAAATGGGAGGAAGGTGAGAGCTTTTTGATAAGCCTGATTCCTATTCCATCCTGGTAATATCTGAGGTGTTAATCTTGTCTTTTCTTTTAATCTAGGTAATGATAATGGGTTGTTTTTCAATATTGTTGCAGCTTCATTAATATGTATGCTGCCTGCTGTAATTTCTTTTTCTTTCAAACAGTACTTTGAAGTTCACTGTATAAGCCTCTCTCCTGCTTCAGGCCTAACTTTGACTCTCCTTTTCTGCTTTCATATGTTTTCTCTCCTTTTGCCCTGTGCTTGGCATCTCATATCTTACTGTAGCTCTTGGTTCTTCTGCTCACTGCTCTAGCATCATTCTACCATGTATTTTGTGTTTTATGTTTGGTCTTACAAGATCTCATCAATTTCACATTTATGAAAACTATGTAGTAGATTTTAACAATTTAATAATATTATTAAATAGTAGAATTTAATAATAGCTGTTAACAAGTAACAACAATTCTCAATTACGTATTTGTTCAATTAACATTGGTGCTTATCCTATGGCAGGCACGGTCCTAAAATCATCTTGCACACCACTGGTGTGACCCACTGCTCCTGCCTGACACAAATGAAGGATTTGGGGATAAGGGTACTGAATCACTGATTTGCACCTTCTCTGAGTAGCTGGCATCCAGGCTCAGGACCCCCCACAGTCCCCATAAGACTGCCTCCAAATTCATAAAATTCCTTATTGTCAGACGTTCTCTAAAAGCAGCATGGCAAGGTTTAGGGGTCTCTCTCTTAGAACACTTTTTGCAGTACATCCAGTTGGGGTCGAATCCTGGTACCCCTTTGGGTATAATGCTGAGAGCATAGCATCTTCACATAATATCTGCCAAAGCATCTGCTTTCAAGTTTTCTTGATGCTTTGTACTTGCAGCACACACGAGAGATGTTTGCTTTCACCTATAACTCCACAACATGGAACAAAACAAAAAAATTCCAGTCTTCATGGAACCTCAATGAGTTAGAGATATTATGTAAATGGACCCTCAGATAACATTCTGGCTATAAATTTTTGCCTGGTAAATGCCAATGGTTTGGATACTTTTGGCTTATTTCCATACTGGTCCTCTTAACAACTTGGCTCTGTTCCATGGCCACAGATGGTACCTCCTGACAAGCCATCCACTTTGTGCACCCATAGGCACTGGAAGAAGGAAGTTAAGAAAGTAAATAGATTAGCCTCAACTCACAAAATCATTGAAGAACAAAATACCCTCAGGCAATAATCTGTACCATCATCTTCCTTCTTGCATAGCAGCAGCTAGTATTTGACTTATTGCTTCAATGCAATTTCCTTTTTTCATTTCTACCTAATTTATAGGAATTGTAAGTGAGAGGAGGCAAAAGGGTTCTGAAACTTTGACATATAGAAATGGACAATTTTTTATTATTCATTATAATGCTATAATTTTGCAACATAATCTAGCTAAAATAATAAGCATAAAGTGGATGGGATTAACCATAAGGAAAAATATCATTAGGGAGAACTAAGATATTCTCATTCATTGATTCACTCGTTAAACACAAATTTTGAGGTGGATCAACTGTATAAGCCAAAAATTTCATTAGGGAGAACTAAGATATTCATTCATTCATTCATTCATTCACTCAAACACAAATTTTGAGGTGTATCAACTGTATAAGCCAAAAATTTCATTAGGGAGAACTAAGATATTCATTCATTCATTCATTCATTCATTCACTCGTTAAACACAAATTTTGAGGTGGATCAACTGTATAAGCCAAAGTTTTAAGCACTGGGATAGTGCAAAGTGAAGAGGTGGTGGGGTGGGGATTTCGAAGGTCACAGGAAACATGCCCTCACCCCAGGAAGCTCACTGTTTAGTTTGAGGAGCAGAGAAGTGTGATAAGTGCTGCAATTGGATATGCAGGAAAATTTTCCAGGTCTGGGACACTCTCCATTGGCTTTGGTCCTCTCAGGTTAAGTGGATAAATATAGTAACAACAAAGATCAATAAAGCTTATAAATTTTTCAGGTAAAATATTGACTGCCAGGTATTCAGCCATAGCATGGCCATCTCCAGTGCAGCTCCAAGTGGCAAATTTCAGAGACATTTGTGATAAAGCCTATCCCTGGACTGTGATGGCCCTGCCAGTCTACTCCTTGTTGGTTGGTCCTACTGTCATTGCCATAACAACAGGAAATCCATGAAACAGTACTTATGCATCTCCTGGCATCTTGTGTTTTACAGCACCAAACTATCAGCAGGGACAACTTTTCATCTGGCAGTGTGTAGTCTTGCCACCAGCCATAAGAGATATTATATTAGACAACTTCATGTTCTTCGTGTACTTTCTCCACCATTAAAGCTAAGGCAATCCAACAACTGCATTTTTAAGTCTACGTAGCAAACAGGGAGAATATGAAGAGTTCTAGCTCTGATTATCTACCAGTATTTCAATCATTAAAATAATCTCAAGAATTCCAAGATAAAAATAGAACACACGATGTTTAAAGTATAGCTATAAGCACAGGCAAATAAATAATGTCTAAAAATTATTAATTATTTCAGAAGGTACATAAGAGAACATAAGAAAGGAACAGAGAGAGAGACAAGTCCACCTAATAAGAAGTATCGATGCAGAATTACCAGGAAAATAATGAAGTATAAGCTGTAAGACCTCTTACTTGAATTGGACCCTCCAGGGTCTGGAGAGAGACCCTAGAAATAGTTCACTTCATCGCATGTAAAATTTGCAAAGTTATGATATTGTTTAGTAGCAGTTGGCTGACTTCTCTTCTAATTCCAACCATATCCTTCATTTATTTTTTTGGATGCTTTGAGTGACTTTGGAGTGGTTTCAGAAATTTGGGAAATCTGACTAAGGGAAAGTTGAGTTGGAGATAGTAGATTATGTTTGTATGGTCCCCAAGCACTTCCATGTACACACAAGTCCTTGCTAGCCATCCTGAGGTGGGATGGTCCAGGAATATTTGAGACTGCACTGACAGCACTGCTCAGCCAATATTGTGGAAGAAGATATTGCAGAATTTGCAAGCAAATTAATCTCACTGGAAAAAATGACACCCCATTAATACTTGAAAATGTCAAGCGCTTTGGTATTTTGTAGCATTTGTGTTTTCTTTGGGGTTCTCTTATAGTATAATAATTCTAAACACAATTGCCAATTTGAGTTTTTCTTACACTTACATTTTTAAGAATAAAGGTAAAGCTGCCCATGATAAAGCTGTTTAAGCATTGCAGAAATGGGTGAAATGACATTTTAGGGGCTCTAAAACATATTTAGAAGATTTGAGAGAGAATTCCAAATACAAATAATTTACAAAATGTTTATTTTAAAAGTTTATAAAGCTTGAATCAAACAATTTTTTTGGGGGGGGTGGGCACACTCATGGCATATGGAAGTTCCCAGGCTAGGGGTTAAATTGGTGCTGTGGCTGCCAGCCTACACCATAGCCACAGAAACGCATAATCCGGGCCACATCTGTGAACTACACCACAACTCACGGCCATGCTGGATCTTTGACCTCCTGAGCGAGGCTAGGGATCTAACCCATGTTCTCAGGGATACTAGTCGGGCGTCCACTGCACCACAATGGGAACTCCCTTACTGGTCATTCTTTTTCACATTTGGTTAACACGAGATAATGAAAGAAATTCAGTCTCTTCTTACATAAATAGAGTTGTTAATGGTATGAATTCTGCATCAAGACTGCCTGAATTAGAATCAAGGCTTTTCAATTCATTAGCCGTGTGACCTTCAACAAATTGCTTAACCTGTCTTTGCATTTTCCTTATGTGTGTAATGGAGCAGTACTTACAATATGAAAAGATTTGGAGAAAATGAGTTAATATATGTAGGATGCTTGTAAAAGAACTTGGCTTAGAACTGTAAAATTATGAGCTATTTTGATTATTACCCTAAATTCAACCATAGAAGGACTCAGGTTCTAGAGTCACTCTGCCTGGATTTGTATTATAGCTTTGTTTATAAGTGACCTCAGGCAAGGAACATATAGCCCTTTTTTTTTCTGTTTTTCTCTATATGGCAGCAACTGTGGCATAGGGAAATTCTCAGGCTAGGGGTCAAATCAGAGCTGCAGCTACAGGCCTACACCACAGTCACAGCAACACCAGATCCGAGCTGTATCTGCAACCTATGCCACAGCTTGTGGCAACGCCAGATCCTTAATCCACTGAGTGAGGCCAGGGATCAAACCTGCATCCTCACAGACATTACGCCGGGTTCTTCACCCACTGAGCTACGACAGGAACTCCACATATAGCCTTTATATGTCTTGGTTGCCTCAGCTATAAATGGACCTAACCACTGTTTGATGATCAGGTAATATATTTAGAAATCTAAGAACAGTGACTGGCACTAGGTACTGTCTTGTTATTAACCACACATTTGTTTCATTTGCGTGAATTGAACACTCAGAGAGGCTCAAATATAACCCCTGCCGCAAAGGAAAATGCCCAATCAACAGAGAGATACACATGTTAACAACAGGGTGAAATAAGTGTTCTAACCTCAAAAGAAAAGAAAGAATTGGGTGAAATTGATGACTGAGGAGAAAATACAGTGAAGAATAAATTGAAGAAAAGTGTTTCATTTGGAAATTTTATTTTAATACCTCCTCAGGGTATTTATATTTCCTAAGACAGACAAGGAGTCGAATGAATAAATTGTGAACCTTGTACTTTTAGTCATTTATTAAACTGAATCACACCAATTTACAGGAGTGGAAATCTACATCTAATGCAACTAAAAACGCTGAGATTAAAGCAAGCTTGGTAAATGTCTATATGTAAAATTAGGAATTGCCCAGAAGGGGACTCAGCTCTAACTAGAATTTGATCTCTCACCCTTGGTGCCTCCCTCCACCTGCGGATACAATGATCTCCTCCCCAGCAAAGCGGAGCTGATGACACGGTAGGCTCTCTGCACACCTCAAAGGCTTGTTGCAAGAGTTAAATAAGACAATGGACATAAACACACTCGAAACCTTGTTGATGGTGTTATATGAAAAAAGGTATTATCATCATCTATGAGTATACCATCCTTTAGAACATCACTGAAAAAACTGAAATTTCTCAAAGTGCACGCCAGTGCATTGCCTGGGGTGGCTGCTCATTACTTTTGAATTAATGCCTATAACCAGTTCGTGAGAGCAATTTCTGCTGCCTTAAGGATCACGTTAAACAAAGTTTGTAGAGATTCTTTTCACAGTGCTCAGCACTGAGCTGTGACAACACCTCAAAAAATACATTTCCCCAAACAGGCTGAATTTTTTTTCTGTAAATTGTACTGAGGTAAATTTAAAATTTCTTCCAATCACAGATTATTTTTATAGAATTAATTAGAATTTCATATAATATAGAATTATAAGTATACAATATATAGAATACATAATTCTAATTATTCACATCCTGTGTGAATATTCTAATTATAGTATACCTACACACCCACAGGGCCACCATTAAAGTCAGTAGGATGAAATACTATCATCAAACTTCTATCATAACTTTTACAAAAGCCCATGTTTATCTGTGTTCCTTTTTATTGTGCCCATTAGGATCACACAAATCCAGGACCTGAATCTAACTCATCTGTGTATATGTTTCTCTATATTTGTGAAGTTTGAATATTCAGTGACATAATTGAAAAAAAATATTTCCAGAACATCTTCTTTTTTGGTACATTACTATTGTTCTTATCTCCTCTCCTTTCAATTTTAACAACTATTTCATATCATGTTTGTTTAAGATTTTACCAGTAATATTAAGCTTGCTATTGAGCAGTTTACATAGTTAATCTGGTAACCTTGGAATAGGTGTCCCTAGTTTTTTATTATAATTTCTACACTACAGGTAAATCATTAAAATAAATCGTTTACATACTGATACGGGTTTTTAAAAATACACTGCTAAATGAATATGCTCTATGTTGTTATTAAATGGTTAATCAGTTCTACCTCTATTCCACAAGCATATCTTGCTTGGTAAAATCTGGCTTTAAATTTAACTCCAGTAATTTATTAAGAAGATAGTATTCTCTCTGGCATCATTATTTTTCCATGAAAAATTTGTAGACAGCAATTTTTAAAGGCGTAGCGATCTCGCCAAACACAGGAAATATGTATTATAAATGTGGTGCTAACAATTTAAGTACTTTATAACTATCTGTAGGAAAGTTACAATTTATTAAATATCTAATACTTTTCTACACTATATTAGACACTGTTTATTAATTCTTTCAATGACCCTATGAAGTAAATCTTCTTATCCCAGTTTTATGTGTAAGTTGTTGAGACTGAGAAGTTGAGCTAAGCAGTTATTAATATTATTAATTCACTGTTTATAGTTGAGGAAATGAAGGATTCAGGAAGTTTAGTGAGTTTCCCAAGACAGGCTAGCTCTGGTTTCCCAGGGTTCATGGTTATTCCTGCTCTGAATATGGGAACTAAGATTTTATCCCTCAGTTATCAACTCTTTGTTACGAACTTGCTGCATCCAGAATCCCTGATACTACTGATTGTGCTTTCAGAACTGTATTCTCTGTATTCATTGAATTCTTGGTGAAACTACTTGTGTTTCTACACAAACCTATATAGGAAAAAGAAAACTCACACACACATGCCCACACATACCGTATATTTATATATAATACCCTTCTGATCCCAAGTCTACATCACGTAAGAAAACTCAGTTCCACCCAGGGCTTTGTGGCCAAAGCAATAGTTGAAGGATGTTCCTGAATTTTTGAGATCAGCTCTGATCCATGTTCCCACATCATTCCATTACCAGAAAAATCTCAGTTATAGTTGTAGATATAGGAAAGATGAGGTTATGATGTTAATTAGAATACAAACGATAAGTGGATAGAAAGTCAGTTTATATGGCATGGAGACAGATAAAGAAAAGTCTAGCCCTGCTGCATCCTAGCCACTAATTAGCTCCTCCAAGACCAATGGAGGTGGTGTAAGGAAGTCTACTCTGCTATTGCCTATGTTGACTAATAAGAAGCTTACTCGAAAGCTTAATAAAAAGGTTAATAGAGAGGTTAATAAAAGTCTTTTATCTTCAAGTTAGAATAAAGCCTGTAACAATTGTTTTTTCTAAAGTTTTCAGAGCATTTCTCTTATAGGTACACACATATAGGTGGAAAAAAATTCCACTTAACAGCAAAAATAATTTTTTAAGAAACACAAAATTCACACATTATATGTGGCTATTCTAATTGTAGTTCCATTAAATATTTAAATGCCATTGAAATAATAAATTGTCTTCTTTTTAAAATACGGCTTTTTAATTGAAAGAAAAATGTACAAAGACATTGAAATATTTTATTAATGGCCATCCAATTTCATGGGAAGTTTAGAGCCTTAGTTCTTATTTCTAACTTTGCTCAGCTCAGGAAGATGTAGATTTTCTTGGCAACAGTTGCTGTGTAAAATATTCTGAGATAGAATTTTTTATCATAATTAATAATAGATGAAAATTTCTGAGTTTTTGATGTTCTAAACTCTATGCTGTTTGATTTACAGTGTCTTTATAGTTGTTTTTCTGGTAATGCTCAGCCTCTTCCTGTTGGTAGAAGGGTTAGTCATCTTTTTTTTTTTCTAGATAGGTTTGATATAGTTTTTCCTTTTTTCCATATCTTCATGTTTCACGTGTGTGTATGACTTAATAATAAAAAAAAAGCCCAATTCTGTTATAATGAGATTGGACTACAAGCTTTCCAAGTTTCAGGTGGAATTTTTAGCACATTTCAGCTACCAATTGCTGTCTGCATCCTTGTAATGAAAACACGCCATGGGGTCATCACAACTTTTAAGATTTGTTCCAAAATAGGCACACACTCTTATGGCAATTATCAAAGCTAATACATAAATCTCATTCACTGTGAGGCATTTAGTACAAGTGCTTATACAGTATTAGCACTACATTATTCTTTTCATTTAAAAATTTTTGTAGTTATTTGGGATCATGCAAAATGGAAAGTTGAGATATAGTTTCAATTCATATAGTGGAGACAGGAATTTTTCAAAAATGCTTTCTGCAGAGAGCAGTCCTAGAGAATGGAATCCCTAAAATATCTTCTGGACCTTTCTATGGTATTTCTCTCTTTTTTTGAAATACAGGCAGGTGGCAACAATACAAGTTTCTATCATTTACTCCTTTCCTTTGTCTTCTCCCTTGCTAGTAGCTGCAGTCTGGCTGCTAATTTGCAGCTTGACAAGGAGATAACTTCATTGTTTTGATGTTCAATTACCAATTTGCACCTACAAAGACATGTAATGTTTGTCATATTTATTGTTAAGCTTTGGTGCATTTTGGTGGAAATGGATAACATAAAGCTCTCTGCCAATACCATATGGGGTTATAGTAAAGGCAGAGCTGTTTTTTTTTTTTTTAGCCATCTATGTCTTAATTTATAGCATTGCAAATTAGTCAAATATTTTGGTAAGAAGGATCATGAGTTATAAATAAGTGTAGTTATTCCAATGAAATCTTGCATGACCGACCACTTTTATTTTTCATCATTATAACTTAATAAATAGCCACTTATTTTTCTTCTGATAACCTCGGGCAATAGCACGCTTTTGCAAATTTGGCCTTGTAAAAACTATGCTTGGGTGGTCTGTGATTACTACTACATAGTCAGGCAACTCTCAGTTAGTAATTCTTTTTTCAGAATTAGAAAAATGTTTAGTGAGAAAATAGGTTCTTTGCAAATAGCTGCATTTCTGAATGTTTGCTAAGAAATAAAAAATTATGCCCACTGTAAATTGAGGCATTTCCATTCTCAAAATGAAGTAATTGCTTTCCTTGAAGACCGAATTGGCAAGCATTCACTACCATTCCTGATACGCAACAGTACTTTTTCATTGCCTGCCTAAAGACAGCTATTTCACATCAGTATTTTCAAATTGAACACTTTCAGGGTAAGCAGTGTCAGTCTTGAAAATCAAAGTGACATCGATAAAGACCGTAAAGAGATAAAGTGCAATGTTCCCATTTTTCCTAGTTGAAAGAGAATAGGATTCTAAGTACTAGCTTAGTGAGGAGAAATATGATTAAAACCTGAAATTAAATTTAAGGAAAGCATGGGCCCAATCATGAATAACAGTGTAAGTCTTTACACAAAGTATTTGTGCCCGAATCACCCTCATAGGACGTAAACAGTGACTTTTGTGTATGTGTACGTAGGTGTGTGGGGGGAGAGGGGGGTGATTTGTGGATTTGTGGATGCAGGTGTATGTTTAAATCCATCACCACCAAAAAACAAAAAAACAAAAAAAACAAACAAAAAATCCAGACTGTTTTAGGTGTAGAATATAATCCAGTTACTTGACAGTTCAAAGAAATAGTTAACAGTCTACCTATGACTTACTGCTGAGACATACGAATCATTAAATGTTAATACTAAGATATATAGTTCCCTATACTATGGTCAATCAACTCTAAATTATTGCATTTAAGCTTAAATTTTTCATTTTACTTTATTAAATATATTGTTTTCTTTATATGTTTATTCTGTACTTGCACCCTGCCACTTAGATATCAGGAGCTTTTTAAAAAAAAGAGTATATAAAGGATAATGTGAAAATTTTCATATATAAAATAATTAAGTATTTTGTAAATGTTCATTTTGAAGTCTTTCTAGGTATAGCTGGAGATCAGGAATAATTTTATAACAAATGTATTGAAGTGTTTGAGGAGGCAGTAGTGATCAGGAACTTCGTCAGGCTGTGAAAGGGTCCATAGATTATATAAGGAGATATGTTCCAGTGATACCAGCAACAAAGAACCCAATCTCAACAGCTCCTTCCCACCCTGAGGCTCTAAACTGGAGCTGAACTTGAACAGCAAGTTCCCTTCTCAAGTTAAGTTTCTCTTACCTTCTTAGATCACAGTACACACAGAGAAAATGAGATCTGGTCAATGACCAAAAGCACGCTTCACATCAAAGTACCATTTCAGCAGGTTAATTGCCCTCCTCTAATTTCTCAGACCTCGTCACTTTGGATTGCCTGTTGCTGTAGTCAAGACTGGAGAAGACTTGATCATCCTAAGCCATTGTGCTTTTACTTATACAACCAGTATACGATCTATCCTTCTTTAAGAAATAGTTATAACTTCAGCTACCCCAGGAAGCATTTGTCCCAGGATATTAAATGTTAACTCCGCTTCTCAGGATGTCAACAGAGGCACTGAAAGTACACAATGGAATACTACTCAGCCATAAAAAGAGCAAAAGAATGTCATTTGCAGCAACATGGATGGAATTAGAGACTCTCATACTAAGTGATATAAGTAAGAAAGAGAAAGACAAATACCATATGATTTCACTTATATCCGGAATCTAATATAGGGCATAAATGAACCTATCTACAGAAGAGAAACAAACTCATGGACATGGAGAACAGATTTGTGGTTGCCAAGAGGGAGTGGGAGGGACTTGGAATTTGGGGTTAATAGATGCAAACTACAGCCTTTGGAATGGAAAAGCAATGGGATCCTGCTGTATAGCACTTGGAACTGCGTCTGGTCACTTGTGATGGAGCATGATAATGTGAGAAAAAAGAACCTATGCATGTATGTGTGACTGGGTCACCTTGTCGTGCAGCAGAAAATTGACAGAACACTGTAAATCAGCTATAATGGAAAAAATAAAAATCATTATTAAAAAAAAACAAAAAACAAAAAGAAAGTCAATGTCATATGGGTACCACAGAAAGTAGGACCACAGGCTAAGACCTTCTCCGTTATCTCTTTTTTAGGGAGATGGGATGAGGGAAAAGGGCAATGAAACAGGGAAGGAGAAAGGGCCAATATAAGGGATGCGTGATGGAACTGGCCATTGCTAAATGAAACAAATTGCTTTATCTTTCAAATTGTCTTTTAAGTTGTAAAACTGCATCTCAGAATAGTCTGTCCTCAGTGGGGAAAGATAAAGACCGAGGAAAGAATTTATCCCTCTCCCACTGAGTTCTGCCTTGTAAAGCAAAAAATCCCTTGCACTTCCAGGCTGCACAGGAATGAGTGTTGATGTGGTCCATGGTTTCTCACATCTCCACGCCAATAAAGACAGGTCAGCACTTGGCTGAGTCTGTGCTGATGCAGTGGTAGCCTGCTTCAGTGTGAAGTTCCTTGGAACTCATGTAGTCCCGGTTGCTGCTGTGTGCTGGTATAGAAACAGGTGAGATGGAGAGAAGAAGAAGTGTGTGTGCGGTATGTGGCTGCTAAGAACAAAACCTAAGAGCTAGATAGCCCTGTATTCTAGCCCGAGGTGCTAGAGTCCTTATATAGGACATACTACGAAGGGATTATGGGATTAGTTCTGCCAAAGCTAGCTAACCACCTGTTTTCAAACTAGTTAGGAGAAGGCTTAAGGAAATTTCGTGGAGACGTAAAATAAGTGAGAGTGAGAATTTCTTTGGAGAATTGTTCAAGGTGTATTCAATTTTCAATTCATTCCACTCCACCCCACCCCACATTCCCACAACAGGGAAGAGGGGCTACACGCCCCCACCTCAAGCTAAGTGAGGGAGGCTTAACAGGGTGCATAGGATTGGAAGGACTTGGGAAGCAGTTTCTGACCCAGGCCAGCTTATTTTGAAGATGTCAGGCAATGACTGAAGCCATTCCCCCTTGACAGCAGAACACTGGAGAATTGGCTGCTTTACCACTTACGGCAAAGCAAAGGGGCTAATCTCCCATCAGACATGCTGGTTCGTGGGAGAACCAGCTGTCCTTTTTTTTTTGTTTTGGCTGTGCCCAAGGCATGCAGAAGTTCCTGTGCCAGGGATCGAACCCGTGCCACAGCAGTAACAATACCAGATCCTTAACCTATGGGGTACCAAGGAACTCTAGACTAGTCTGTCTTAAATTAAGACACTCTTCTTAGAAGCCTCTCTGGAGAGGATGAGTGACTCCAGCCTGAAGTGGTCCCTGAGAATCTGGTAATCGGAGGGGAAAGTCACAAATCCCCACCAGAAAGGAGAACTCTAAGAAAGATCTAGCACCAGAGTGAGTATGGAAAGACGAAGGGAATGGACCAGTTTATGTGCATCCAGATTATAACTCTACCCATCTAGTAAGCCCGCTCTTCATGTCTTTTTATTACAATTTTGGATGAACTCAAACAACAACTAGCAAAGTGGTAGGGGAGAAGGAGAAAGCGAGAAGGAAAGAAACCCACCATGTCCTCCACGGCAGTTTTTCTTGCCTGGGACAAGAACAGTGGGAGAAAGCACATTTAATTGGACAAAAGATGGAAGTGTTCACTGGATGGAAATTTTAAATTACCGAAATGGGTTTTTATGACTAAATGGGGACAGAAAACCTACTGGAGCTGCCCCAAATTTTGACAAAAGTTGGGGGGGAGGAGTCCAGCACATGGGGTCTGAAAAGAGAGTAGGATTTAAATTTTTTTTTTCCTACTTGCCCTCTATACATGCAAGGTTTTTCAATGACGTGTTTAGATCTCACTGCGCCAGGGTAGTTTTTTTGTCCCTGGTGCTGGGTTTTCACATGCCACTCATTCTCTTTCACTTTGAATTTTCTCTGTGACTCTGCATTTCATCTCCATTTTACCTTTAAATGAGATCATGTGCTTCTTACAAGTGCTTCTGCCTCACTTCCCTCAGTATCCTCCCTAAGTATGTTACCGTGATTTCAGCAGTGACTGCAGGGTAAGGAGGAACTGGGCTGAGCAGTCCCTGTTGGGTGTCCTACTATTTAATTTCATATTTCACATCCTCTAGTAAATATACAATAATGCCAATAGCTCATACTTTTTTTTTTTTCTTTTTAGGGCTGCACCTTCAGCATATGGAAGTTCCCAGGCTAAGGGTTGAATCGGAGCTGCAGCAGCTGGCCTATGCGGCGGTCACAGCAATGCCAGATCCAAGCCATGTCTATGACCTACACCACAGCTCATGGCAATGCCGAATCCTTAACCCACTAAGTGAGGCCAGGGATCAGACCCGCATCCTCACGGACACCTACTGGATTTGTTACTCCTGAGACACAACGGGAACTCCCAGTTCATACTTACTGAGTATTATTTTGTGAGGCACCACACTGGGTGCTTTCCATGCATTATCTCATTTAATCTTGAGAACAAGCCTTGGTAGTGGATATGTTTCCTCTCATTTCAAGGATGAAGTTCAAAGTGGTTAGTGACATGCCAAGGGCCAAACACCTGGAAAAATGACAGAGATGTGAATCCAGGTCCAGAGGTTCTACTCTTTCTACTCTTTCTCAGCAACAACACGTTTTCAGAGCGATAACAAGGCGAAAATAAAGGTACAGTTTATGTTTCCTATCATGAATTAGAGGTCTGCTCTGAAACCCAGCAAAACTAAATGTTTCTTGTCACTGCAGGCCTGGTGTCACCAACCCACGAGAGGAATTCAGACTAAAGTTGAGAAGAATCTTCCTGGCATGAAGGAGAGCTGGAGGTCACCTGCAGCACTGGAAACAACACTACAGGCCCTATTAACCCCCGTTCCACTGGGGATTTCATTTACTGTATGGCATCTATGTGGAAAAAAAATCTTACTCTTATTTAATCAGTGAGGAAACAGAAACAAAAGTATTAGTAGACCCAGCAAAATTCACAGCCTCGGAATCTGAGCTGCCGAATTCCTCATGTCTGGCATTTTAGAGCACTGAACAAGAAACTGCCACCTCTCTGTGTGACCTAATTTGTTAAAATACCTCCAATATTAAAAGGTTGGCCAGGAGTTCCCTTTGTGGCTCAGTGGTTAACGAATCCGACTAGGAACTATGAGGTTGCGGATTCGATCCCTGGCCTTGCTCAGTGGGTTAAGGATCCGGCGTTGCCGTGAGCTGTGGTGAAGGTTGCAGACACGGCTCAGATCCCGCGTTGCTGTGGCTGTGGCGAAGGCCGGCGGCTACAGCTCCTGTTAGACCCCTAGCCTGGGAACCTCCATATGCCGCAGATGCAGCTCTAGATAAAAGGCAAAAAGACAAAAAAAAAAAAAAAAGGTTGGCCAATTTCACTAAGCATATTAGATACCCTATGACCTATAGAATACTGCAAAAGCCTTCCTTAAACACACTCTCTATTCAGTTAATTCAGGATTTTTATTTTTATTTTTGCTTTTTAGGGCTCTACCCGTGGCATATGGAAGTTCCGAGGCTAGGGGTCAAATCGGAGCTGCAGCTGCTGGCCACAGCCATAACCACACCAGATCTATTCAAGCCGCATCTGCAACCTTCACTGCAGCTTGTGGCAACGCCGGATCCTTAACCCACTGAACAAAGTCAGGGATCAAACCCGAATACTCACGGATACAAGTAGGGTTCATTACCACTGAGCCACAATGGGAACTCCCTAATTCAGGATATTTTTATAGCACCTCCATAATGAGCAAGCATATCAGCTCTGATGTTGAGGGAAGGTAATCACAGGACAGAAGAAAATTCTGCTAGCAAAGTTTTGGAGGATTCTCTATTTCATGTTGCCTCAGCCTACTACTCACACAGCATCACTGTACTTATGAATTGATTAAGAGTTCATAGAGATAATGTTGTTATGTCAGGGAATGTATAGAATGATACAGAAAGAAACTGACTCTGCCCTGGAGGCACTTTCAACATAGGGTAACTTAGGTCACATACCTCCTCCCTTTCCGGTTTAAAATAAACATTAAAAACATTTAATTTGGATGAATTAGTTTGCATACTTATAACCCAATTATATTTTGCCACTGGATATCTGCAAATGGCTTTAACAGAATCTACCACTGTTGAGTATAGCATATAGAATGCTTCCCAAAATTTATGTTTTAAGCATAAATGTGCACTGCTGGCTTTAAATATTTTTATTATCTCCTATACGGTATTTCAGCATATATTTTAAAAATACGTAAAACTTTGAGTGAAAATGTGTATTTGCTACCTGAAATACTGTTAGGACTAAAGCGACTTGGAGTTCCCACTGTGGTACAGTGGGTTAAGAATCCGACTGCAGCAGCTTGGATTGCTGCAGAGGCATGCGTTAGATTCCTGGCCAGAGCAGTGGGTTAAAATGATCCTGCATTGCTGCAGCTGTGGCAGAGGTCGAAGCTTGGCTCAGATTCAGTCCTTGGCCTGAGAACTTCCATATGCCACAGGAGCAACCAGAAAATTAAAAAAAAAAAAGACTAAATTAACTTGATTATTATAATATGACGTTTCTAAATGTTTTTGTAACATCTATCAACCTCCTTGCTATTCATTCCCTTTTAAGAGAAATTGGCAGGAGCTAAAAATTTATCATATAAAGAATATTTAAGTGTGCATTTCTGATAACTGCTTATATTTTAAATTTAATGCATGCAGTAGTTAGAAACACAAATTGGTCAATTAAAAAAGTGAATGTTCTTTGAAGTTCCTTTGTAAAAGAAAAGACAGTCACTATTTCCAGAGAATTTAACCTGAAGTTATCTTCATCAAAGGCCAAGACGTACTTCACAACACCTAGTCTTTATCGTTCCTTCTAATGTCTTTAAAAATATATCCCAAAGAAAAGAAGTATGTCAGGAGCAAGGGAAGGGACAGAAAACTTGGCAGAGAAAGAACACACAGCTCACTGGCACAGCTTTGAGGAACATGTGGGCTGCAGAGAGGGAGGTAACTTATGGTTGTGGTTTCACATATAAAGACAGCATGACAGAGAGGTGACAGGAGTAGAGGTGATAAAAAGCAAGTTTCAAACAATACTCATGTCTTGTCTGTCCAGATAGGACCCCCCAAAGTCAAAAATTCCTTGTTTTCATGGTAATCAGGCTACATGCTACAAACAGAGAGCTCATCAGCCTTTGGGAATAAATTCAGCAAATGTCACTATCTGAAATTGAGGCAAGTAAGAATCAACATAAATTGGATAAACCTGGCCATCTGCAGAAGTAACTCATCTTGAATATCCTGCTGATGAGAACAGAGATTTCTCACCTCCCATTATTAAGGTTTTGGGATATCATCCATAACTCATCAAGTTGACCGAGTCAGAAAGATAGGACTAAAATGTTAAAGAAAGACACAATTATATGACAATTATATAACACCTTCGGCATGTATGAATACTGCTTGGGGTGTCAAATAAAATGGATAATTTGATATGAAGAATTTTCCCTCTGTTTTTAGGGGGGAGAGGCCTCTTGACATTTACTTAATCAATCCTGGTTCCTTAAGCAGAAATCTTTTAGAAATGAGAAAAACCATTCCACGTAGATTTCTGTCCTCACCACTCTAATGACAGTTCTCTTGTTCTAGTCACCAATGAGCTCTGTCTTGACAAATCAATTGTCAGTCTCAACCTGGCTTGCATACCCTTAGAAGTATTCAGCTTCCTCCTTGCTAAGGCATTCTGTTTTCTGATACTTGTGATCCCTTTCCAGGTTTCTTTCCATTTCCCTCTCTGTTTGTTTTCTTTTCCTTTGTGACTTCATTACCACCTACTCTCTTGAGTATCAGGATTCCTTGAGGATTGATACTTTGCCCTTTTTTTTCTTTTTTCTATATGTACATATTCTTTCCAGGTGATCTCATTCAAAGCCATGGTTTTAAATGCCATCTACTCTCAGATGACACTCACTATTGCCTCCTTGGTTAAAGTTTTCTATATTCAACTATCTATTTGTCATTTCTGCCTAGATGAGTAATATGTATCTCAAAGGGAATGTGACTGAAAGACTTTTCATGCCTCAGTCTGCTCCACCTCAGCAAATGGAATCATTTGTCCAGGTGATAAAGCCATAAACTAAAGCATATCCTTAATTTCCCTCCTTGTCTCACACAGGTACAGTCTGTTAATCTAATTCCAAAGCATATCTTTAATCTGTCCACTTCCCTCCACTCTAACACTTACTCTAGTCCAAGTCACAGAGGATACCGAATTGCCTCGTAATCGATCCCTACTTCCTTCTGCATCCCTCCAATTCTTTCCTGAGATATTTAACAGATAACCTCTCCCCCCCATTTAACTCTTCACTGCCTTCCCACTGCAGTCAGAATGAAAGGCCAGGACGTTGGGCTCTCACTCAAATTCCAAGACCGTATCTTGCGTTATTCTCCCCCCCCCACTCCCTACTACTAGCCTCCGGTCATTGGCCCTTCCTGTTTTCAGACACATTTAACACCTGCCTGAATTTGAATTTTGTACTTGCTCTCTGTCCCTCTCTCCGGGTAGGTGTCTGCCTCCAGATGCTCATATGGCCAAGTTCTCTATGATATCTAGGTCTCATCTCTAATGTCAGTTTCTTCTAAGACGTTTTTCCCGACCACCCACCCTGTTTGAATAGTCTTTTCCCCACCTGGGTCCCTCATCACATTTCTATGGGTTTTTTTTGTTTGTTTGTTTTTTCGTTTTGTTTTGGGTTTTTTAAGGCCACACCCGCAGTTCCCAGGCTAGGGGTTGAATCTAGCCCCTTGCTGCATCTGCTAGCCTACAGGGCAGCTCACAGCAACACTGGGTCCTTAACCCACTGAGTGAGGCCAGAGATCGAACCTGCAACCTCGTGGATACTAGTTGGATTCATTACTGATGAGCCATGATGGGAACTCCTCACATTTCTGTTTTGTTGTCTGTGTAATACTTATCACAATCTGATATCATTTTGTTCATTTAATTGCTTAATTTCCATCTCCTTCTGTCATTTGTTCCAGAAAAGTAAGGTCCTTTTCTGTCCTGTATGCAACTGTATCTCTATTTCCTGGATTAAAATCTGACATATAGCATAAAATCTTAGTAAGTATTTTAAATTACTTAACTCTCTGGAATTATATATATTTATATTTAAAATATATGTATTAAATATATGATATACAAATGTTTGCTTATTGTGTATATTTGCTGTCTTCTTTAAAATATATATAATATATAATATTTGTTTATATATATGATATATAAACTTAGTAATATCTCCCCTGTAGGGCTATGTGAGGATGTGAGGATAGTGTATTTTATACATACTTTATATAGAAAAGGAATATAGTTGTATAAGTGAATTATATGCAAACTGTGTGTATGTATATATATATACATCTTCACACAACCTTAGAAAGGAGATATTAAGTTTACATATATAATCCATTTTAAAGAGGAGAATACCAAAATCAGAATAGCTGGGAGTTCTGAAATTTGCTTGTGAATATATGTTGAGATTTAAACTCATGATGTAAAAAAAAAAATGATTATTCCTAGAAGGTTAAACAAATCTTGACATTTTTATTTGGGTTTAATAGCTTTGTGAAAGTTAATTTATACGGCTCAGTCCCTCAGGGTCTTATAATCTCCAGGTGCTCAAATAATTGTGCATTTCTGGACCTACATAAATTGAGTCTAAATTCCAGAGGCATGGTGACTCCTCCTAGAAATTGACTTTCTGGGAGACTTGATCTCAATAATCAGCCAGGCTCTCACAAGTAAGTTCACAAAAACTCATTGACTTTATCTCTGGTTCCTTCGTTAGAGCCCAGAAATCATGATAAATCTAGTCTGGACAATGAAGAGCAATCAGAACAGGTGAGAGATCCTCTAAACCTCAGTAGAAGAAAGTTTGGCTTTTTTTTTGCAAGAGAGAGCAGCAACATGTCATACTGGTGGTCCTGTAAGATATGGTAAATACTAAGAGATAGCTGTATCTTCATCCTCGAGTTGTTTACTCTTCCGTAAGTGTCTATATCTGTTCAGAGGGGAGGGGAGACAATCAGGAAGGACCCTGCCTTGTTACAATGCCCGATTATTTGAGAACTATAGGTTCTGAGAAATTGCTGGGAAGGAAGAGTAATACTTACATATTAAAGTTCTTGAAATCAATAATTCCTTTATTGAAATATACCATTTATTTATTTATTTTGGTCGTGCCCACAGCATGGAGAAATTCTGGGGCCAGGGATCAAACCCACACCACAGCAGTGACAATGCTGGATCCCTAACCTGCTGAATAACCAGGGAGCTCCAGAAATACATTTTTTTATAGTATCTAATAGAGTGGCATGTTTATATGAATGCCTAATTTGTGCTTAGGAATAGAATGAAGAAATGAGTTGTTATAATTAACATATAACCTCATATTTTACTTGAAGACCTGGGCCAAACAAAATTATTGAGGGCTGGAATAAATTGAGGGAAAGTGTAAAACCTCATAGCCAAAACTGTGGAATGTGAGGCTCAGGTAAAGAGTGATGAAAGTCTGTGGTGGTTTTTAAAAGAGAATATTATGACTGTATTGAAACTCAAGTGCTTTCAAAATGAATTAATGAGTTTTGATCTGGGATTCTCATAGCCAAACTATGCACATATGATTTAAAAATACAAAAATGGCTCTAGTGTGCAAATAAAGTTTTCAGTGTTTAGTTATGGATTTGAAAACATACTATTATTAATCTAATAAAGCATATTTCTTCCAAAAAATAATAACAAAACTATGTACAGGTATAAAAAGCTTACTTTTGCTTAGAATGAACTGAACTTTAGTATATCATAATGAAACTCAAAAATAAATATTTTATGTAATATTATATGTTTTTATCCACATGAGCTGAATTATATTACTAA
The DNA here is from genome assembly GCA_004024745.2 of Catagonus wagneri. NCBI lineage: Eukaryota > Metazoa > Chordata > Mammalia > Artiodactyla > Tayassuidae > Catagonus > Catagonus wagneri. The sequence goes on along the minus strand of PVHT021183648.1, from coordinate 16,538,126 downwards.
AATGTTATAAATATGTAAAACAATGAATCATAAGTGTTTTAAAAAGAAAACCTTGATATGCTCACAATGCCATTGTACACTGTATAATCAATTTGTATACTGAATTTTTTACCATGATCAATTCATTAAGCTAAACACTGACAGAAATATAGGCACATATCTAGTACTGTTTTAATGCTACTGTTATTTTGGTGACTAAATCATAACTTTTCCTTATGTTGGGCACTAAATTAACTTTTTCAAGGCCCTAATGATGATATAGTAAACCATGGTAGAGTTTCTAAATAACACCTAATAGGTGGGGAGAGTACTAAATACTATTGACTTGTCATCAAAATGCAACCCCAACTCACATTCTATTAAGAAAAGCACAATCTCGTCATAACTGAAGTCCCAAGTAAATTGGTGTGGTGGCACCATCTTTCTTTAGCATTGATGTAAGAATTTTGAGGTAGAGATTAATTTAGATAGCATCTTAATATTTGGTTATGTAATAATGCTACGCAAACTATACAACAGGCCCCCTTGATGAATAAGCTCTTCGTCCTGGGTTTTAAATATTTCCATGAGGAATATAAGATCTACGTGCTTAATGAGCTGGGGAGGGTAAAGACACAATCAGACTATCTTGTGTATGGCAAATCGAGCTTCATTCTTCTTTAAATTCCGGTGGCTAGGAGAACAGATGAGGGAGGAGAATATCTAATCAATCAGATGATAGGACTTGTGTAGTGCCCTTCATGCAGGATGATCACAGGGCACTTAACTTTAAGGCAACTCACTTTCCTGCCTACAACAGAAGGGAGGCAGAATAAAACAAATTAGTCTAAGACTCAAAAATGCCAAGGGCCCTATTAAGTATAAAAACCTAATAGGGTATGTGCTTAAACCCACAAGTGTGTACATGTGTCTCAGAGAACAGTAGTGTAAAAAGAAATTAGCAGCACATGCTGCTTTAGCAAGACCATACAGAGTTTTCTTGATTCATAAAAATCTGATGTACAAGCAAATTTCACACAAAACCAGAAGCTTTAAAAGCAGAGCTCAAATGGAAAGACAACAGGGTTACTTAGACAAAAACGTTATTTTTTTTTTAACATCACCAAAGCAGTTCATGCTATGTCTTGATACTATATTAGTGGGATACTGGGAGACAAAAGAAGAAAAAGAAACTTCCATATATAAGCATTTTACGCATGGGGGGGAATTAGAGAGGAAGTTTATTTGCATAGTAATATAAAGTGAAAACTTGGTAATTATATGCAATTTTATATCCTCCATTATTTTCTCTATTACTATTTCATTAAGTCTAGCCATTTTTTTCTCTTTAAAAAATACACTGTAATAAAGGTATCCATATGATCCCATGGATACATAATTGAAATCACTAATAATGGTAGTCACTGAAACTATAAACAAAAGATAGGCAGTATGCAAAAATTTCAATCTAAAATAGAACTAGAGATTATAAAATGGAGAATCTTGAGCATGTGCCTTTGGGAAGACAAAATTTAAGGACTAAGAGACTGATTTCCCCAAAATACCTCATTTTACAGAAAATGGATAATGTCAGGATTTTCTCAGATACTAGACAGTTGATCAGAGGTTGTCTCATATATATGAACTTTGGGAAGTTTTGCAACAGGCATGAATGGAAGAGGACTGATTCAAGTCGAGTCGGTCTCAGAATAGGCTGAATTGAGCTTTGTGTGAATGGACTGATGTTGTCTGCTTTGGAAGTTTTCAAGTCTAGTCTCTATTTCTCTTTATAAAATAACTGACTCTAACTGGACTCTCTCTCTGTACATTCCCTGCGCTTAAATACAAACTATCCTAAACTCTCAATGGACTTTCTTATAGCCTGCTATAATTTTCTTGTCCACACTGCAATCCTTCTGATATTCCCAAATAAACTCATCTTTTTGAGCTTGCCTCAGTTTATCTCTTTATTCAAGTCAATATTTATGGTGTCAAAAGTGGGATTCAAAGAAGATCCTCAACAACTGTGAGGCCAGTCAACAAACAAGTGCTGGTATTCATAGCCTTTTGAACGCACTATTTCCCCACCAGCCAAAGTAAATAGATTGATCTTGCTTTTGGTTCAGCTCTTCAACTTTATTTAGGACCAAATTAAAGACTTCATTTTTTTTGGTCAGTACTTGATTATTTTCTTTTTGATAACACACTAGATCTTCAATATAATTCCTTTGGAATTCTTGACAGCAAAACAAAATGACGATGATGATGATGTTGTGATAGGAGCTCAGGTGAACATTTAAATGCCATGAGGCTATCTAGAGATTTTTCTGTTGCATCAAAATGCTCTAAAGGGTAGTCCTCCTTTAGGAAGCTCAGCCAATTTTATGTCACAATCTCCCAAAATTTGTTTTTCTCTAGACTAAATTAAAAGACTGTAGCAAGAGAACTATTTTAATTTGTACCTAGAGGCTTCCAAACATATTCAGGATTCTAAAACTTCCTCTTTACAAAATACTATTTCTGAGTTAAATGAAGCAAATAAACAACCAAAAGGAAATTAAAAGAAGGAGGAAGGGGGTGGGGAGGGGAGGAGGGCGGAGGAGGAGGAGGAGGAGGGAGAAGAAGCATCTGAGTTCCTGCTGTGGCACAATGGGATCCAGGGCTCAGTGCATCTCTGGAGCCTGGGACACGGGTTCAATCCCCACTCCCCCCACAGTGAGTTGTTAAGGATCTGATGTTGCTCCAGGCAGTTGTCATAAGTCACAACAGAGGCTCAGATCTGATCCCTGCCCTGGGAACTCCATATGCCAAAAAAGAAAAAAAGAAAAAATCTGAGGTCTCTTCGTTGACAGCACCAACTGGGGTTTCCTCTAATTTCCCCCCCTTTAGCCTAAACTCCCCTAATTCTCTAGTGCTGAACTTTCACCAAACATTCCCTGTTAAAAATAAAGAAAAAATATTTGATTTGAACTCAAAATCCAGACCTTTCCAATTTTCCTTCAGACATTTGCAAATATTGTAGAAAGTCAGGACATTGGAAATACAATTGTCCTGCACTTAAGAAAAAGAAGAAAAAATTAAATAGTAATTACTCTAGACTTCTGATAATAGATATACCCCAAAATTAAAACAAACAAACAAACAAAAAACCCTTACATTCTTTCTCTGTCCCTTGAAACTTGTAAATCTTATTATGTCTTTGAAATGTAAACACCCAGAAGATATCAAAACATTGCCCACTGAGACTAAAAGAAAAAGAAGAAAAAAGAGCCTTTTAAAATACAAACCTCTATAGAAGTTACCTTGCCAATTAACTTGTAAAGAGCTCTACTTAATTGGCTTAAAGAAAATTAAGCATTTATATAAGTACGATATTCTCAGAAACATAGAATCCAACCCAAATGTTTTTCAAGTTCGTACGGTCTGGGATAATCTTCACTAAACAAAAACTAGTTTAAGTTTGTTGGTTTAATTAATTCAGATATGTCTTAAGAATTATCAACATTTAGTATAATACTTTTATTCTACTTAGGTTTACTGAAAGTCAAATAAGCTCATCCTATTTCTGTTACAAAATGCATCAGCAAGAAAAATAACTAAGGTGATGATTAGCTGGTTAATGTCTAATCTAGGCATAATTGTTAAAAATAAGTATTTTAAACACATGATCAAAGTTTCTCCTAAATGGAACTAAATAATGGATAATTGTTGAATATCTAGCCCATTTGCAAATAAGAAAATGTACTGAGACATTGACAGGGAAATGTTTATTTCCTTTTGGCCTATTAATATTTTTGCAGAGACAAAAGATATTTGGGTCTATTAATAAATACGTTTTGTGTCACGTTAAAAAAAATTACTAGTAGGAAGAAGAACTGAGAGTAAAGAAAGACGTGTTTTCCAGTACCACTCTGCTAGTTTGGGACTGACAGAGAACGTGGAAAGGAAGGATAATAAGTTGGAGACCTTAGCATGCCATTCTGCAAAGGTAGGAAGGCACAAAATGCCATGGATTGAGATCCCTGAACCTGTGACAAAATTTAATTAGGATGCTAAGGGATGGAATCTCTGGGAAAATAATGAGAATGAAAAGAAGGATATTATAGTAATTGGAAATGACTATATATGAAGAATAGGATATATGTCGTCAGTATGAAGGGTGGAAATACATTTTTATTGAGAGAAAAGAAAGTAATTTTGTGCTAAAGTAAAATAATTGTTTCAAAATAAGAAAGGGAAAAGATAGGACAAAAGCTAAATAGATATGGTAAGGACTTGTGGAAAAGGAATCTTGAGAAAGGAATTTTGATGTGGTCAAACTGACTTAGATTGGAATGGATTAATTTTTTTTTTTAAAGGAAGAGTTTTAATATCAAATGTACACCAATGCAAACTTAGAATATTTTTTCCTCATTAAAAGGATAAATATTTTTTGGATTATTAGTCTTCTCTTAATAATCAACTTTTCTTTACCTTTAATGAAACCTACTTAGGAAAAAAAAGATTCTGTGTTTTGTATTTATTAGGATTTTGATTATTTAAGTAAACCTAGTTTTCTCAATATTAAGACCTAAGTTTCGCTCAGATCTACGTAAACTTCTGTATTTGCTTTTGAAATCTTTTATGGTCACGAGTTAATACATAATTCTCTCTCCATATAAAGTGGGGAATATTATACTTAGGCTTATTTGGCATGAACTAGGTAAGAATTTCTAAAACTCTGATGTTAAAACTGATGAATTAATAAAACTGCTAACAAAAGATGAAACACAACAAAAATTACATAAGACTGAACAAACTGATAATGATGGTTATAATTTTTAGGACTTCATTTAAAACACTGCTGGTTCTGAAGTTCCCATTGTGGCTCAGCAGTAACAAACTCAACTAGCACCCATGAGGACAAGGTTCGATCCTTGGCGCTGCTCAGTGGGTTAAGGACCTGGCATTGCCATGAACTGCGATGTAGGTAACAGAGGAGGCTCAGATCCATTGTTGCTATGGCTGTGTTGTAGGCCGGCAGCTGCAGCTCTGATTCGACCCCTAGCCTGGGAACTTTCATATGCCTCGGGAGTTGCCCTCAAAATACAAACAAAACAAAACAAAACAAAAACAACCCAACCCCGATGTTTTTTAATGTTGTTTTCCAGATTTAAAAGACCCCTCTCTTCTTCTCTCTTATTTACAACACAGAATTTGGTAAAGTGTATCTTTGCAACAAATGTTGAAACATTATTTTTTTTCTTTCTACCTGTCCCCCCCCGCCCTCCACCTCAGAATTCAGAAACTCTTACTAAATAGTCTTATTTTTCGTGGCAATATATGTATCTGAAAAGTTCAATAGGAACCTGTTATCCTTGTTACAGGACACAATTAGACAAGTCCTTGGCTTGGCTTCTTAGCCTAATAAGACTTTAAATGTCTAATCTATCATACCTAATGAAAAGTTTCAGCAAAGTAAATTTAAAAGAGCCTATTTGATCACTATTCTTGCTGTACTTATGTAAATAATCAGGCCAAGTATATTAAAACCTGATTTAATTTATAACCAATTTTGTCTTACTGTGATTATCTTTGATAAAAATATGGATGATTATAGAGAAAAATTATATTTCGATAATATAACTTTAAGGATATTGGATTCTAGTATTTTTAATTATCTTTGAAGTTTGTTTTCTACCTATAATTGGACTGAGTACTGAATTCTAATTTCCTCCAATATGTAACTTGAATTCTCCAAACTAACATTTCCATTTTTCTCCCACTCTTTTGACTTGAAATTGCTATGAAACTAAAATTGTTCTTTTCCCAAAGTCATACAAGCTAAAGCTGGACAACTTGATACAGTCGGCCCTTGGTATCTGTGGGCTCTGTATCTGCAGGTTCAAACAACGACAGATTGAAAATAGTCCCTCCAAATTCCAGAAATTTCCAAAAAGTGAAACTTGAATTTGCTGCTTGCCAACAAATATTTATATAACATTCACACTGTATTTACAACTATTTACACTGTATTAGGTGTAAGTAATCTGGAGGTGATTTAAAGGAGGATGCACACAGGTTATAGGCAAATACCACTTCATTTTATACACCAGACTTGAGCACACATGGATTTTGGTATTTGAGATGGTGCTGGAACCAATCCCCCATGGATACCCAGGGACAACTCTATAAACTTTAAGAAATCACTACAACGGCTCATTTGTGGCAATCTCTGTATCTATTGTCCTGTGACCACTGAGCGAGGTCACCAGAAACATTCCCACTGAAATCCAGGAAAATCTGTTAGGTTGCCACTGCTTGCCCTCATCCCATCTGTGGATGCTCAGAACCCAACAACTAGAAATTTTCTTAATTGGTTTTCTCTCTAAAACTCAGAAACTGAATTTATAATTTTCTGGAACTCTTACTACTTGTTTTTCTATTTCCACAGAAATGTCTCCTCCCCAAATCTATGTGAACTATCCACTTAACGTGATAAACTGAAATTCTTCATTTTTCAATCCCATTGTTATTCAAAATGAGGACCATTAAAGTCCAAATAATGTCTCTCCTTCTTGGGACAAGACACCTGAGGATGATTCTTCTCAACCTCGTGAAGAAAAGACACCTGAGGACAACCCTCCTCACCTCTGTAGGACATAGCAATACAATCCATCTATAAAGAACCATACCTTCCCCCCACCCCAAAATTGACAGACAACATCAAAATGGCATTATTGATCATCTATGCTTTTTGCAATATAGCCTTCTAAAGGTCCTGGTATGAAGGATAAGCAGTTAAGTCCTTTTGCATATGTGTTTCATTTCTCTTAAATGAATACAATATGAAAAATAAAAGAAAAAACAGTACATACTTTCTTGCAAATAATTTCAAAATTCCCTATTTTATAAAGGGTGAAAAGTCACAAAATAGGAGACATTTGGGGATCTGTTTTAGTTAGTAAGGGAATTAGATGGTTGTAACCCAGAAGGCTTAAGATTGTAGGATTCAGATTCAGTTTCACAAAGAAATGGTCCGTATAAATTTATCAGTCCTTTCCATGCATCCACTGTTATGGAATTGCCATTATCACCATTCCACACCCAAGCCTCTGGCTAAGACTGACCCAGTAGAAACGTTCATGATGAGAATGATGCAGACTGGGAGGTTCCTCCAAAACTTCCAATTTTCCTAACCAAGAAAGCTGTCTTCTATATTGTATATTACAGAGTCTCACAGTGATCATCTGTGACCAAAAATGTTCCATTTCACCATTTATGGAAACAGTTCATCTTTTAACTGTCTCGGCAGCAACTGCAGGAGATTTACCACTGCACTATTGTAGTTCATTCAAATCCACACTTATCCAAGTTATTCGTAATAGTAACAGAAATGGCCAAGATTTATCAGGCATTTAAAATTAGGTAGGCACCACTATATTTTCCATTTTACAGATGAGGAAAGGAAAACTAATAGAAGGTAGATCACTAAGGTTATAACTTTTATAATGGGTGAGCTAAGATTTCAGCCCACATATATTTTATTTTAAAATACACCTTTTTTTTTTTTTTGTCTTTTGAACTTATAGGGGCGCACCCGTGGCATATGGAGGTTCCCAGGCTAGGGGTCTAATCGGAGCCGTAGCTGCCTGCCTACACCACAGCCACTGCAACGAGGGATCCAAGCCGCATCTGTGACCTACACCACAGCTCACGGCAACGCCGGATCCTCAGCCCACTGAGCGAGGCCAGGGATCGAATCCGCAACCTCATGGTTCCTAGTCAAGATTCGTTTCCACTGCGCCACGATGGGAACTCCAAAATATACACATTTTTAACCATTGTTCTGAATTAGGGTAGTTAAATGTTTTACTAAAGGAAGCATGATTTATGCTTACCACAACTAAACTATATGATAACAAAAGCAAAGAAAAATATAGGAAGAAAAGACTAAATTAAAAAGAACCCCCTCCTTTACTTGCCTAAGAAGCTACCCTCTTATAGATTTAATGCAAACTCGGTCTTAATTTCAAGTCAGAAACTTCCCAGTGGCGTGCACTCAATTCTCAAAAGCAGATGCCTCTTTAGTAATAATCTGGCCCCTGAAAGCTTCTAAACCAATCAAGGAGAAAGTGTTTGTTCACCTGTCTGGCTTTCACTCTGTCTTAATAAGAGCCTGCCGTTCCTCCCGTCTCCCTGTTAAAGGCACTCAGTTCTTCATGAGGAAGACAGAAGGAAAAGAAAAGAAAGTCAACATCTTTTGCTTCCCAAAGCACCACCGCTTTATCTGAATGTTCTTTCGTCCCAGCTACCATCTCCTTCTGTTATATCTGCCCAATCTGGGAGCTTTATTCCTTTACTCTCCAGGAATGGAGGAAAACGATCATCTTCCCTCTGCAGTTACTAATACACAGGACTTACTCATTATTTTGTTTTTGAGGTGTCTTGGATTACTGTTTGAAGGCACTTTTAAGAAATAAAATTAAAACTTGGAACTGAAATTCAACATGTCTTTAACTGCTTTCATGTTTGTAGAACTTAAATTGTTCTCCCAAAGACCATTTCATAAGACTAAAAAGGCACAAAATCCACACACGTTTGATAGTCTAAACATTTGTGCTGGTTACAGTTATTAATTCATTTCCAAAGAACTACCATGAAGATGAGTTTCTAAGATGTGAAAAGTGCTTTCAGAAATCTGACATTGGAGTCAGGCAGAAACAGCACATGTGAAGGCAAACATAGTTCTTTTGGAGCATAACTTCCCATTGACACCAGAGGTTAAAAAATTAAATGCAGAGGTAAAAAAATTAAATGTGGAAGACCCGTGTATGAGGAGATTTACTATTCATGATTTTGAGTATCCATGAGTATTCCCACAGGTCCCATAATGTGTAATCATTTGTGCTTTTTGTTTGAGGCATGCGTTTCACTCACTGCACACTGGTTTGCCTAACTCATAACTAAGTCTTGCCAACCACCCAGCCATCAGCATTTCGTCATGCCTGTCATATTCTGTCCTTATCCCTGGGAACCATTAATGTAATTAAAGTAAAACCCAAAGCTCTTAAATGGCCTGCAAATCCCTATACGTTCTGCCCATTTCCACCCCACCCAACTTTCTGGCTTCATTGCCATTACCCTTCTCTCTTCTCCAGCAATTCTGACCTCTTCTCTGAGCACAGAAAGTGTATCTGGAAATAAGACTTTTGCTCTTACTATTCCGTGCGCCTTTCTTTGTGCTGGCATCTACCTGCTGGCCACAGTTTCTTCGTTCTAGCAGGTGTCTGCTCTTAACGTGCAATCAGGGAGGATTTTTGACCCTTTCTATCAAAGAAAACCCCTAATACCAGTGCTTCTTATCTCCCTTACTTCACTTCATTGCTCTTCATGGTAGTTGCCACTCATTCTAAAATATTAGATTTACTCGTTTATTGACTTATTGTCTTTTTGAACCCTCAAGTCCCATCCCATGCTGTCTTTCCTGCTTCCTGCTCCTTGGCCCTCTAAAGCATTTTATTTTGGACTCTTACAAAGCCTAGTTGCAAAGCTGGCCTCCACACCTCTGGAACCCCAGTATATCCTCTGGAAAATTTCTTCCTCGGTTAGTTAGAGTCTAACCAAAATTACCTTGTACTAAGAATTTTTAACTGGCACACCGGACTACTTTTTTCTTATCCCTGACATAAAAGGGAATTGTTTACCTCCCAAAGGTCCTTTTGTCATAAGAGAATCTTTTAAAAATTGGGCTGTGTGGTTCTTAGGAGAAAACTGAAATCCTTTTGGATGGTGAATTGAAGTCATTTTCTAGGTACAATGAGAGCCCTTGATTTAAAAAAAAATAATAGTGGTTACCACACTAAATAGCAAATTACCTGACAATGGAGTCCTGCCAAAAGGACATTCCAAAAATTAAAGCTCCACAGATGCAGGCCAGGTTGGCAGTATCCTGGAAATTTCATATGCACTCCGGCAACCCCACCTCAGTGAAGGTGTTTACATTAGGTGTGTGAAGTCCGGCAGGCCGTGGTGCTGCCCCCCCAACTCCAACCTGCACTGTTAAGGCTACTTTTGATAATCCTCTCCAGCCGCCTCAAGGCAGGAACATCAAAAGGGCACATCAAAGCTCTCAGTCACAGTGGAAAGGAGTGACTGCAAACTGGGTGATGCCTTTTTCTTCAGGCTCCACAACAAATACAAGTCTTCCGGGCTTCCCCCAAGGAGGAGAGAGTAATTTTTAAAAAATTCTCGGCTGCCTGCCCTGAGGGAGGAGAGAGACACGACGGTTGCAGGTAGAGGATAAAACTAGGTCTCCCAGTCATACATTTCTGAGAGTTGGAAGGTTGTGCTAACCACACACACACACACACACACACACACACACAAGAAAAGTTTGATCCATGCTTCACTGGTACGTGCGTGTTTTAAAATGCAAATAACAAAAGCTGAAAATGATGAAGTGAGCATGTGCTGTCTCACTGACATGCGAGACAGGCAATTAATGAAACTCTGGGCCACAATATCAGCTGCCTGCTGACTTCTGCAATTGAATTAAAACTATCATAAGAATAATAAAAGGACTTGCCCTTGTCCTTCTTGTCTATGTGTTTATTTAATTTTCTGTCCAACTGACTCTCAAATAAATTGGAAACAGCTGCCATTTTTTTGATTCAGTAGCTCCATTACCCCCTTGTGACATCATTCTGGGCATGAACACTAACAATAGGTCATTATGTAGCAATTACTTTATTGATTTATGGAAGTTTTTAAGCTCCATCAGGAATATGCACATTCAAGGGGAAAAAAGACCACTTCTGTGCTCTTGTTAAGGAGAAAAACTGAACTGCAATGGCTAGAATAAGGTTGCTCAGATGGGACCTTACTCACAAAGGAAAACTACAGGAATGATTCCTGTTGCGTTGACTTTCTTTAAGTTAGAGGGGAGAGACTGTAAAGTTTGAGAGTTACAGTGCTCATAATTGAATGAAGTAACTAAGTAAACAGATTACCCAAATGCTGCTGTTGTGTAATAGGACTTCAGTGAGATAATAGAAGTTGCTTAAAACAGATTTAACAGTGTTCAGACTCCCAGAATGAACTTTTCCGAGCTTATGCATAACATTTCAAGAATACTGCTTCATGAAACCATGCTTTCTCTCTCCATTGAAATGGCTATCGTAAGGCTTCACATTTTAGTACTAAGTGCCAGGCCCACACCACTCAGCGGATCATACTTTCAACTGTCCTTCAGTTTTGAATCAGGCTGTATTCTCGGGCCCCTAAATATAAATAGACAAGAGTTTCCTCTCTTATAAACAGCTGACTTTAATTCACATTCCTTTGGTTTGGGGAACTCTGATCTATTTGATAAATATATATATATATATATATATATATATATATATATATATATATATATAAAAGAAATAACGTGCCCTCTGGGTGGAAACTTAACAATGAGATTTTAACCCGAGAAGCTGAGCAATAGCCTGCCTACATTTTGATGGAAATGGTTGTTTCTTCATTGAAATCTGTGTTTAAGGTTTGTTGGCTCCTATAGGAGATTAAGTTTATTATCTTGGCTCTTCTGTCAAAGCCCTAATAGAGAAAACATCCTAGGCCCAACATCTGGCTTGGTTCCCAATGGGAAGAACAGCTTTGGACGCGACATCCCTGTGGAAACACACGGGGCTGCGGCTTGTCCTAGATCAGTAGCCCAAGGGTAGCAAGGATGCCGAAACCAGTGTGTCTCAGTGCACGTGATACGCTTGAGCTTCTCCTCTAGATGTTTTTCAATTCTGACCGTTAAAAAAATAATTATTTGGGAAATAAAAGTAGTAAGTGAAGGGCATTAGGAAATAAAGAATTATTTAGCAAATCAAGAAAAGTAGTGGATGATCTCCTGCTTAGGAAATTCATTTTCTTAACTTGTGGCTAAGACAAATTTTAGGAATCCTTCATCACTCACAAGCCTTGATCTTATGTTCTTAAAATAAATGCCCCAAAAGTAATTTAGAGGAGAAAGTCTCCCCTCCCCTCTAAAAACATTATTAAAGCTCCTCCAGGTAGAGTTTACTTAAGGGAAAATATGTCTAGTCAATACTGAAACTGAGCTCTGCACTGAGAAGGACAGCTCTGAAGAAAGTAGAAGTAAACAAAGGCCTGGTGCCTGATTTCTGAGGGCTAATAATGCAGCCTATTTGTGTTGGGTTTACAAACAACATGGAGGACACTATGTAATATAAAAAAACTTTTTTTAGAAAGGTCATAAAAAGATTATAAGTAGGTTATAAACACAAGTATGATGTTAATTAGAGGTGAGATCTTGGATAAGTCACAATTTTCCTCAATGACTTATCTAAGACTCTATTTCCCTTAGTGTGAGCTAGAGAAAGTGGTTAGATAACACCTAGGCCCTTTTTAGTCCTCACAAATCCCATAATCATGATACACATATATCACACACTCCTGACTGAGTTCATATGTTGCTATCTATGACTACATTCCAGCTAATGCTTGAAAACAGTAAAGGAGTCTCTGTAACATTTTAAAAAAGATTATTTTTCCTTGCTATGTATAACACACCTTTCACACATCTGAATGTCATAATTCTTGCATTCCTATCAAGATGACCCCAATCTGTTAACCCTCTACCAGGAAAATATTTGTAATCAAAGAAAAAAGCACATGTTAACATAAAGTCTTTTGTGTTGAAATATTTCTGAACCCCCAAACTGGGCTTCCTTGATATTTAGTCTTTGGATAATATTATGAACTAAAAATATTAGGAAAGTGTAGAGAAAAGGGGATGTTTCATTTGGGATGATACAATTCACTGAGATCGTTTTGAAAGAGGTAAATCTGGAGCTGAGTCTTGAAGAAAGTTAGGAGCATTGCTTAATGAAAAAGAAGAGGTGATCATTTTGTGGGATGGTAAAAGCACTGGCAAAGAGGTGGGCATAACAAGGACACTGAATTTTGTGAGGTGGAGTGGATGACTATGTTGGAGGTTGATGAGGTATGTATGCACACGGTGTATAATAAACAAGTTGTGGCTCAGTGGAAACGAATCTGGCTAGCATCCACGAGAACGCAGGTTCAATCCCCGGCCTTGTTCAGTGGGTTAAAGATCCGGCATTGGTGTGAGCTGTGGTGTAGTTCACAGATGTGGCTCAGATCCTTCATAGCTGTGGCTGTGGTGTAGGCCAGCAGCTACAGCTCCAGTTTGATCCCTAGACTGAGAACCTCTATATGTAGTGGTTGCGGCCCTAAAAAGACATAAATAAATAAATAAATAAATAGATAAATAAATAAATAAACAAGGGCTAGAATGAAGGGAGTTTGCTTCTTGGGGAGAGTGCATGATTAAAGTAATGTCTAAGGAAAACTATGTTGTTGGCTAGGTGGTGAGTAGGCTGAAGAATAAAAAGATTAGAAACAATACAACCAAGAGAAAGTTAATATAGCCAAGCAATGAATTTACGAAACTCTGGACTAGGATAATGACTATGGAAACGGAAAAGAAGGCTCAAATAAAAAAAAAAAAACCACTAAGAAGAATTAATATGATATGAGAGCTGACTCGATATATGAAGATAAATAAGATTTTTTTTTAAAGGAAGTAGTAAAAGTTAACCACCAGATGAATGTCGCACATAATTAACTGGACAGTTGAGTCATTGGGAGAAGTACACACAAGAAGAAAGAATGTTTATTTCATTGAATCCAGGGCATAAGTATCCCACTGGAAGCACAGCTAAATGAAAACATTTAGTTAATAAACAGATATATAAGACTAGTGAAAGATCACAGCTGGAGCATCATTCTTTCATTTAGCAAATATTTATCAAATATCCAAGTACCTTTCATGAGCCAGGCACTGCTCTTGATACTAGGAATAAAGAGATAACAGGCATAATCCCTGCTCTCTAGAAATTTTGTCTAGTGTAGGAGACAGAAAATTACTTAGCTAAGCATCTTGTAATCAACTACAGAATATATAATCATCACTATTATATATAAGCCAAAAGGAGACATCATAGCCAAAATGACTATGTGATTTAGGGGAAGAAATTTGCCTGGAGCAGGACATTTCTACTTAAATGACAAGGCAGTAGGGACAGAAATCTAGAGATTACAGTTTAACTGACAGTAGGATAAAATTTTAAAATCGTAGAAAGAATTCAAAAGAGTTAACTATCATCACTTGTATTCAACATCATATGGGATCCTATCCTATGCAACTAAAATAAATGAAGGACATATAGACTGAAAAGAAAAAGAAAACTGTCATTATTTGCAGGTTATTCTGCATGTAGAATAAATCAAAAGACTATACATATAAAATTTTTAAGTTAGTAAATCAACTTAGCAAAGTTACTATATCAAAGATTGTTATTCACAATTACACGTCTTGAGCTTCTAGCAAAAATCAGAAAGTAAAAAAAATTAAAAACAATATAATTTAATATTGCAGTAAAATGCATCAAACACCTCAGAATAAATATCATGAAAGATATGTAAGGCATTTGTAACATTTGTACTGAAATCTATAAAATAATACTGAGAAAAATTAAGGACATAAAAATTTAAGAAAAATGCCATGTTCATATGTTGATGGAATCAATGTTTTTAACATGATAATTCTTCTCAAATTGATTTTTGCATTTAATGAAATCATAATAAAATCTCAGTGGATTTTTGCAGAAATTGCTAAACTGTGACTACAATTACAGGAAAATACAAAAGACCCAGGAAATCACAGTAATCTTGAAGGAAAACAAATCTTTCCTACCCAATCTCAAGATTTTTGTAATTAGGACAAAGTACAAAACTAGAACAGAACAGAATAGAAAGTCCAGGGCCAGACCCACACATACACAATCTAATGATACATTGCAAAGTTACCACTTAAATTCAGTTGGGGAAAGGGTGATATTTTTCAATAAGTGATATTGCATCATAGCATTAAAAAGAATGAAACTTGACCTGTCTTTAATACTATACACAAAAATTAATTCAAAATGCATCAAAGGTTAAAGAAATGGTTCTAAAACAAAAGACAGGAGATAATTTTTGTGATGTTATTTTAAAGATGTCTTAAAACCATAATGGAAAGGAATATTAAAAAAAGACTATATATATATATATATATATATATATATATATATATCCAAGTCACTTTGCTGTACAACAGAAATTAGTACAACACTGTAAATTTAAAACACTCATTTTTTTAAGAAAGAAAGGGGGAGTTCCCGTCGTGGCACAGTGGAAATGAATCCAACTAGGAACTCTGAGGTTGCGGGTTCGATCCCTGGCCTCACTCAGTGGGTTAAGGATCTGGTGTTGCCATGAGCTGTGGTGTAGGTTGCAGACGCGGCTCGGATCCCATGTTGCTGTGGCTGTGGCACAGGCCGGCAATTGTAGTCCAATTAGACCCCTAGTCTGGGAACCTCCACGTGCCTTGGCCCTAAAATGAAAAAGACAAAAAAAAAAAAAAAGAAAGAAAGAAAGAAAAAAGAAAGGGAACAGATTTCTGTATATTAATTTTGTATCTTGAAACTTAATCGAATAGATGAGCTCTTAGTAGTTTTTTGGTGGCATCTTGAGGATTTTCTATGTATAATATCTGGTCTTCCACAACAGTGATAGTTTCACTTCTTCTTTTCCAATTTGGATTCCTTATGCTTATTTTTCTTGTCTGACTGCCATTGCCAGGACATCAATATTATATTGAAAAAAAGTAGTGAGTGGGCATCCTTGTCTTATTCCTGATCTCAGAGGAAATGCTTTCAACTTTTCACCATTGAGTATGATAGCTGTGGGCTTGTTATATATGGCTTTTATTATGTTGAAGTATGTATCCTCTGTACCCACTTTGTGGAGAATTTTTATCATAAATGGATGTTGAATGTTGTCAAAAGTTTTCTGCTCAATTGAGATGATCATAGGATTTTTATTCTTCAATTTGTTAATGTGGTATAACACATCAATGATTTGTGGATATTGGACCATCCTGCATCCCTGAGATAAATCAAATCTCACTTGATCATGTCGTGTAATGCTTGTAATGTATTATTGAATTGGGCTTGCTAATACTTTGTTTAGAAAATCTGCATCCATGTTCACTGGTGATATTGGCCTGTAATTTTCTTTTTTTGTGGTGTATTTGTCTGGTTTTGGTATCAGGGTAATAAAATTTGGCCTCATGGGATAGGTTTGGAACTGTCCTTTCCTCAGCAATTCTGGGACAGTTTGAGGGTAGGTGTTTAACTCTTCTCTAAGTGTTTGGTAGAATTCAAAGGTGAACCCATCTGGTCCTAGATTTTTGTTCATTGGGAGGTTTTTTTTTTTTTTTAAACTGATTCAATTTCATTACTAGTAACTTGTCAGTGTGTATTTCCCATTTCTTAGTTCAGTCTTGGAAGATTGTACATTTCTAGGAATTTGTCCGTTTCTTACAGATTGTCCATCTTAGTGGTATATAGTTATTCATAGTATTTTTATGATCCTTTGTATCTTTGTGATGTTGTTGTAACATCTCCTTTTTCATTTTTGATTCTAAGTTACTTGGGGTCTCTCTTTTTTTCTTGATGAGTCTGACTAAAATTTTATCAATTTTGTCTATCTTACAGTAACCAACTCTTGGTTTCATTGATCTTTTCTATTTTTTTAGTCTCTATTTCATTTCTTTCTGCTCTGATCCCTGTGATATCTTTCCTTCTGCCAACTTTGGGCTTTGTTTTTTTCTTTGTTTTCTAGTTTCTTTATGTGTAAGGTTAGGTTAGTTATTTGAGATTTTTCTGGTTTCCTGAGGTGCCTTGTATGGCTGAAAAATTCCCTCTTGGGAATGCCTTACTGCATCCTATAGATTTTGGATCACTGTGTTTCCATTTTCATTTGTGTTCACATATTTTTAAATTTCTTCTTTGATTCCTTTAATGATACATTGTTTGCTTGTTAGCATATTATTTAACCTCCATGTGTTTGTGTTTATTGGCTTTTCTTCTTCTAGCTGATTTCTAATTTCACAGAATTGTTATCAGAAAAAAAAGTTTGATATGATTTCAGCTTTCTTAAATAACCTGAGAATTTTTTTCTTAGTTGTGCCTTTTTCTTTTTAACTTAGAGAATTCCCTTTAACAGTTCTTGTAAAGAATGCCTGGTGGTGCTTAGATACTTTAGCTTTTGCTTGTCTATTAAACTTTTCATATCTCCATGAAATCTGAATAAAAGCCTTTCCAGGTAGAGTATTTTTGGTTGCAGGTTTTTCCCTTTCATCACTTTTTATCAATGCCACTCCCTTCTGGCTTGCAGAGTTTCCGCAGAAAAGTCAGCTGATAGTCTGATGGGAGTTTCCTTGTAGGTAACTTGTTGCTCTTTCCTTGATGCTTTTAATATTCTCTCCTTATCTTTAATATTTGCCATTTTAATTACAATATGCCTTGGTGTGATCCTCTTTGGGTTGATCCTGGACCCTCTATCCTTCTTGGATCTGGATGTCTGTTTCCTTTCCCAGATTAAGGAAGCTTTCAGACATTATATCTTAAAATGTTGTCTCTACTCCTTTTTCTCCTTTTTTGGGGATGCCCTATAATGCAAATGTCAGTATGCTTGATATTTTCCCAGAATATCTCTTAAACTGTCCTCATTTCTTTTTTTCTGTTTCCATTGCTCTTTCTTCTAGCTCACTGACCCATTTCTCTGTATCATCTAATCTACTGCTGATTTCTTCTAGTGAATTCTTAATTTCAGTTATTATATTCTTCACATACATTTGGTTCTTCTGTATATTTTCTAAGTCTTTATTAAAAACTTATAACTTCCTACTCTGTTCATCTAATCCTCTCTCAAGTTCTTGGATCATGTTATTATCATTACCTTGAACTCTTCATTACTGGGTAGGTTGCTTATTTCCATTTCTCTTAGTTCTTCTTCTGGGTTTTTGTCTTGTTCCTTCTTTTGGAACATATTCCTCTGTTGCCTCATTTTGCCAAATTTGTTATTTTTATTTATATGTATTTGGTAGATTGGTTAAGTTTTCTGACCTTGAAGAGAGGTCTTTTGCAGGATATGTCCTTTATGTCCCATCAGCACACTCCCATCTGTTCGCCAGAGCTATATGGTCTAAGAGTGCCTCCTGTGTGGACTCATGGATCCTTTTATTGTGGTTGGCTGACAACCGTAGACAACCTGGTTCAGTTGGTTATCAGGCCCTGACTTGTACCCAGGCTATCAGTGTCTGGTGGGTGGGGCTGGGTCACAAAGTGACTGGCTCAGTGCCCTAGGGGGAAGGGGTCCCATAGATAATGTTGGCCCCTGGTGGAAGTAGTTGGATTCTGGGGTGGGTGGTTGTGGGGCCAAGGGTCCAGGATTTAGTGTTGATCTGTTGATGGTTGGGGATTTTTCCTAACATGGCAGGCTTTCAAAGCCACACATTCTGGGGCTAATCTTCCTGGTGTATGGCCCCTGGGCTAGTGATCCTGATGTGGGGCTTGGACACCTCACTCCTTGAAGAGAACCTCTGCAGTTGTAATTATCTTCCCGTTTGTAAGTCAATTACCCATCTGGCGGTATGAATTGACTGTACCATGTCTCCTCCCCTCCTGCCCTTCTTGTTGTGGTTTCTTCTTTATGTCTTTAGTTGCAGAAGATCTTTTCTGATGGTCTTCTGGTCTTTTTTCAACAATATGGGCTCTGTAAATAGTTGTAATTGTGGTGTTCTTATGGGAGGAGGTGAGTTCAGGGTCTCCTACTCCAACGCTCTTGGTCACTCCTCCTCACACTTCATTATAATTAACTCAAAATGAATAACAGACCTAGATGTAAAGTGATAATTCTAAGACTCTAGAAGAAAATGTACCAGAAATTCCTTGTGATCTCTGATTAGAAAATTTTTTCTTAGATATGACACCAAAAGCACAATCCACAAAAAGTTCTGCTCTTCGGTAGACATTGTTAAGAGAATAAAAAGCAAGCTGGAGAAAATAGAGAGAAAACCATTTGCAGATCATATATCTATTGAAGTACTTGTATCCGGAATACAAAAAGAACTCAGAACACAATAAGAAAACAGACATTTCAATTACTTTTACAAGATGGGTAAAAGAGTTGAACAGATGCTTAACTAAAGAAGCTATGTGAATGACGAATAAGCACATGAAAAGATGCTCTTCATCATTGTTCAAATGAAAAGCAATGCAAGTAAAACCAGAATGAGATAAAACTTCACCCCTATTAAAATGGCTAAAATTTAAAAAACTGACCATGCTATGTGTTGATGAGAATGTGGAGAAACTAAAATTTTCATGTTCTCCTAGTGGGAATAGAATGGTATAACCACTTTGGAAAAGAATTTGGAAGTTTCTATAAAATGTTGAACAGAAACACACTATATAATCAAGCCATTCTGCTTGATAGTTCCCACGATAAATAAAAAGTATTCCTATTTTATTCACTTTATTTGTAATAGCCAAAAACTAGAAGCAACTCGAGTATACATGAACTGGTAAATGGATTTTAAAAACTGTGCCGTATCCTTACACTTGAAGCCTACTCAGCAATAAAACAGAAAGTATTTATACATGCTCTATCGTAGATAGATCACAAAATAATTATGCTGAATGAAAGAACATACGATATGATTCCATTCATATAAAATTCAGGAAATGTCATTAACTGTTGGAGGATTGGAGCATAAGGAAGCATGGAAGGGAGGGATTACAAAGAGGCATAAGCACACTTTTGAGAGTTATGGATATGCTTATTTCTTGATTGACGTTTTCACAGATGTACATATGTCTAATTTATCAAATTATAGACTTTAAAATATTACACTTATTTTCTATCAATGATATCCTTTAAAAGCTGTACATTTCTTTACATGGACACAATTAATCTTTGGGACTTGAAGGGGACTTCAGGTGTGAGTTTTCTATAGCTCGATATGGATATAAATGCAAAAAGTAAAACATGGCAAAAAACCTGTATATTATAGATTTGTAAATTTCACTGTGTTTAAGTTCCACCTTCACAAGAATAAATTTTACAAAAAAGTTGTTGAAGGACTTAAAATAGTGACTATGGAGTAGAAAGTCTAGAACCATGACTGAATTTCACAAGATTTCCATAAATAAAGAACAGAAGAAGTGACAAAGCAGAATATAAAAGTATACCGCAAACATAGGAAGAACAATCCTAGGCAATGGAAGATGTTTCAGTCTACAAATATAAATGAACTTGTTATGGAGAAAGAAAATGTTCTTTATCCTTCTAGGTTCTTCTGGCCATCTGAGAATTAAATTGACATGAGACAGGAGTTCCCACTGTGGCTCAGTGGAAATGAATCTGACTAATATCCACGAGAACACAGGCTCGATCCCTGGCCTCGCTCAGTGGGTTAAGGATCTGGCGTTGCCATGGGCAGTGGTGTAGGTCACAGACGTGGCTTGGATCTGGTGTTGCTGTGGCTGTGGCCTAGGTCAGCGGCTATAGCTCTGATTCGACCCCTAACCTGGGAACCTCCGTATGCCGCAGGTGTGGCCCTAAAAAGACAAAAAAAAAAAAAAAAAAATTGACATGAGACAGATTAACAAGAGAAAACTGAAAGTTTAATAACATGTATACATGGGAAGGATTCAGGAAAACTGAGTAACTCACTAAAATGGCTGAAACCCTCACCTTAGGTATCATCTTCTGCTAAAGGCAAAGAGCCTACAGGGAAAAGGCAATTCACATGGAGGTGATAAAGCAAATGGCTGGTAAACAAATGTTTTCAGGGCCATGGCAGAAACAATGGGACACAGAATGGACTCACCTCTAGGCCCCCCGCTGAGTTTCTGCAACCACACATAGCCCACATTCTCTGCAGAGATCTCTATTCTGGGAATAAGCCCTTTATCTACATTCCTTTAATCAGTTAAAGGGGGTGGGTGGGTAACAAGAAGAACTTCTCGCTCTTTCTTAAAAATATCAGCCCAAATTAATCCCCACCTCAAAGAGACATATCTTGAGGTGGCAAACTTTGCTCCCCTGCAAACCCATCAGGACCAAATGAAAAAGATGGCACTGCAGTCTATACTTCATTAATGGAATTACTGTAGGACACATTTTGTTTGCCTTACTTCTTGTTCTCTGTTGTCATGCTTTCTTTCTTTTTAACCCCCTTCTTGTAGCCTATCTAATCTTATTGGATCAAACACTAGGCTTTAAATTTTCTCTCTTGACTTTGATCTTTGGCATAGGTCCATCCCTCTGGAACAGGATTCTGGTCTTTGTCTTCTGTGTTTAAACAGGAAAACCTAGGTGAAGGGTTATCTCTACTACACGGCCTGCAATACTCCTATAATACACACTCCAGGTGGGGTGGCTGTAATTTTTTACCTGCCATTATCTGATCATTGCGCATAGCAGTGGGGAGAGGAGAAGGTAAGAGGGAGGAGGGACACGACTGACTAGAACAGACAGAACAAGAAACAGATAAATGGCTGGGAGTAAAGGAGCAAGAGCATTTGAATGGTAAAATGCTAGCATGGGTCACTAGGTTTGCTTCAGGGGATCACAGTAACCTAGGAGAAAGCAGAAACACAAAAGAAGAAATTGGAAGAGATTACAGTGAAAGAAGATGGTGAGTAGGTGGAAATATTCAACATAATCATGTAAGAAAGTCATGAATTCTGGAAATGTTTATAGAGAAAGCAGAATTAAGTGCAAGATTTTTGTTTTAACGTGACTATCATGAGTAGGGAAAAGAGAATGTCTGGGAAGAGGAATTAGAATAACTTTTGCTCTAAATCCACAGGGAAGGAGTGAGCAAAAAAAAAAAAAAAAAAAGGAGGTTATGCCTCATTTCAAACCCACCCAATTTAACTTCTAGCATATAATGAAAAGAAACAATTTTTCTGTCTTCGAGACTTGTTTTTACTACAAAGGTCTGAGTTTGTGTGTGTGTGTGTGTGTGTGTGTGTGTGTGTGTGTTTGTGTGTTGGTGGAGTGTCCAGATAGACATGATTGCCATGGCATTTGAAAGAGAGAGAAAGGAGGTGCTATGGACCAAAGATAGCCACTTTGAAAGTGAAAGATCTCAAAACTGCTAGAGAGCATGCCAGTGTTCTGAAAATCAGTGGTACAAAATAGATACCTTGGGTTTTGTGGTTCAAAGCCACTGACTTGTCAGTTGAGAACAAATGAGCCAAGAGCTCAAAACACATAGTACTGGAATTTTAGATGATCACTGAGAGAAGATTTCCCAAAGTGAGTGGTATTGTAGCACTCAGATAACCTGCACTCTGTCTTCTTGCAAACTTCGTGTTGAGGGGGTCAAGCTGAGCCCACTCTTGTATAGAGGCAATGGCTCCCAAAGGGAGAGTGAAGTTGTCACATTATTTCATCTTTGGTTACTTTCTAATCTAAATTATCAGTTGGCCAAAAATGGATCAAATGATATAATATGATTAAAAGTTTTAAAACTACTAAGGCTAAAGAATCATTAAGCATTGTAATTGAAGCAGACGTGAAGTGGCCCTTTCCTAAGGTGAAAGATCCATGTGTAAAAATCATTCTGGTATCTAATCAAGCCAACCTGAGATTCCAATCCAAGAACTCTAAGTTCTTATATATATACATATGTTTATATGTACATATACATATATATATATACACAATACATACATACATATATGTATATGTGTATAAATATTTATATGTAATATACACATATACACACGTACATATATATGTATGTATAGCAAGCATGATAGTGAGTTTAACAATTTCTGTGCCATAAAATGGAGACAAAAAGAAAGATGCTGCAGGAGAGGAAAGAATGGAAGGGGAGGGAAAAGCCTATGCACTATAGTTGAGATGGCCAGTCTTCAACAATTTCTGTTCCCTTCCCAGACCAATATTTACTCCTTTGTGTAGTCCCTCCCTTTGAATCTAGGCAGCTTCTGTGATTGACCTCTGACTATTAGAATATGGCACAGTTTAGCTTCTAATGATAAGTCATAAGTCTTATAGCTTTGGGGTGGGTTTCTCAAACTCTCATTTTTGAGATGCCTCCTCTCATAGCTCAGCCATTAGGTCATGTGCACAGCCTGCAAGTAAATACCTCAATCACCAGCACCTACTGATCTCCCAGGTTACATGCGGCATCATCTACCAGGCACCCGAGTAAGTCAGCTCAGAAATTTCAGTTTGGCCTTACTCCTAGACAACATGAATATCCTACTTCCTGTGGGGTAGAAGAACAGCCCAGCAGAGCCCAGTCAATCCAGAGAATCATAAAATATGACAAATCAGTTGTTGTTTAAAGCCGTTAAGCTTTTAAAAATGGCTTAACACGAAAAACCAAAATGATTGATCAATTTTTTAATATGATAGCATGCCAGTTAGATATTACTGCGTAACAAGTCACCCCAAAACGTGAGTGATTTAAAACAGGGACTCATCCAACTTTTTCTTAAAGGGCCATATAGTAAATGTTTTGGTCTTTGTGGATCAGACAGTCTCCATCCCAACTATACAGCTCTGCCATTGTAGCGTGAAGAAGTCATAGACAATACGTAAACAAATAGGCATGGCTATGTTACAAGAAAACTTTATAATAACTGGCAGCTGGCCCATGGCCATAATTTGTTGACCCTTCTTTAAAAAGAAAATAGTCACGTATATTCCTTACAATCCTATAGGTTAGAGGGATAGTTCTGCTGATCTGAGCCAGGTCTAGCTGATCTCAACTTGGCTTGTTCATGCACATGTCATCAGCTGGCAGGTTAGGTGCTGATTGGTCTATGATGGTCTCATGTACATCTGGTGTTTTACTGGCTGCCAGCTGGACTGACAGGGGTGATTGGGCCACATGTCTTTTATCATCCGTCAAGATAGCCCAGGCTTGCTCACATAGTGGTGGCAGAATTCCAAGAAAATAAGCAAAAGCACACAGGCCTTTGGAGGCCTAGATTCAGAATTGGCACATTATTACTTCTGTTCAATTTTATTGGACAAAATAAGTCACGAGGTCAATGCACATTCACTGATGGGAGAATAGACTTACTCCCTTGATGGAGGAGTTGTGATACAAAATGACATGGGTACAGGTAGGCGTGGTTATTTGTGCCATTTTTGCAGATTATGAGACTATGTATATATAAAGCTAAGAGTTAAGATTCTACTGGGAGTTATTCCATTTTATTTGTTTATAAAGGAAGATCATAAAACATAGGCACAGAGATTGTCTTACCCATGTCATTCTTGCTAGGTAGCATATCCCTGGGGTTAATTACTAACTGTGTGTAATAACTAGGAAGGCATGGTTTTTCTGACCCCATAGAATGCCCATACATGGCCTTCAGCATCTTCTAACACAACTGTGACATTTCTCTCCACAAATAAATCCAGTCAGGTGATCTCCACCTCAGAGTCTCCAGTTCTAATAAAGGCAGACTTAGGATGGGAAATATTTATTATCCACCAAGATCCCTTAAACATTCTCATATCCATAAAGTCCTTCTTATTATACACTTAGAATCTTAATTCCTATTTTAGCATATCTTCAGCCTAAAATGACTTCAAACATCTGTATCACTTGGTCTCACGCCATGAATGTGGAGTGGCCTGGTGATAATAGGTCCAGGGAGAATGACTCTTACTCAAGCAGTTGAGCCAAAGACTTGCTGTAAACACACTTAGAAGGAGATGACTACAGGCTACAAATTACTCACCAGCTGCCACAGTTACAGGCAACATCCCTACAAGTCAGTTCATAATCCATAGGGACTTATGAGAACGTTCAAGCTAAAACCTTCCCTTCTATTCTCAATTGCTATGCTGTTGGAAAAACAGTAGAATTATCTTTCCCACCCTCATTTAATGGCTTCTGGTAAGGCAACAGCCCTATATTAAGTTCAACCTCCTATTCACAGTTTAATAGGTTATAAAAATAAGTTTTCTGCCCTGCTTTACCCCATGGACCAGATTGACTTAAGCCAGAGCATATGCAAGAAAAATCTGGGTCCTTGACTCTAGAATCTTATATTACAGTTCATCCTGGAATCTGGACTATACCCAACTTGGCTGCATTTCATTACGCTAATAAGTTATTCTGATGTTTATGTATTCATGATTCAAAAAAACTCTAAAATTTCTATGAGTATTTTTGTCTCTACATCAAGCACATTTTGTGTAACACAAAACTTTTAATTGAGTCAAACCTAAATCCAATACTAGACAACAAACAGTCTCCTACACAAAAGGAGGAGACTGATTCTCATGCCATGACAATAAACGGAACTCTGAGGCGCCAACATAAGTTTCCAAACTTAGGCTGTACTAATTCATCATTGCCATGCTCACTTCTTTTCAAGGCTTCGGGCTGATACCACGGTATCACAATTCCTGTTCATTTCCCTCCACCCATATACAAATTACCAAAATCTTTAGATTCTACCTTTTTCACAGCTTGGCAGTTGGTTTCTTCTTTTCATTCTCTTTGCTACCACTTGCATGAACCTCTTGTATGGGCAAATTTTGTGCTCCTGCTCATGCCATTCCTTTAATGAAATATCTTTTCTCACCACCTCTGCCTGCAAACATTTTACTTACGCTACAACAACACTTGGTTTTCCCTTACCAGGGCAGATCACTCATTTCCTTATGAATGAAAATTACTGTCTACTTTTTAGGACGTTATTCATATTTTTGGTTGTAGGATGCCTCTTCCCCTATAGCAAGACAATTTCCCTGTAACTTAAGGTATGTCTTTAGCAAATCTGACATTGACATTTAACTTTCTAAGGTAAGATCTGCAGAAGGCCCCACTATAATGCCTAATTCTTTCTGTTGATATAGCAATAGTTGTACCAAATCCAGCAAGAAGAGTCTCATGGGGAAGCAAAACCCACTTTTCCACATCACGTAGGAAGTGTAAAGGCAAAATTGTTAATAGTCTCCCAAGGGTTTTATCTCTTGCTATGATGCTTTCCATGATTTCATCGATGGCTTAAGTAGTAAAATATCTCAATTCAGGTTTCAAAGCATAAAATAAAAATAAGTGCGCTTTAGTCATCTTTTCCAAAGTCTGGTTGTTTTTTATTAAGGTCTATAAGTTTCTTTCATATGTAACCTAATTAAATGACAGTATCAAAATTCATTTTTAAGCCACATAGAATTACCATGCATCTAGTTATAATGTTTTTAAAGCAACTCCTTGCACAGAAACATCAAATACTACGTGTATTATTTTAACCCTCTTTTCTTCAGTGCAAGACTGGCCTCTCATTTTTGAGCAATTCACTAGCTTTTTTAGTAAAAAATGTTTTCTTTTTTTCAGCCAAATCACCACACATTTCTTTAAGATTCTGAAACATTTATGTATGAAAAGATGAGAAGAGGGATACATTCAGTGGTCTCATGGTATTCTCGAAAAAGATATAATTAGGGTAATTAACTACTAGATCTAGAACACCAGTATTTGAACAAAATTTGTGCAATATAGCTTTGGGTACATAATTGTGTGCTTCACTGATGCTTGCTGTTTTAATTTTTAACTTTGTAATAGTGATTGAAATCAAGTTTACAGGTCTGATCTCATATGAATTAATTAGTGTTGTCCCATTCTACTTTAGCTACCCTGGGCCAGTCATCATGACATGCTTTCTCTACATTTATCTCAAAAACTACCAAGTCTGGTCCCCTATCTACAATTTTTCTCTGAGAATGCTCCAGCTTCTGTTCAGTTAGCAAGTAGGAAGCATAACTATTGCTTCCCCCTCACAGCCCATATTTCCAATTCACACCAAGTTCTATGAATTTTATCTTGTAAGTATTTCTAGAGTCAGTCCACATCTCTTTTGTTTCACGTGCCATTCTCCTAGTTTAAACTGAAACCATCTCCAATCCAAACTACTGAAAGACTAGTTTTCTTGCACTAACTCTGGGGCTCCTCGTCGCCATTCTTCACTCTGGTATCTATCCAAGTTTATGCCCATTTTTTTTTCTTTCGGCTGCACTCATAGTATGCGGAGGTTCCTGGGCCAGGGATCGAACACTTGCCACAGCAGTGACACCAGCCACTGAAGTAACAATGCCAGGTCCTTAATCTGCTGAGTCACAAGAGAACTGCTTGCCTACTTTTAAGTGGAATAGTTTGTCTTATTATTTTAGGAGTTCTTTGATGTTCTGGATTTGCATCCTTTTCAAAATGTATAGCCAGTTCCTGGCAAATAATAGGAAGTCAATGTTCCTTGTTGAATAGAAATGAATAAACCTTTTGGAACATAAATTACCCATTCATCGCTAGCGAAACACACTATCAGGAGTTCCTTGGTGGCTCAGTGGGTTAAGGATCCAGTGTTGTTACTGCTGTGGCTCGGGTTACCACTGTGGTAAGGGTTTGATACCTAGTCCAGGAAGTTCTTCTTCATGCCGTGGACACAGCCAAAAAGAAAAAAAGAAGGAGCAGCAGATTCTCCGAGAGATTAAGTTACTTGCACAAGATCACATAACTAAGAAATTGTGAAAGAAGGATTAGAAAACGTCTAATTAATTTCGAAGACTGCTCTTTCCATGTGCTATACTGATTCTCAATTCATTATCATAAAAATATGTGCTTACTTTTTTTTTAAACCATCTTACAAATGTGTGTCTTTGTGAACTGCTGGGTAGTGAAAGGGGTAGTATTAAGAGAGTGTAAACATAGAGAGATACAGATGGTATTATCAGCAATAGATAATTATGCAAAGCTTATACTCCATTGTGATTGGGTCAGCAACCCTATCATCTATCTATATTTATCATCTATCCACCCATAATCTATCTGAAAAGGTAGCTTTTCTCTTTATAGAGTGTGTGGTCTAAGGAATACCCTTTTTATCCTGTAAAGGGACCTAATAATATTGAGCATAAATCAGGAAGTTATATTTTAAAGTTCATTTTTTGGGTAAATTTACCTTCAGAAAATCACATAAATCTTAAGTAGTCAAATAAGACGACTTGACAAATGGGTGCAGCTGTATAATCCACATGACTGTCAAGATAAAGAACATTTGCATCACCCAGAAACTTCCTTCATGCCCCTACACAGTCAACCTCATTCACCTCAGCTTTTAAAATTGCTTTTATCATAGGTTAGTTTTGCCTGTTCTAGAACTTTGTATGAATGGAGTAATAGTATATACTCTTTTGTGTCTGGCTGCTTTTTCTCAGCCTAATGTCTTTAAGATGAATCATATTGCTATATTCATCAGTCACTTATTCCTTTTTTTATAAATAATTACTATCCTATTACATGAACATACCACAATATTTTTATCAGTTCTCTTGATTGACATTTCTGGTTTGGAGATATTAGGAATAAAGCTGTAATGAATCACTTTGAAAAAGTATTTTTGTGGAATATGGTTTTCACTTCTTTTGGCATAATGCTAGGAGTGGAATGCTGGGTTACATGGTAGTGTATGTTTATAAGAAATTGACAAAATTTCTTCCAAAGTGGTTGTAGCATTTTTCACACCTGCCAGCAATGTATGAGAATTCTAGTTGCTCCACATTCTAGCCAATATTTCATGATAACATTATTTTCAATTTTAATCATTCTAGGGATGAAGAGTGATATGTCACTGAGTTTTCAGTTTGCATTTCCTTGATGATTAGCAATGCCGAATACTTTTACATGTGCTTATCAGCTATTTGTGTACATTCTTTTGTGAAGTGTCTGAATAAATTTTGCCCATTTTAAAACAGGGTAATTTATATTAGTGAGTTATAGGAGTTCTTTATTTATTTATTTACTTATTGGCCACACCCATGGCATGAAGAAGTTCCTGGGCCAGGGATCAATCCCATGTCACAGGAGTGACAACACCATCCTTAACCACTAGACCATCAGGGAACTCCTAGGAGTTCTTGGTATGTTTTAGATAGAGGCCTATGTCAGATGTTTGTTTTACTAATATTTTGTGGCTTGTCTAATCTTTTTTTTTAATTTTTCCATAATAACTGGTTTACAGATTTCTGTCAATTTTCCAGTTCCACAGCGTGCTGATCTGGTTATACATCACAAGTGATTAGACATAGTTCCCAGTGCTATACAGCTGGATCTCCTTGCTTTTCCATCCCAGAGGCAATAGTCTACAACTGTTAACCCCAGACTTCCATACCATCCCACTCCCTCCCCCTCCCTCTTGGCAACCACAAGTCTGTTCTCCAAGTTCGTGATTTTCTTTTCTGTAGAAAGGTTCAGTTGTGCAGTATATTAGATTCCAGATATAAGTGATATTATATGGTATCTGTCTTTCTCCTTCTGACTTACTTCACTCAGTATGAGGGTCTCTAATTCCATCCATGTTGCTGCAAATGGCATTATTTTATTCTGTTTTATGGCTGAACAGTATTCTATCTATCGTGTATATATACCACATCTTCCTAACCCAATCATCTGTTGATGGACACTTGGGTTGTTTCCATGTCTTGGCTATTGTGAATAGTGCTGCGATAATGAACATGTGTGTGCAAGTGTCTTTTTCAAGGAGATTTTTGTCCAGATATATGTCCAAGAGCGGGATTGCTAGGTCATATGATAGTTCTAGGTATAGTTTCCTAATGTACCTCCATACTGTTTTCCATAGTGGTTGTACCAGCTTACATTCCCACCAACAGTACAGGAGGGTTCCCTTTTCTCCACACTCCCTCCAGCATTTGTTGACTTATTAATGATGGTCATTCTGACTGGTGTGAGGTGGTATCTCATGGTAGTTTTGATTTGCATTCTCTAATAGTCAATGATGTTGAGCATTTTTTCATGTGCTTGTTGGCCATCTGCATATCTTCTTTGAAGAAATGTCTATTCAGGCCCTTTGCCCATTTTTCAATGGGGTTGTTGGTTTTTTTGCTGTTAAGTTGTATCAGTTTTTTGTATATTTTAGAGATTAAGCCCTTGTCCGTTGCATCATTTGACACTATTTTCTCCCATTCTGTAAGTTGACTTTTAGTTTTCCTTTTGGTTTCCTTTGCTGTGCAAAAGCTTGTCAGCTTGATCAGGTCCCATTGGTTTATCTTTGCTCTGATTTTTGTCGCTTTGGGAGACTGACCTGAGAAAACATTTGTAAGGTTGATGTCAGAGAATGTTTTGCCAATGTTTTCTTCCACGAGTTTAATGGTGTTTTGTCTTATATTTAAGTCTTTAAGTCATTTTGAGTTTATTTTTGTGCGTGGTGTGAGAGTGTGTTCTAGTGTCATTGATTGCATGCAGCTGTCCAAGTTTCCCAGCAATGCTTACTGAAAAGACTGTCTTTTTCCCATTTTATGTTCTTACCTCCTTTGTCAAAGATCAATTGACTGTAGGCATCTGGGTTTATTTTTGGGTTCTCTATTTTGTTCCATTGGTCTGTATGTCTGTTTTGGTACCAGTACTACACTGTCTTGATTACTGCGGCCCTGTGATATTGCCTGAAGGCTGGGAGAGTTATGCCTCCTGCTTGGTTTTGTTCCTCAGAATTGCTTTGGCGATTCTGGGTCTTTTGTGGTTCCATATAAATTTTTGGATCGTTTGTTCTAGTTCTGTGAAGAATGTCATGGGTAATTTGATAGTGATGGCATTGAATTTGTAGATTGCTTTGAATAGTATGGCCATTTTTACAATATTGATTTTTTCCTGCCCATGAGCATGGAACATCTTTCCATTTCTTTGTATCTTCTTTGATCTCCTTGATTCATGTTTTGTAGTTCTCTGCATATAAGTCTTTCACCCCCTTGGTCAGGTTTATTCCCAGGTATTTGATTTTTTGGGGTGCAATTTTAAAAGGTAAGGTATTTTGGTATTCTTTTTCTAATATTTCATTGTTAGTATACAGAAATGTGATTGACTTCTGAAGGTAAACCTTATATCCTGATACTTTGCTGAATTTGTTGATCAGTTCAAATAATTTTGGGGTTGAGTCCTTGGGGTTTTCTATATATAGTATCATGTCATCTGCATAGAGTGACAGTTTTACCTCTTCTCTTCCTATTTGGATGCCTTTTATTTCTTTTGTTTGTCTGATTACTGTAGCTAGGACTTCCAATACTATGTTGAATAACAGTGGTGAGAGTGGACATCCTTGTCTTGTTCCAGATTTTAGTGGGAAGGCTTTCAGCTTTTCTCCATTGAGTATTATATTTGCTGTGGGTTTGTCATAAATGGCCTTTATTATGTTATTCCCTGTATTCCCACTTTGGCATGAGTTTTGATTGTGAATGGATGTTGGTTTTGTCAAATGCTTCTTCTGCATCTATTGAGATGATCACGTGGTTTTGACTTTTCTTTTGTTAATGTGGTGTATGACGTTGATTGATTTGTGTATGTTGAAGCATCCTTGTGCACCTGGGATGAATTCCACCTGGACATGGTGTATGATCCTTTTTATTGTTGGATTTGGTTGGCTAAAATTTTGTTGAGAATTTTGCATCTATATTCATCAAAGATATTGGCCTATAGTTTTCTTTTTTTGTGGTGTCTTTGGTTTTGGAATCCAATCTTGTTTCTTAGTGGAGACCTTTCATGAACAGATTTTAAATCTAATTTTCAGTGTTTTTGCTTTGTGATGATGGCTTTACGTGTCTTGCCTAGGAATTTTTGTTCATTACTGGGTCTCAAGAATACTCTTTTAAAGGGAGAGATCAGTAGGTGAGGCACAGAGGACTTTTAGGGCAGTGAAAATAGTCTGTATAATACCATAATGATGGACATCTGTCAGTATACATTTGAACAAACTATAAAATGAATAACACCAAGCATGAACCATAGCATAAACTACAGACTTTGGGTGGTTATAATGTGTCAAAGTAGGTTCATGAATTGTAGCAACTGTACAGGTCTGGTCGGGGAGGTTGATAATGGCCATGGGGGGGAAGCTATGCATGCGTGGGGAAGGGAGTATATGGTGAATATCTGTACCTTCTCCTCAATTTTGCCATGAACTGCTCTAAAAAAAAAGTCTTAATTAAAAAAAAAAGAAGTGTCCATTGATAAAGCTATTTTATTCTTCAATGATAAACAGCATTGAAGCCTGCTATCAAAATTGTTCTTCTATGTTTTCTCTCAAAAGCTTTAAAATTTTACCTTTAATATTTAGTTCTATGAGGCATCTTGAATTAACTTCCGTGTATCATGAGATATAAAAATTAATCAAAGTTAGTTTTTTTCTATATTTTTTTCATTTTTCATTGGTTTAAATTACTTTTCTTCCCCACTGCATTTCTTTGGCACCTTTGTCAAAAACAAATTGGGCCTCCTTCTGAACTTTAAATTCTATTCTATGAATCTGTTTTAATATTCTTGTGCTAATGCCACATTATCTTGACTAATGTAGCTTTATAGTAATTCTTTATGTCAGGCAATGTAAATACTCTTATTGTTTTTTTACAAGATAGTTTTGAATTTCTAGGACATTTTGATTTCCATATATATTTCAGAATCATCTTATCATTTTTCTTATTGTGTTGGTTTTATATATTAAGAATGGACATCTTAACAGTAGTATTAAGTATTCCAATTAATGAACATGGTATAACTCCATTCATTTAGGTTTTCTGTAATTTATATTAGAAATTTGAGTAGATTTTACTGTAGAAGTGACACACGTTTTTTGTTTAACTTATTCCTAATTATTACTATTTCAACAATATGGCAAATGGAAAAACTTACCAAGTTTATATACTTATTATTTGCTGTTTCTATTTAAGAAGTACAATTGAAATTTGAATATTGTCCTTGTGTTTTGCAGTCCTGGAAAATTTATTTGATATTTCCAGCCATTACTTTGCAAAATCTTAAAGATTTTCTAGGTAGGTAATTGTCTTCTATAAAGAGAAACAGTTTTACTCTTTCTTTTTACATATTTATATTATTTCTTCCTCTTGCCTTAGACGACCAGCTATGACTTCTAGTAAACTGCTGAATAGAATTTCAAGGCAGAAATCATTGCATTGTTGCTCATCTTAGGTGAAAAGCATCCAGTCTTTCATGATTAAATATGTTCACTGTAGAATTTACATAGATACCACTTTTCAGGTTGAGGATGATCTATTTCTAGCTTACTGGATATTTTATCATGAACCAATATTTAATTTTGTCAAATTTTCAATAAAAACTGAAATGATCACATAATTTGTCATTAATTCTGCTAATGTGGTAAGCCACATTCATTACTTCTCCAATCTTAAACCTTGCATTGCTAGAATAAATCCCATTTGGTCTTCATGCAATATTGTCTTTATACATCGCTTGATTCCATTTGCTATATTTAGATAAAGATTTCTGCATTTATGTTCATGAATAGTATATGTCTGTGGTTTTTCCTTCCTGATGTCATTTTTTGTCA
Organism: Catagonus wagneri; assembly: GCA_004024745.2. Lineage (NCBI taxonomy): Eukaryota > Metazoa > Chordata > Mammalia > Artiodactyla > Tayassuidae > Catagonus > Catagonus wagneri. Next base: position 16,504,809 of record PVHT021183648.1, on the reverse strand, counting down.
GATTCTGTTGTAAAGATTATGCTAACTTCATCAAATAAAATATTTGTCTAAATCGGTATTATTTCTTCTTTATTTTTGTTTTCAGCTGTGCCCACAGCATGCGGAAATTCCCAGACCAGGGATCAAACCCACACCACAGCAGTGACATTGCCTGATCCTTAACCCACTATGCCACAAAAGAACCCCTATTACTTATTCTTTAAATACTTGGTAGAACTCATCGTGAAACGATTTGTCCATTTCCCCTCAGCTGTCAAATTTGTTGGCATAAGTTGTTCTTATAGTTTTTATCAGGAATTTGCTACATCTCTTGATATCTTGATATCACTGCATCAGGAATCCCCGCTACATCTCTTGATATCTTATCTTGAGCACGTGTACAAGGACATACAGTAAGCCCCCTACACAGGGTTTTAGACACCACCCTCTGTAAAGCTTTTACTTCTTAGGTACCTTTCCCAGCAAATTCCAGGGACTGAGACAGCTTAAAACCCCAATCTGCTCTTCAGCAACATAAACTGCTATTCTACTTAAGTTTCACAACCTGTTCTATGCAGGGAAGTACTTGCAAAAAAAGTGAGAGCATTCATAAGCATTCATGCACGCATCTCATGTGTTTTCCTCCTCTCAAAAATCACAGTCTTGAACTACCTGTTGTTCAAATCTTAACAATATCTCCCATATGTATTTTATCTACTGTTATAATTTTTTGGTAGGGGGCAAGTTCAGTACCAGTTACTCTGTCAAGACTAAAAGTGGAAAATGTCAACGCATAATCCTTTAAAATAGATATGATTAACACTTTGTTATATATGAGTCTATAAGCTGCACATTTCTATTAATCAGCACTTCAGCAATATATAGTAAACTGATAACTGAAATTACAGATGGTATGCAGAGGAACCTTGTTATGAACAAAAGTATGCTTCAATTCACAGGGATACAAAATACAAACATTGGGGGAAAATACATGTAAAACATACATATATATACTTTTATCTCCCAAACCTATAGATTCACAGCAGGAGGGAAAGATCAGAGGAGTTGGTCCAGGCAAAAGCTCTATTCTCACATGTAGTAAAACCAAGACCGAATTCTAGGACATAGCTCAGTATATTTTTGAGCAGATATAAGAACACCAAGAACACTGTCCTGGCAAATGTGAGCTTAAAGTTAATCAGAAGAAGAGTCCCCCAAACAAGAAAAGCGTGCCTCCTTTCCTGCAGTAATCGAGGACTAGGCTTTTGAGAGTCAGACAACTTTATGTGTTCTCTTCAGCTGAAATTTCAGACTGTTTTCTTCATGAAAAGAGAAAGGACAAAGTATCATATAACAAAACACTTTCCCAGAAGTACAGTGAAAGCAGGACACTCATGATATTTGACTGTAAGTATACATTAGGGGCCCAAATACATGAAAAGGATGAAGCCAAGGGAAGAAAAAGAAAAACAGAATACCAATAGTTTTTCTGGTCAGAAACATATCCTAAGAAGGGTAAAGGATGGTTACCAAGAAAGATTGCTCCATTTCAAGTAGTGATAGAGGGAGAACGATTTGAACCTCATAGGGGAATGAAAGAAGGAGGAAGAGGAGAGAAAAGAGAGGAAGAGGAAGTAGAGGAGAAGGAAGGGGAGGAAGGGATGGAGAAGGGCTTCGCTATTTCTAGTCTGCATGTGGTAACTGCTATTGTACGCCCTTTACGTGGATTCATTTTTTTAATCCTCACTATGATCCTAGATTCATGTTTTTAATCCTATGACCCTATCAATTAGGCTTTGGCAAAGAGGCTAGCTGAGCACCAAGAGTCCTGCTCCCCTTCCTGAGTAGAGAGTAACTACCGGGAAACAGCTGTCCAGCAGGACCCATTTCCTTGCCCCCTTGTGTCTGGCAGTGGGGCATGTTCCTAGTCCTCACCAGTGATGTGTGAGTGGAAGTGATGTGTGTCATTTACAGGCCGAAGTTGTCATATGTCAGCGCTTCCTCTCCGCAATCACTTTCCCCCTCCTCTGAAAACTTGAAAACCACCAGTGAAGATGGTGAATTCACACAATATGGAAACATCCTGTTCCCTGATCCACTTTTAGAAGAGATCTACCCAAGCAGGAACATTCACACTGGACAAGTAATACATTTTATGCTGTTAAACCACTGAGAATTTGGGGTTTATCAGTTAAAGCCACTAGCATTATCTAATGATTATGGTCATATGGTAACAAATCAAACACACAATCTCCATTTTACAGACAAGGAAACCGAGGCACAGGGAGAAAATATCACTGTCAGCAGGGTTAAAAATAATTTCTACTCGTTTAATTATATGAGGTATAATTTTCACAAGCATATGATTGTAGTAAAGAGAAATAATGAACTCTACCCAGTGATCTGACTTTTAAATAAATGGAGAAGTTAATAAAACCTATTTTTCTCTACTTAAATTGATGACAAACAGGTTGTTACACTGGAATGATAATAAAATTGATTGATATTAGATCAGCAATGGTGGATCATTTCTGATTTTGCTTTGATTTTGTTTTGTTTTTGTTTTGGCCATACCCACAGCATGGGAAAGTTCCCAGGCCAGGGATTGAACCTGCACCACACCTGCAACCCGAGTTATAGCAGTGACAATGACAGATCCTTAACTGGCTGAGCCACCAGGGAACTCCTATTATTTTAGAATTAACCTGGAAAGTTTCTTTTATTATTTGTGAGATCAGTTGTGTGGGCTGGAGTGACTCAGGTGAAGATAGAAAAACTGAGCTGCAGGAGAGGAGCCTAACTGACAAGCTTATCCCAAATGAACCCAAATAAACAAAATCCAGGCACTGGCTTTGAGACCATTGATATAATTTTATCCCAGAGCCAAAAACTGTGATTGGAACTTGAGCATAAATATGCATCTATTCTAGACACGTTTTTGGTACCGATTCTTTTTATATGTTAAATATTAAACGTACAAAACTTAGAAAGAGAATGCTTTAGTGAAGAATAAAGCAGCCAAGGACGAGTTCTAGCTTTACAATGAAATGCAGCTTTTACATTACAAGACAAATATTTCATTTCCAAAGGTTAAACTGGTTAATATTTAAAAGAGAGAATTCTGCTGGAAAAAAAAAAGAATCTAATACAAACTGTTCTCTGGCACTGTGTCCACTGCGCTTTCATTTGATTATTTGTGGATACATTTTCATGCACTTTCATTCTTTGCCACCCTGTGTTGTATAATTCCCCTAAAACAGATTTTCACACATCTAAAAATTCTGCTAGCTCATTGAGTTCTCTTGTGGCTCAGCAGGTTAAGGATTTGGGATTGTCACTGCTGTGGAGCAAGTTCAATACTTGGCCCCAGAACTTCTGCATGTTGTGGGCATGGCCAAAACTATATATATGTATAAATACAAAAAAAAACAAAAAAACCTAGCTCTATGGTTCTGAATTTCACAGTACCTGTTTTACATATATTTACTGCTATCTTAAACTAGATCAATGTTTGTAGATGTGTTTTCATTGCATGATTATGCCACTAGAATTTATTGGAAGCTTGGTCATTGATGATTCTGGTTTTAATTCCATTTTTTCTTACACATTATCTATTATCTTTTAAATAATGGCTGGGCAGAAATCTCTGTGAAGGTTCAAGTATTTCTCTTGTCTTCGATACTCTTTTAGCATTTTTTTCAAGTCTTTTGGTATTAACATGACTATAAGTTCCCATTTCCCAACAAGACTGCACCAAGCTCAACTTAACTTTTTCTGAGACATACAAATAATCACATAATTTGGGGGGAAAAGACTAAAAGCTATTAAATAATATATAACAGAAGAGTAACTTAGGTAGGAAATATTCAAGTAATTACCAATGGTCATTTCTAAGAATTCCCTAAGGAAAAAAAAGCCCACTGATGCATTGGGTCTTGAAAGAACTATAGAATCTGAACTGGTAGAGAGGCAAAAATTTCAGAAGAGAAGAAAATTACATTCTATAAGTTCACTCAGTAAATAAGTTTTTGAGTCCTTAGATGTCAAGATTTGATCTAAGACCTAGGGAACTAGATTGTACCTTGCAAAATATGCCCAAGGGAACATGAGTGCACACCTTTTATAATTCTTACGAAGGCTTCTTGGTGCTAGAAGAGGCCTTGATTAAAGCAGACATGGCTCTGCCTTCAAGTAGCTTTGAGAAGATAAGCCAGACATTAAACAGCTAAGTAAAACAATGCAAAGTTACAAACTGTGACAAGTGCCATGAAGGAAATAAACAGGGTGCTGAGAGAGAGAATGACAGGAACAAATGAAGGTTTCTTAATCAAGGTTCCTTGTCATCTCTCTGATGAAATGATATTGAGGATGAAACCCAATGGATGAAATGGAGCCATGGCAATACAGAAACATTGGCCATGGGGTGGGCAACCTAGGCAGAGGAAACAGCCTACACAAAGGTCCTCAAAGCTGCAAGAAATTCAGAAAAAACAATCATGAAAAAAAGACCAGGATGACTCAGTTTCTATTGAGCTAGTCCAAAAATAGCACCAAAAATGTGGTTTTGACTGAGCCATAATGTAAAATATATATATTCTTCCATTTTAAAGCCCACTCTTCTGACTTCCTGTTAATCCTTTGAGTATATGTTGCTCCTTATTTGGAAGTAGCTGGAAGCAAGGTATTTTGTGAGTCAGGGCCTAGGCGCACAAATTCTATCCTGTCCTACAATGCAAAGCATTCTATCCTGTCCCCTCCTGGAACAAAGCAAACTCAAGCACAGCAGGGGCCCTGGTTTGACAGCCTAACCTTGAGCACCCTGGGCTGATCTGTAGGTCCAACTTTAGGGGTCTAATTTGCATAAGAGACTGAGGCCTTGAGAATGACCTTCCCTGCTTATGGCAGAGCGGGTTGAGGTGTATAAGTCTGTCCCCTAAAAGTCATGAGGGAAGGGCAGCACTGAAGACCAGCAAAGCCGATGGTGCTAACATTGTCCTCCAATCTGCCTCCATTGGAGACTGTGCCTAGGGAGAGAGAGGCCGGGGAGGGGAGACGGTTGAAATAAAAGACCTAGAGCACAAAATCCATTTAAGATACAAATAAGAGTCACAGGCAAGGTAAGGCCCCCATCCTTCTTTGTCACTGAAGGTCATCGGAGCACCAAACAGAGGGCAGTGTATCATCTTAGCCACTTGAATCGGAGGCAGCTATAACAATGATTAGGACCAGGGAGTCACAAGCACTTATAATGTGTGAAGCACTGTTTTAGGCTCTGAGTGCCAAACACATGCAGCCTCTGCTCTCACAAAACAGAAAAGAGTCACTGACCAATAATTTTGCCAACCCATAAATATAAACTGTGATAAGGGCCATGAAAGAACCATACATAATGTCAGACAGTTCTATTAGTTGTGTGGCCTTGGGCATGTATTTCCTTGAATCACAATTTCTCTATTTGCTTTGTTGTTCTGTTGCAGTGATTGAACAAGATAATATATGTAAACCACCTGACAAGCACTTTGCCTGTAATAGGCTAAATCAATGGTATTGATAATATTTGGGGAGAATATGAGACGTCTGCAATCATTCAGGGTGTGGCTGATCTAGAGAAATGCTCTTTTGTTCACTGTTACTTTGGTCCTATTTTGACTCCTGCTCATTTTTCCAGGCAGGAAATATAGATTGCATAAATATTAAGGGATTCAGTGACTATCTCAAATTTCCCTTTACATAGCTCCATTGTTCCTCTACCACGGAGGACTAGGAAATGGGTGCAGATCCAGATCTGTAGACAACTCAAGGTATTCCAGAGGTTCTCAAGGTAACAAATTAAAATTTGATAATGGTTGTGCTCCTAGTCTCTAACAAATGGTTCTTCAGAAAATCACATACTCACTTCCTGAAAATATCTTCAGTTACAAAACAAAACTTACTAGAACAAGGCATTCAAAAATATTTAAATTGAATATTGAAGAGCTTTTAAACAGATATAGGATGAGGTCTCACCACATGCACACTTTTTCGTCTCTCTTGTGGGAACTCCTCCAGCATGCCTAAGTGATATCATGACTATCATTTTTCACTAAACAAATGAAATAAACTCTATGCCTGAATAAAAGTGCATCATTCTTTAAACAGATATGGCTGTACTGATCTTGCTTTAAGGTTATCTTCAAAGTGTAAACTGCAAAAAGTAGAATATAATTGAATGAGAGAACACCTCTAGTTTCTAGAAACCAAGTCAAAGACTGAAGGCACAAATATTGCCACAAAATAGTTTAATGTGAAAATCAAGCTAGCTGACTAGCTAGTTTAGAAAAAGATGGTGGCCTTAACCCTAAGTACTACCACAGAATGTCCAGTACAGTTCCTGGAATGCAGTAGATAATCTTTTCATGGCACTCAATTTTTTCTGATTACTTTGATCATAGACGTAAATGTCTACTGATTTTACATAGGTGAATAGCTTTTCGAAATATCCATTTGTATATCCCTGGATTTTCAAGATAACTAAAATAATCTCTTTTTTTTTGGCTTTTTGCCTTATCTAGGGCCGCACCCGTGGCATATGGAGGTTCCCAGGCTAGGGGTTGAATCAGAGCTGTAGCTGCCGGCCGACACTACAGCCACAGCAACACGGAATCTGAGCCACGTCTGCAACCTACAGCACAGCTCACGGCAACGCCGGATCCTTAACCCACTGAGCAAGGTCAGGGATCGAACCCGCAACCTCATGGTTCCTAGTCGGATTCGTTAACCACTGAGCCACGACGGAAACTCCAAGGAAGATTTTTTAAATTGTAGTAGCGGGAGTTCCTGCTGTGGTGCAACAGGATCGACAGCATCTCTGCAGTGCTGGGACACAGGTGCAATCCCTGACCTGGCACAGTGGATTAAGGATCCAGCATTGCTGCAGTTGCAAGGTCACAAATATGGCTGGGATTTGATCCTGGCCTTGCAACTCCATATGCCTCAGGGTGGGCAAAAAAGAAAGAAAAAATTATAGTAGCATATCCCGTTTTTCTTAAATATAGAAGCCTGAACATTGTTTGAAACTTTCTTCATATTATCAAGGCCATTTTAATGAACATCATTTCCTGAACTGATTGTTATCTTGAGATCACTGATTTTTTTCATCCATGCTACCTCAAAATTCCAGAAATCTCCTTTTAATGCAGTGTTCATTTCTTAATGAATCAGTATATCTTTCATATGTAAACATACCATTTGGTTTTTATATTTTACTCATAAGACTATGTTTATGCCTATTCATATACAGAATATGACTAGAAAGAAAAAAATTGAGCTGATGATTAAAGCTTTGGCTAAGATGAGATACCACATCACCAAATGCTGTCTGCAACATCAGAGGAGAAAAACGCCTATCTTATTATTGAGTATATGTCCAAGGAATAAGATCTTTCTTATTCCCACTTCAATTTGATTATCAATAGTCTCATTCATTTACTAATTTCTGATGTTTGACCATTTAGTAATGTTCATTAGAATGAAAATTTTTCCAGTTCATATGAAGTCCTTGAATGGCCAGATGTCATATTTGAGCCAATAAATAAACAAAGTGCATCCAGCAAGCAGCAAAATTTATCAACCCACAGAACTATTTTAGCAACTCCCCGGCTCCTCAAGGTACACTGGCAATTCTTTTTCTTTTTGGTGACGTAAAAGAGGAAAGACAGAAAAAGAGAGAAAACAACAAACAACAGACAACAGAACAAATTAAAAATTCTGCTCTACAAATTGGCCTCAAGTGCACAAATGAATAGTTTGCAGAAACATCCACAGTTTTGTTTTTATTAATGTTTTATTTTACATTTATATATTTAGTAAATGTCCCTGCAAAAATTATTGAGGGCTTTTTTTTTTTTTCTACTTCAGAAGACTTTGGTTACCTAGGGCATCTGCACAAAACACAAGACGGTATTTAGTTTTCATTCATTTTGAGTGGCAGCCGAATATTTAAAGTAAAAGCTACACTTTACAGAACAATTGCAGAAAATAATTACCAGGTCAAGCGAATCCTTTATCCTCGGTAGCCATCTATCCAAAGACCCACGGAAAGACCTAAAAATCTTTAACCTTTCTTCTAGAAAGTCCCTTTGGATGCAAACCTCCTTAAAGCACATTATGAAGGGTCATCTCTAAAAAGCCTTCCATTTATGAAACAAGGCAAATTATGTCCCTTAAGCTTATATTTCTCTATTCAATATTATCTCATATCCTTACATAAAGTCTGATTTATACAAATTGGCTCACTTTCTGAGGATTTGCTTTTGTTTTAAATACAGCTTTTCAGTCAAACTTCACTTTTGGTGGAAACACATTTTTGATAGCCAGGGCTGAACATAAAATTCCATTATTTAAGTGGCAAAGAGTTGGTAAGTCAAGTCCACGAGGCCTGTGGCAGTAACTTACTCTGTTTGTGGTTTCTACTTTGTTAGACCCTGTGGAGCCATGAATCTATCTTGTCCTTAAAAAACTGAAAGAGGGAGCTTTTAAAATGAATGTAATGCTAAATTTATGTGCCCCAGGAGTAGCATATCAAGGCCTCTGGACTGATTAGACCCAGATGTCGGTAACAATGTTAGTGTTATGGACCAACTGCAGGTGTGGGAATAGATCCCCTTCTCTGGGACCCTCAGCAATCAGACCAGTGGTTTCTTCTGGCTCTCAGTTTGGAGTTTTCAATTAACACTACAATGGTATTGTTGTTCTCCAGTATTAGATCATATGTCATGTAAATGAAGTTGAATATACAGTTCAACTTGACAAGGTGATTTAGGCCAAGGATACATGTGTTCAGTATTATAACTTGATTGAGGTTAAATAATAATAATAAAAAAGCCCTGACATGCTATAAAGTTTTATTATTTGGCTTATCAGTAGATTTTCACATTATGCTTTCATAAAACAGAATGTCATTTATAGTAGGGTGAGACGCTTATGAAAAGGGAGACACAAACCTCCTTATAAAATGACTGAAGTGATTAATTCCAGATTGGATGCTTTTTCTATAGTCAGTATGGCAACTGGAAGTTCCCTCTATGCTTTTTTATTTGTTTCTATTTTCCAAAATTCTGTCTTGGTTCTTTGTCTTCCCCTTTAACACAAGTCGTCAGTGCCTATATGATCACCCCCGTTGGTGAGAGCAGCAGTAGTGTTTCTGCTGGCATCTCTCTGAAATATTATTTGACTCAAAGCAATGAATCCAGCTCAACAATAACCAGGACCATATTCCACTCTCCTGTGGGTGTCACGATGCTTAAGAGAGAAGCCCAGCTCACTAAAACAGACCCCAACAGCTGTCACCTCTTTGAGTTAGACTCTAAGCTTCTCAGGTCAGGAACCGTATCTGTTATGTATTTATGAGTGCCATAGACACTGATCATCCCATGAATAAATACCTATAAAAACAACTTCGCTAGGCCATTTTGTACTTCACACTCATAGAACATTTATTACTCTCACTAATGTTGATGGACCATGCACAGTACAGAACTCTCCCATTCTACTTATGCCTTCATTTGCTGCAACAGTCTCTAAGGGACCAGACCATGTTATCAGTCAGTTCAGTAAAATGTGCTTTGGTATGCTAGCAGGTAGGAAATGCTTTATGCCTCATGAAGGAGTACCTCACAAATGTAAAGAAAGACAAGGCTTATTTTTTTCAGAGAGAATGAAGAAGCCTGTAGACTAAATTTTTCACAATTTAATACTCTCTCACAACTCAGAAGTAACCTCTTTCAATGAATGATAAATAACTGGGAAAGTGAAGTTATTCCTGAGAAAGACACTTAACCTCTCCTTTAAGATCAGAAGGGGCTGATGGCATTGCACTCAGATTTCATTACAACCCATATACATGTGTGTGTGTGTGTGTGTGTGTGTGTATTCTTTACTCTTTAGATGTATAAATTGTTCACTATAGCTAGAGACATTGACTCTTGGGCATTACTACAAATATTTTGGAAAGTTACTGGTGAGTCTCAGTTTACCTATCTGCAACATGAACATCATGTGAGATAGAACGAGTGAGCTAATAATCTGAGGGAAAAAAAGGCAAGTATTCTTTGTGGATGAATTGTTTCAAGACACTGTATTGTAGTTTGGTAAACTGGTTCATGCAGATATTTCTTCAGCATATGTTGAGCATTTGTAATGAGCAAGAGATGGTGCAGGGGACTTGGATACAAAATGATTAATACACAGACATTTCCTCAAGAGAAAACAGATATATGGCCTAAGTGCCATAAAGCAATTCCATTAGAGCAATGATAGAGATCTGTGGAGTATCATGGCAAATAGGTCAACAGTAAAATTAAGAAGTAAAATTCAATACATGTGACTGTAAAATTTTTAAGACTTCCCTATTTGATTTTAATACAAAGGAAACTGTAAACAATAGCATTTACACTGTGGAAAAATGTGATCTGAGTAATGCTGTCAGAGCCACCATTAGCACTAAAGAGTGCAAATGTGTGACATAAAAAGTGACGCTGGTAGCCCACTGATTAAAAAATAAACTCTAATTCTTTATTCTTCCAAGATATACTAACTGTATTTATCATTAATTTTCTAACTTAATTTTTATCCAGATATTCCTCTTTATCTAGCTTTTCCTAGGGCCCTATCACATGTTTATAATCTATGGAACACTACATAACTGTCTCCATGTGCAATGATAAAATGTAGCCCATTGATTTTTCTGCCAAGCAGGTGGAAGAGTTATGAATACAGTTATTCTATATTGTATGACCCCCACATTACACTAACGTATTCCTTCCCCCCTTCCAATGGTGTCCAAAAGCATGATGGAAATGAGAAGTAATGATGTTAGTGACTAAAATTACCATATGAAAAATAATTCATCGTGTCACTTAAATTTCCAGGGCTGTTTCTGGAAGTTAACACACTATAGTGGAAAAGTGGAAGCATAGCAAGTAAACATTTCTGTTACAAAGAATGGTTTAAGACGAGTCACTATTATTTTCAAATCACTTTCAAAACAAACAGTAGGCAGTTACTTTGCCTCTGAGAAACACCAACATTAAACTAAGGAATTACTTGTGGCTTGGATTTAGCAATATTTCATACAAAGTATTCCCATATCAGTCAGTCATGGCTATTATACTAGCTCAGGTATGTAAAAGGAAGTATTATTCATCCTATATCACAGAAGAGAAAATTGAGGCCAGATCGGCAAGGTAACTCATCTACTGTCAAATGGATCTTAAACTGATTGAAAAATCATAGTGCATAATTCAGCTTTTTAATTCCCTGTTGCAAACACCTACTGAGCCAACTTGGCTAAGCCTTTGTGCTAGGTATGGAGCACTCAGGACACAAAGGTGAATAAAACCTTGTCTGTTTTAAGGAGCTCACAAAGAAATCATTTTGGACATCTGTATGTTAACAAGATTGGGGGATACTGATTAGACGTGCAACCAGGAAGCATTTTTTTCCTTAGGCTTTCTGTTCTATATCATAGGGATCGCTACAAAACCCAAGGACTACCCAAGTATTTCCTATTCTGCCTCAAGCACTTTTTCCTGAAAGGGAAAAGCTTCAGATGTGATATGAACGGTTCTAACCCTGAGCTGGTGCTGCCCACCCGTGGTTAGGGGAGGACTCCTGTTCCATAACCATAGCACATCAAGTTTCAGAAAAGCAAGTGAGCATTTTTGGCTCTTTATTATCATGAACAGAAATTTCAGATCCATGAGAGAATCCATGGATAGATCCCATGGATTATAGAATGGATAGCCATTCTATAATCTATGCATATTAACAGGAGAAAGCTTATTGTTAAAAAGAAAGCACAATTTCTTTAAGGGTATTTAAAGAACATTTCAATTCTACTGTCTTAACAAATTTCAGTTATACAATAAAGTGTTATAACTACAGTCATCATGTTACACACTAGATCCTCACACTTTATTCAGTTTGTATCCTTTTACCAAGGTTCCCTATTTCCCCTCCCTCCAGCCCTGGAAACCACTTTTCTATTCTCTATTTCTCTGAGTTCAATTTTTTGTTTGGATGTCACATGTAAGTGATACTATGCAGTACTTGTCTTTCTCTGCCTGGCTTATTTCACTTAGCATAATGCTCTCCAGCTTCATCTCTGTAGTCTAAAATGACAACATCCCCTCCTTTTTAAAGACTGAATAATATTCCATTTCATAGATAAATACCTAGATAGATATAGATAGATCACCACATTTTCTTGATTTATGCATCTATTAATGGTCACCTAGATCCTTTTACACCTTTTTAAACTAATAATTACAAGAGTGGATTGGGATTATGTGCCTTAAGATCAAATAATTGAGACCTCTGAGCTTGAACTTAACTTTAGTCAGGGTTTTGGAGGTAAGAAATGATTTTTTACATACAATAAGAAAAATATGTCTCTTTAGAGTAGGAGAACAATCAATGCTGGCACTTCCATGCCTAGTTTCCATCTTTCTGTACATATAAGAAATTCTGTCCAAATAAGTATTACTGTAAGTAATACTTAGATTGAACCAATGAAGCAACTAGCACAAAAGGTTTCAATCAGAAACTGAAGCGTCTAAAGACAGATCTTATTTTGCCTTCCCCACTCTTTCATTTGACTGCTCTACCATTATTCCCACCCTTTTTGGTGCTTATTTCCATCCTTGTCATGCACACATTCTCAGCACATACCTCCTTCTTGAGTAACCTGGCTCCTTTAATGGCTTTGGCTGCCCTCACCTCACTCCTAAATCTGTAGCTCTCACCCCAACTTCTCTCTGGTACTCCAGACACAACTCACAAATCTGTTAATATGCCATCTCCACTTGGATTTCTATTTCATATTTAGCACATCTAAAACTGAACTCATTTTCCACCCAAACATGTTCCTTTTCCTTTTTCTGCCAGCTCTATTAATAATATTATCATCCCAAGTGAGAAGCTCTAAATTCATTTGCTAATTCTCTATCCTTGACATCCAATTTTTGTCAGTGCAGCTTCTAAAACGTCCCACGGGAAAAACCAAATCAGCAAACCAAATCCCGCCTTTGCAATTGTTGGTCCTGTCAGTGTAAGTCCTGTCTTGTTTACTCCATTGCAACATATTTTGAAAATACTATTCCCCTCATCTTTAAAGCTCTTAACTTATTCTTCCTCAGCATCACTAAACACAGAAACACTCTGCTGAAAAAACCTTCAGAGGCTACCCACTTCCTAGAGGATTAGCACAGAAACAACCTACCAGTGCTGGTTGATCTCCATTGTGTATTTTAGCCAAACAGGATTGCTTGCTCTTCCCCTGGACTATGACATGCACTTCTATGCTGTTGCATCTTTCATCTTCAGCTTCCTTAGCCAGAAATCTGACAAATTCTGTGGGGTCACATAAGGTGGTATCTTTTTCTAAACTTCCCCTTCCGTCCCCCATCTGGCAGCAGTGCTGTGTTGGAGATGGGCAGATGAGCCAAGAGAGTAAAAAAAGACCTCTTGCCAACTCATTGCCAGGAATTGCTTAGTCAAACAATGCCTGAAAAATCTTAGACACCATGACAACTGTTAGTCAAAGAAGTTGAACAAAAGTCACAGGTGTTTCTCAGGATTAATCCAACTAGGGGACAAAGAAACATAATGTTGGAAAACTGTCATCTCTTTGGATCTGTGTGGCTGTGAAATACTTACTGCGGTCTCTGCTTACTCTGAGATGCCATCATTCTATACATCTTAGTTACAGAAAGATAATCAAAGGTTTTTGTCTAATGAACAGGGAAAGATGGTTCTTTGTAGTTACTTCGGTCTTATGAGTAAATACATGCTAAAATAAGTCTTCAGAAGTAAATAAATTACAAAGCAATTCAAACTGAACTGTACTTTAGTAGAATGAATTAAATAAATATAGTCTCTTGTAACCTGACCCCAGAGGATACTGCTTAGCCAAGATGGTCCAAAACCATTTATGCTAAAAATCATGTGGTACAAGGACATATCACTCAACAATAATACTCCAAGACTCTGATGAAGTATTCTTGCCTTCACAGCAAAACTTTTCTGTACTAATGCTTTTCTGGAGATGAAGCATGTATTTTTAAAATATATCTGAAAAATAGGATATATTATTTGGCCTACTATGTTTTCAAATCAGTAATACCAATAACTGAAAGGACGAAAAATAGAAATAAAAGGGCATTTGATTTCTGAAGACAAATCAAAGATATGTGCTTGGTAAACAAGAAGCAATGGTATCTTTACTTGTAAGAAATAGCCAAACCATTCCACCCTCCTCAGTCACCTCATCCTGTGTATCTTTGGATAAGCCTGGAAATAGCTGTCCATTTTCAGAGACCTAGGATGAGGAACTACTTGCAGTAACCAATATTTTTTCCCTGGTTGTGTCTACCATCCAGATGGTGAGGGTCCCACAGAACTTCTCTCTTGATAGAGAGATCACCCAGAATATTCCTTACAATTTCCTCTTGCTGCGACAAGCCAGGATGAAAGTAAGCGCAGTCAGGATGATTCAGTTGAATATCCAGAAGGAGGAGGTCTTGCACTCCAGTCCTCAGACACTTCCCCTCTTCCTTCACTCCCCTTTCCCCCCACCATCCTCGTTCCTTCCTGGGCCTCTACATGCAGCTCTCAAGGTTGCTTTAAGAAATGATGTGAAAGCCACCACCTTCATCTCCTTTTCCCTCCATGACATTGCAGTCCCACATTCCCACTCCTACCCAAGTTCAAGCAGAAAACTGTAGAGAAATATACTCTTTAATAGTTGGAAACCAATCCACTGTAAAAGATGGACTGTTAAAAAAAAAAAAGTTCCAGTTTTCCTTACAATCCTTACTTTGTGGCTACTCCCTTCAAGACTTTCCCACACCTGAATTCTGAGCTGCCTTTGTAACTTATTTCAGCAAAAAAAAAAAAAAAAATATATATATATATATATGTATATGTATATATATATATGTATATGTATATATATATATATATCAGTGAAACACTGTCTCAGTTCCCAGCCTAAGACCTCAAGGGGCTTTGCGTGCTTTCTCTCTTTCTCAGAACCATGCCCCTGCCATGAAAATGGGCCCTGGCTGGCCTGCTAAAAGATGGGAAAGTAGGGTCGGTTCAGCCTGGTTATCCAGTCCGAGGGTCCAGTGAAAATCAATAAACCTGTTTTTCCAATGACTAACCAGGCAAGAATAGAACTGCCTTGTCCATTCAAAGATCCATAAGCTAGGTCAATGCTTACTGTTTTATACTGCTGGGTCATGGGTATGGTTGATTGTTGCCCTGTATACTGTGGCAGGAGACAATAGACATACGCATTTACCTTGAGAATAAACCAAACTACAGCTGTCTATGGAACGGCACTGATATTGGCATAAAACCCCTTGGATTGTCGGAGTGCAATGGCAGAACCCCAGTAGCAATAGCCTTATAGAGACCAGAGATGAGCCCAAGGACTCACTATAAGGTCTTGGGGTAGATACCACTAAGTCAGCAGGAAGGGCCAGATCTCAGGGTCCAAGGCCAAGAGTAGAAGGCAGGAGCCACAAACAGAAGGCCAGACAAAGTAAACTAATTAACTGACTCACTCAAGAATTCTATAACTGCTGGAATCAGTAGAGAGAGTCAAAGTTAAAACCTGCAGTGTAAATCAGAAAAAAAAAAAAAGCATTCTAGGGAAGGCAGTTAGCATAGGAAAGAAGCCCAGGAGAAAACAGATGCAATAAGGCAGGTAAGTTGAGTTTCTGCCTTTTCCCATAAAGATATCTGAATGCTGGTTGATTATAAATTAGAATTATATTGGACAATTGAACATATTACCTATTGTTTTATTACACTAGAGTGTGATTCTCCATAAGAACAAGAGGTTTGTTTTGCCCCAGGCCTTGTATTCAGTCTTAGCAATTAGCATATCAGATGCTCAACAAGTACTACATTGACTGAATGAACAAATGAAGGAAAGAATGAATGAATGAGTACCTGCAGTAAACATCTGACCTAAAGCCAGGTCAGCCAAGCTCTGGCATTATGACACATGAGGGAAAGGGGTGATTTATAAAGGCAATTAATAATGTGGAGCTTTTGGATCATGAACTTTCATAATTAGAGTTTTATGACATTTATTTCATAAACCTGACTTTGAACCCCCGGATCATTCACCTAACAGGCATTTAATAATATTTGTTGAATTCTCCAGCACTCTCTCCGCCCCCATCAGCTTCCTCAAGCAAGTGCAGTTTCTTAATATTTAATGCATTCATGTGCTGCTGCACTGGGACCTGGGCATAAAATCAGAGCAGATCGTCCAAGGAAGCTACTCATAGGATCCCTTCAGGTTTGCCTTTACCAAACACCAATTCCCAGAAGTATCCCCCAAAGTCATCAAGAGGCCCACTTCTAGGGGTGGAGGCCAAAAGAACTGAACTTGTTTCCTGTTCTTAAATGGCTATTTACCACGTGGCACAGAACGTTTTTCTTGGATCCTAGGCACACATTGTTTCATGCATTTTTTTCACTTTCAAGAGGCTTAAATACTATGCATCAACACAACAGAAATGCAGAATTGAATCTGCACATTGATTGAAATTTCACAGACTATGATAAAGGGACTCCCCTGCTGGAGGTTCCTTTAAACAAAGACTGGGGAGGTGCTCTCTCCTTCTGCCGTCATGTGGTGTTAGTAATAATGAAAACTTGATGAGTAATAACGCAAACAGTGAGGCCAATTATAGTCTCAGTGACATCCATTGTAAAATTTATGATCCTTCGTGATAGGCTTCCTTAGTTGAGTAACTTCTTTCACGCAGCAGTCAAGGATGAGGGGAAATCGTTCACAAGAGCTTTTCATTAGTATTAAATGTGGTCTTTCTCAGTGGCATAAAATAGAGTCAAAATTTTAAACATGTAGACTTCAAGGAGTTCCCGCTGTAGCACAATGGGATGGGTGGCGTCTTGGGAGTGCTGGGACACAGGTTCCATTCCCAGCCAGGCACAGTGGGTTTAGGAGCTATTGTTGCCACAGGTGCAGCTTAGGTAGCTTGGATCTGATCCCTTGCCTGGGAATTCTATATGTGGCAAGGCGGCGGAAAGGAAAGGAAAGGAAAGGAAAGGAAAGGAAAGGAAAGGAAAGGAAAAAAAAGAAAAGGAAAGAAAAGAAAAGAAAAGGAAAGAAAAGAAAAGGAAATGAGGAGTTCCTGTTGTGGCACAGTGGAAATGAATCAGACTAGGAACCATGAGACTGCGGGTTTGATCCCTGGCCTTGCTCAGTGGGTTGAGGATCTGGCTTTTCCGTGAGCTGTGATGTAAGTCGTAGATGTGACTTGGATCTGGCATTGCTGTGGCTGTGGCGTAGGCCAGCAGCTACAGCTCCCATTAGACTCCTAGCCTGGGAACCTCCATATGCCATAGGTGTGGCCCTAAAAGAAGCAAGAAAGAAGGAAAAATGTAGACTGCAAGTAAAAGGATTAGCATTTCTGAACTGAGCATAAGGGTACTGATATAACATTTACCACCATGTCTTATTTTCTGCTAACTCACCATAGGTAAAAAATAAGTCCAACCAGGAAAAACATTACCAGGTTTCCATAGACATCTAAATCTCTAATCACATATACCATCCTAAATATCAACGTCTAGAACACAGGTATATAGAAATATGGGGTTCACTTGAATAATATCAGAGCAATCACCGACTTTGAGTTCCACTACTTTTATCTTTGGTTAGTTTTAGAGACCGTTCTGTGTTTATTTTTCTACAGTGCTCTGTGAATGTGGGCTTGTGTTTGTGTTAAAGTCTCTTACATACTACATCCTGTAGCACTTTAGAAAGATCTCAGACTACTAAATTACTTTCATATAGATACTAAGAAAAATCTTTCCACCGCTTTCTTTGTACCTTGCTTTCAGTCAGCAAGGTCAAAAATGGTTAGGCTGACTCTATTACTTAACTGTTTTAACGGTAAAGGTATATCAAAATGCTTTGGCTTTTCAAAACTGGACTGGCCCATTCTTAACATCTTTGGTTAATTATCTTTCCCAGCCCCAGTCCCAACATAGGAGGATAGATATATATCTGCGTGTTTTTCAAAGTTTTGATTCATGTTAGAAAATCTGAAAATTGCTTCATCATATTTTCATAAAAAGCAAATAATTCTGCCCAAATTGCAGCATTATGCTATAAATACAGGTATTGACAACTTGAAGAGGACTCTTCAAACATTAATCTAATTAATTGCTTCTCTTCATGTCATAGTGATCAGTTACTGTTAGGTGCCTTAAGACAGAACTGCTGGAAGAATTGCATGGTAGAGAAAGCTAATAGTCAGAGGATCAAATGTAGCAGGAATTTATAGCGATGAACTATAGCACTTATATATGCCTAACCCCCAAATGTGACATCTTCAAGAGATTCAGATGACACATCACTGAACTGAGATTTAAGGAGAAAGTTCTGGTCTAATTATAGAGTTGACTTTGAACCTATACAGACAGTGATAGAGAGACAGTGATAGAAGAAGCAGGGGGAGTAGGCTGAGGGAATGAAAGAGGAATGCAGAGAAAAATTAAATCTAAAGGTAAGAAAACACATGCACATCCTTGGAAAGCACATTTTCAACCCAAATTTATAAAAAGAAATAACATTACTTGTTTTTTTTTTTTTTTTTTTTTTTTTTTTTACCAAGTACTTTTTCCTTCTCATAGACTAAGTGAGAATAAATTGAATGATCAGAGGCCAGGGTAAAAAAACAAAGCAAGAAGCTTTGATATAATCCATACTAGCTAAGACAATTTACTCAGTTCAATTCAGTAAATACTTCTTAGTGGCTGTGTGTTTGGTGCTGTATTTGGTACCACAGAGACATAGATGAATCCACGAAGGTCCTTGAACTCAAGAAATTTATTGTCTAGCTGGGGAGACAAACCTTTAAACAGATAAGTATTCGTGTGATACATGTAATATGAGATGCACTAAAGTAAAACAGAGAAAGGGATGACTCCACGGGGCAGAGAAAAGAGGAAGAACCTCCTGAACAAAGTTTTGAAAGATAAATAAGAATCAAGGATAAAATCTGAAGGGACTTCTATGCAGATGGAACAACATATGCACACAAGAAAAGGACAGGGAGCAGCAGGTTACGTGAACAAGCAAGTGACAAATTATGAGTGAGTTACATAGAGACAAAAAAGGATTCAGATATGACCAGAGTCTTGATTTCCATGCCAAAGAACTTGCTTCAGTATTATCTTGTAGATGGTAACCAAAATGGAAGGAGACAAAACTTGGAACCCACAGGGTCAAATCGACATTTTAGAAACTGTGTCCAGAGCAGAGCAGAAGATGAAAGGAAGAGAAGCACAGGGACCAGTAGGGCCTCCGCTACAGAAAAACCTCTTTTAAGTTTCTGCCTCACTAATATGTGACCACTGAAATGGAGACCTTCCTGTTTTCTACAAAACACAGACAGGCATACAAGGCAACTCATCTTGAGGCCCGATTTCCAGATATCATTAAGACTTTTCAAGATCTGGACATCTAAGAAAAGAAGGGAAATGGTTAATTAAAAGCATAACATGACTGTGACATTTAGAAGCATCCTTCATGTTCAATATTTCCTAGCATATGGTGGGCACTAAATATTTATTAAATGAATGAATAAATTAATAAATATAATTATCCTCCAGACTGGGCTCTTTTCATTTTATTTACAAATCATTCTCAGTAATTTATCACCTTTAATAGAAAATACGAGTTAATTTAGCTGAAAATACTTAAAAGTAATCAAACTGAGTTTATTTAAAATTTTTTCTATAAATCAGACTTTTATTTAGTCGGGTTGCCCTTTACCCCAATTAATCCAAATCAGTGAGCTTTTACTGTAATTGAAAGTTGTGCATACTTGCCATTTCCACTGACCCTCTAAGAGCCTGTAATGGCAATTGGAAAATTTCCAAGGTGCTGGTACCTTTAATTTCTTTACTCTTCTGACAGACAATAGAAGTTTGCATTGTCAAGTTTAAATCTTTAAAAATGCCCTCTCGTATCTTAAAATATCCTTTAGAAGTTTTGCTATTTCTTAACCCTGGTTTTACCTAACAAATCTTTATATGGAAGTTAAGTAAACTCCTTATATTCACCATCTCCATTAATTTCAATTACCCATAGCTGAGATAGAGACCTGAGTCAGCCTCAGCTTCTCCCTCCCTCACTCAGGCAATCAGTTCTCAAGCCCTTTTCAATCTGCCACTGAAATGCCTCTCAAACCTGCTGTTTCCATTCTACTCCTCTGCCATTCTCTAACTTCAAGCTCTCTCCATTTCTTGCCCAGATCTTTACAAAGGTCTCCCACTTCTAACGTCAGTGCCCTCTAGTCTACCCAGAACCACTGCCCATGGTATTTCTACTGTCAAATGCAAAAATCTGATTATGTGACTTCTCTCAGTGGCTTTGAAATCCTTCGGTGGCTCCTCACTATTCACAAGCCCAAATCCAAACTCTTCAGCATGGCCCAAATGGCCCTTGACATGTGGTCCCAGGCTCCTTTCAAATATCTGTGCACCTCTGTGCGTTTGTACATATTTTTTCTTCTACCTGAAATTCTTCTCTGCCTAGCTCCCTTCTTCAACCAGAAAATTCAAATACATCCCTTCAAGTTGAGTTCAAGGGGAAAAAAGGTAGAAGCTAGTGGTTAAGAGCATGGAGGTAAGTGCGCTTAAACCTCAGTGGGAATCTAGCACTGCTTCCAGCTGCATCCTGGCTCTACCACCTCCTGCTCTGGGACCTAGGGCAAACTGCTCAGCCTTCCTAAGCCTCAGTGTCCCCTGTAAAAGAAGAATCATTTTACAGGGCACTGTGAGGATGAAGTGAGATCAAGTCTCTAAAGTGCTCAGTGCAGGGCCTGTGATGTAACCGTGTAGTAGTGATTATTATTTTTAAATGTCATCTTTCCAGTGAGGTTCTGTTTAATCCCATCAACATTTCCTTAAGTTAGAAGTGATCGAGTCTCCTCCCGTGCTCTCAGAATGCTATGTTTATACTTCTATAGCCCTTACCTGATTATAGGATGCTCACTTATTTAATAATCATCAGAGTTAAATGTTCATTCAGCACATTCTATGTATGTCACCTATGTAAAACTTTAACATGTATTATCTAATTTAACCCTTGGCAACTCCATGAGGTGTGTATGATAATGATCGCCATATTAGTGATAAGGACACTGAAGCCAGACAGGATAAGTGACTTGCCAAAGTTACTCTCGTGGTAGTAGTGTAATAGGGAAGAATAAATCTGACACCACACTGGATCTGTTTCTTTTACCGTAAGCTTTATATTCTACTGTTTTTGCTGCAAGAACGTTGCCTATAGCCTGAAACATACAGAATAGCCCATTCTCAAGGCTCTGACCTTGAGAAAAGGTGTAACATTTTTCCATTCATATTAAGATAAAAAATTGCAGAACAAAGAATAACATTAGTCTTGTAGGTTTACAGAAACATCACAACCTGACTTGCATGGACAGACACAAGAACGAAGGATTCCAGTACCAAGAAGTCTGCAACAACCAAACACATCCCTCCCTTTTTAGTATAAAAGAAGCCTGAATTTAACTTGGGTAAGATGGTTCTTTGGGACACTAGTTCACCATTTTTTTGGCCTCCTGGCTTTCTGAATAAAGTCACTACTCCTTGCCCCAATTTGTCTCTCAATTTATCGATCCGTCGTGCAGCAAGCTGCGTGAGCTTGGTCTCGGTTAACAGTAGCACAGGGAGCTAACTGAAACCAGGTAACTCTGCTCAGAACACATTGTATAACCACTGTACAGCCCATTGAAATGTAAGTTCCTTGAGTACAGAAATCAAATCCATCTCATCTCTGTCATTAGTATACCCACAGCTTCTACAGACAAGAAAGGTTTATAATGAGCTTCTGAAGAGACTCCTGGAATCCAAGGTCTGTGCTGCTCCTAAACCCAGGGATGTCCTGAAAACCCAGGCACAAAAGCCATCCATGCAGACTTGTTCTTCTCTTTCTCTTTGAAAAATAAATCCTTCTGCTTGGTCCAAGAAAAACATGAAAAATCTTGCTACACTAAATGTGATCCAGTACCCTGCCCCCTTCTGCAAGGGAGGTAGGAAAGAAGATTTCTGTGAGTTGAGAAGTTCCTTCTAAACATATGGATTATACCCAGTGTCCCTTCCAGCTTTATATACTTTTTAGATGATGAATGAATATGAAGTTGTACTTAGCAAGCTAGTCTCAAAGAATCTTTTGTTCCTGTGGAGAAATTTTGCCATTTGACAACTGACTTTACTTAAGAAAACTCTGAAGAAAGTACACTTCCACATCTCCACTTAGAGACAGGTATAAAGAAGCTATATGTTGTTTAAAATTCATTAGTGGGAAATAGCATACTTCTGAAAATGTGAAGTCTTTATCAACTAAGAATTATATTGACTTTAATATGGGATAAGATTGTATACAAAGACCCAGATATACATTTCATAACGTATTTCAGCTACTTGTACTCTTATTTCCATTTACAAAGTAGGTGAATATAAAACTCCCCAGGATTGCTCTGTGTATTTAAAAAATTGTGAGCCTGCGTCTTCTGTGTAAAATCTGTATCTGCGCTGTGAACATCACTTAATAAATCTCTAAACACACAATGCCTTTCTACTGCCCCAGTTCTCACTGGGTCTGAGGTCATATCACCAGCATGTGCACGTTCAGAGCATTTCATGAACTATATGATGTCGGCAGGTCATTAATAAAAACTGTAAAAGTAAAAAGCCCCGTAATTAGCTCCTAAGGTAACTTTGAATGTAACATTTTCACCTCAGATTCAACACCATTAAACAAAATGACTGGGGTTTATTCACTAATGTAGCCTGAGAACCATTCCGCTATAGTTAAACTTTGCCAAATTGAGGGACACTCAAATAGCAATATGTTGTGATTCATCAAATCAAAGGCCACAGAGAAATCAATAGAGATAGTTGCTGCATAAAAAATGATAATGAACAAATGTAATAATATCAACAAGGTTACCTTGAGAAGAGTAAAGAAGTGGTTTGAAACCATCACTAAAAATAGGGTCAATCTATCAGCCTTGAATGAGAAGTTAACTGAGAACCAGTATACCAAATCAGTGAGTCAGTCCATATTTATTTAAAAAGTCCTGAAGTAAAGAAGCAGCATATTAGGCAAATGACAGACGAAGGAAAAAAGATGTGAAATAATTTCATTCTTTCTGTATTTTAGCTCTGATTATTTATCTTTGAACAAAGCCCAGTCCCTGGAGGAGATTATAATGCTTACCTGAATTAGTCAAGTAGCTTTTGGGTGATTTGTGGAATGCAGTAACAAATTATCATTAAGCAACTCCCTGCTTATTCAGATAAAAAGTGTTACACTGATGTAAACAAAATAGCACTTTAGATAGTTGGTCGGAAACAATATTTTTTTCCCAACGATAAAAGTCTAAAATCATACAGCGGGAAGCTGCCTTTAAGATGGTTTACTCCAGCCCCCGTCAATCACTTCCTTCTTTTGTAGCACTCTTTTCACAACATATTACAGAGTTAACTGACTTTATCATTTTTATTTTTTCCATTATAATTGATTTACAGTGTTCTGTAAATTTCTACTGTAAAGCAAAGTGACCCAGTCATATATATATATATATATATATATATATATACACATACATATATTCTTTTTCTCACATTATCCTCCATCATGTTCCATCATAAGTAACTAGATATAGTTCCCTGTGCACACAGCAGGATATCATTGCTTATTCACTCCCAATGCAATAGTTTGCATCTATTAACTCCAGATTCCTAGTCCATCCCACTCCCTCCCTCTCCCCCTTGGCAACCACAAGTCTGTTCTCCAAGTCCATGAGTTTCTTTTCTGTGGAAAGGTTCATTTGTGCCCTATATTAGATTCCAGATATAAGTGATATCTTATGGTATTTGTCTTTCTCTTTCAGACTGACTTCTCTTAGTATGAGAGTCTCTAGTTCAATCCATATTGCTGCAAATGGCATTATTTTGTTCTTTTTTATAGCTGAATAGTATTCCATTGTGCATATATACCACATCTTGTTAATCCAATCATCTGTTGATGGGCATTTAGATGATTTCCTTGTCTTGGCTATTGTGAATAGTGCTGCAATGAACTTACGGGTACATGTATATTTTTCAAGGAAAGCTTTGTCCACATATGTGCCCAAGATGGGACTGCTAGGTCATATGGTAGTTCTATATTTAGTTTTCTGAGGTACCTCCATACTGTTTTCCATAGTGGTTGTAACCATTTACATTCCCATCAACAGTGTAGGAGGGTACTCTTTTCTGCACACCCCCTCTAGCATTTGTTACTCGAAAACGCTTTTTGTATTGATTGTTCCATAAGTGAGTTTCTCTAAGTGGTTTTTAAACATTTGGACAGTAATAATATCTGCAAATTTCACCTAATATTTAAATATTTTTCTAAATCACAAAATCACTGTATGTAAAACAAATCATAAAGCAGGTAAAACTCACTTAGAAAAAAATAAAGGTTGAGTTTAAGGTTTATCAGGAACCTGAGTGTTAAACTCGTAAGAAAGGGCCACAGGCAGGTTGTCATATCTTCTCAGTTGTGAGATTATATTTTTTATTTAGAACAGGAAATTTAAATAATTTGCTTTGTATTTCAGAAACAGGATAAACCGTAATTTCTTGCCTAACAAAATGATTTTATTTTTGGTTTTGAGCTCTTAGAGAAATATTTAGTCTTTGGAAATAATCATTTTGCTTAATACACATACAAGCATGAATTTCTCCACTATTTTCATCTTGGAATCACAGTACAATGCCCACGTTGGTATAGTTTGGGGGAATTCATACCTCTTACTAGCTCTAAACAGACAGAAACACTATACAGAACACTTCACAGCAAGAACAGACGTGTTTATCTAAGAAGTCACAAGCAAAGTTTTATGAATGTTATGAATTTGGATAACCATCCAAATGATGACCACAGTTAAGTGGTCCATATAATTACAGTTTATGGCATGATTTTATTCACTGTCACAGAATTTTAGACTATAACCTTGCCTTTTATGTCACTACAGACAGGTCCCAAGGCCACCTGATAGCTTCTGAACTATTGATTGTTTTCAGTAGAGCCCAATTTAGAAAGAAAACTCCATTCATTAGGACTATGTAATTTTAACCTCCACAATTCAAATAGGATGCAAATAGAAAAAGAAATAGGTAATTTTGCTACAGCATAGAAAATAAAGACAATGTTCTGGCACATGATTGACTGACCTTTGACCTGAGTGGGACCACCTGAGCATAGAGTTTATTCAACTTGCTGAATTTTGCCTTTGAAACTAATACTTTGAAAATGTGGACCCCCTAACCCATATTGCAGAGTTCTGCAGGCTGGATGGCTGAAATTACATGACAGCAGTGGTTCTTAATCACTTGAAAGACACAGATCCCTTTAACTACCTAATAAATCCCTCAGACCCATTCTCTTAAACATAAGTGTGCAGATTCAAATTTTTGCACACTATTACAGAGGTCATGGACCACCTGGCTGAAGCTCAGTCACGGCTCCCTGCTCTAGGCTAAGTCAGAAAAACCTGAAAATATCCTTTATCAACTGAAAATTAGCACATTATTTTAACAACCATGGCATTTGAATGATGTTTTTAATGCATGCTGGTTTTCATCAATAGAATTTTCCTCATTCTACTTTATTTGCTAAATATGTAAAGAAATGATAACACCAGATGTATTGGTCAATGAATAATGATATGTAAGCACCATTCTGCAGATATAACCCTTATTTAGCACTATAAATACATACTCTGAAATACAGAGAATCAAGGGCAGAAGAAAAGTAGAATTTTGGGAATTTCATTTAACATATAAGGTCTTGCAGACATGAAGAAATCGGCATAAATCTTGTGCAAAACTGCTACCTATCTGTAACAGTCTGTCCGGGCATGAAATGGTTTCGATTTATCTAGAAAACTCCTATAATAAACCATGATGTGACTTCAAGGAAGACCTGCTCCCTGAGTATCTGGCTTTTCCAAGCCAACTCATAATAGTTGGGTATTATTCGACTAATAGTAAAGTGGGTATGTTCAACTCTTTGCAAACTTGCAGATTCAAACACCTCCAGAAGGGCAGCCAAAGAGCTTTCCACGTTCACTTCTCTCTGTCTACACATTACATAACTAGCAGTAGAATTTACCCAAATCTCTGGACTGGAGATTATTGAGGCCAGTGTTCTAGCGCTCACTCCTATACTAATGTATTATTCCAAAGAATTAACCAACAACTATATATTGAATGTTTCTGTGGGGGGGTGTTGTGTTTAGGAATAAGTTAATACCAATAAAACACTTAGAGCAGTGCTTATTCATTGTAAGCACTTAATAAACATTAACTATTGTTTCATCATTGTTTTTATGGTTATGCAAAATCAAATGGGTCATCATTCTTACATTCAAGGAGTTGTGATCTAGTGCTAGTTTTAAAATATAGCATGATCCCTAGCCCAGGCACTTCCATATGCCTCAGGTGTGGCCCTAAAAAGACAAAAATAAAAAAAATAATAAAATAAAATACCATGTGGTAAGATTATGATGGAAGTACAGAGCACTGACACAGAAATCATGAGGTGGGCCATAGAAATCCATTTGGGGAGTCAGGGCAAGTTACCCAACAGAGAAAGAGTAGTGGTTAGCTAGAAAAATCAGGAAGGAGGCGTGGCCTTCCAGTGAGGCAACCATGTATACAAAGCATGATATGTCACACATTTGGGTGATATAGTAGTTCAGTACGG
Source organism: Catagonus wagneri (assembly GCA_004024745.2). Lineage (NCBI taxonomy): Eukaryota > Metazoa > Chordata > Mammalia > Artiodactyla > Tayassuidae > Catagonus > Catagonus wagneri. The sequence continues at coordinate 16,477,958 of PVHT021183648.1, read as the reverse complement.
CTGGAGCAAAGATTACATGTGGAAGTTTGACAAATATGATGACAGAAGGAAATGAAGAGGCAGATTATGACAAGTTGTTAAGTGCTTAGGTAAAGAGTTTTGATTTTATCGCAAATGCCACAGTTTTATTTTTACTTTTTCCTTTTTTTTTTTTTTTTTTTTTTGGCTTTTATGGCCACACCGACACAGCACATGGAGGTTCCCTGTAGCTGCCAGCCTTCGCCACACCACAGCAATGCAGGATCCGAGTCAACATCTGCAGCCCACACCACAGCTCACAGCAATGCTAGATCCTTAACCCACTGAGCAAGGCCCGGGATTGAACCTGCATCCTCATGGATGCTAGTCAGATTCATTAACCGCTGAGCCACAACAGGAACTCCCCAGAGCACTACTGAAACGACTTCTACACACCAGAGTTCTGACACTATTAACCGTATAACTTTGATTCACTCACTTAACTTCTTGGGGTTTCGGTTTTCACATGTGCCACAAATGAATGGGCAGAATTCATGGTTGTTAAGGCCTCATCCAGCTTGACTTTTAAAAATGATTCTTTGTTCTCAAGAATGACCAAAATAAAAGGACGATTAAAAGTTCTCATTTTTCAGTAGCCAAGGGGAACTGTGGAGACATGTATATGACTTTTGACCTTTATATTTAGCTTATCTCTGAATGAGGTAAACAAGCGGCTTTCTAAATTTGGCTTATGCCCTTTGCACTACAGGCACATAAAAAAACAAGGATAGGCTTCCAAAAATTCCTGCTATCTCCTTCAAAACAATAATCAAAATATACTTTGATGGACCACTTATAATTTGCATAAGATACTTTCCTGTTTTGAAATTGAAAAAGAAAAAATCCCTGCAAATTATTGCTCAGTCATTAACACAGTCAGGTACCACTTCAGCGGCTGATATTCAGTCAGCCGGTTAAATTCATCTACTCAGTTACCTTATGATTTTCCAGTTTTATAGTCAGATCAGTTGGGGATGGAAGTAATTAATACTATCTAAGCTATCAACAGTTTTAGTTTTGTAGTGAGTTTCACTAAAACTCTAACTTTGATTGACAGGTATAAAATTTAGCTTTTCAAGACTTCAGTACTGCAATCGTTTTATTGAGATTAAAAGGATACTTCATAAGGTACATCCATGCCTCAAGCAAACACATGAAATCTGATGAAACTACTATAAATATATTCTGGCCACCTTTCTCTGCATTTTTCCTATTTGAAAAACAAAGCCAATCAACCCAAATCAGAAAAACTGTTAGGTTTTATGGCAGTGGAAGACTGACAGATGTAAGAACATGTTAGTGGAGAAAAGAAAGTTTAGAAACAAGTTAGCAGAAAGTAAATAGTAACTTAATAATTCCTCTTTACCAGCCACCTGTAAGTAAAACTCCTTATTCTTCCGAAAGGCCTTGCTACTCCAATCACACCCACTAAATCCCCATTCACTATACTGAAATGACCCACTTCCAGGGTGAAATCTGAGTGGATTTTGTATGTATTGAAATGTATTCTCCCTTTCTTCCACTTTTCAATTAAAATCAAAAGCTTTCAGGCCAAACTAAGTATGTGTAGGTCTGTCATCTCGTCATCTCCATTTCTCCCGCTGTTCTTGCCTTCCAGCATACTCTTCCATGCCATGTTCTCTACCCTTAACACTCTTTGTTTTCATACCTGACTTTCTGCTAAGCTTTCCAAAGAGGACTTGCTTAAAACTTCTGTCTTTCTGGGAGATTACATCGTGGCTCAGCAGTTAGCGAATCCGACTAGCATCCATGAGGACACGGGTTAGATCCCTGCCCTCGCTCAGTGGGTTAAGGGTCTGGCATGACCATGAGCTGTAATATAGGTCGCAGATGTGTCTTGGATCCTGCACTGCTGTGGCTGTGGCACAGGCTGGCAGCTACAGCTCCAATTGGACCCCTAGCCTGGGAACCTCCACGTGCCACAGGTGCGGCCCTAAAAAGACAAAAAGACCAAAAAGTATTGCTGTCTTTCTGGAAGATGTTCATCATAATCTAAATCTAAATTCTACACAATAAGCCCCTTTATCTAGTAAATGTCACCAATCGTCTCAATTTCATCTAAGTCACCAGTATTTTATCCATTTATATTGAAATTTCAAGAGGCAAAGACCAAGTCCACCTTAGTATATTTAAATGTCTGGGTTTCTGGTGTTCAGGTGACTTTCTGTAAAGCTGGCCTGGCTATCTACAATGCTAGTGGAGGTTCTTATTGGTGCCCAAGGCAGGCTGTCCCCGAATATACCTCAATGGCACATTGATTATATTAAAGTTACTTGAGCAACAGCTGGTAGGTGAAAAAATAATATAAAAAAAAGTCACCCTGACCTCCTGTCTTCCTGGAGGTGGGAAATAAATCTCCCATATGAAGATACCCTCCCTATACCAGGAGGATAGAAAACATCCTTATCACCAGAGTTAGGGAATTCAAGGTTAAGAAAGCTCTGTAAGCAAACTTTATTATTTCTTTATTAGTCTGCTGCCCTGAGCAAAGTCCCCTCGTTTTGTAAAATCTTCACAAATAATTGTCTCTTTGCCTAAAAATAATGTATAAATAGCCTGGTTTGGTCACTTTGGAGCTCCCATTTCTATGAGACCTCCATGCATATAAATTATTTTTTAGACCCATTCATCACTCATATCAATGTAATTATTAGATAGCCAATAAAAACTCAAGACGGGTAGGCAGAAATTTCCTTCTCCCCAGCATTCTAATCATCCCAGGCAGACTGAAGAGAAAATTGGGCACTCAGGTCACCTCCATCCCTGACCTGACCATATATCAATATCCTCCTAAGCCTATGCCCAGATGCTCAAGTTTGCACCCAAGGCTTCTCAGTCCGCAATGCCAATACCTGTGCTCTCAGCTACAAATTGAGTAGTGTAGGGATCGAGGGCCTATCCTCAGATAGTTCTAGCTCAGAATAGGTTATTGTCTGGAAATATGCTTTCTCCAGAGTTTCTTTCCCTCCTCTGTGTGATTTGTCCTCAGCAAGATAAAGATGTGCTTAAGTCAGCACAGGGTAGCTCAAATGGAATTTCCAGAAAACCCAATATCTAGACATTTTTGTCAGTTTTTTTCTGGGTCTTCCCAGGGAACTATTTCCAGGATTATGCACAGAAACTGTAAAAACAGAAAATCTCTCCTTCAGTAGTAATTTATTGGCATCCATGATTCTAGGAAGTACGGGCATACACCCAAAACCACTTGCTGTCAGTGTAGAGTCCCTGATCCTCTTGATCTTTACCAGCCCCACCTCCTCGGAGCTTACCTACCTGATCATGAACTTGTGTACATGTTTTGTCCCTCCTGGAAGGCAAGAACTGTGTCTTATGCAGTTTTCTGTTCTCCATAGTCTCTTCCAATAGTATAATGCACTTTAGGTGTTAATTATGTTAATAAATATTTGGAAAACTGAGGATAAGTATAAAGGTCATGTATTTCCTGGATCACCTATGAAATAAAAATCTTAAGGAAAGATAGGTTTATCATGGTTAGGGCAAGCTTCTCATCTGAACAAGATACCAGGGGGGTCAAGGGAGCAGGTATGCTAAACTATAATGGGAAGGAAAAGATGCTTTATGATGACTGAGCCTCAGGTAAAAAAGGAGAGTCAATTCTGAGAATAAATGATTTCTAAGCTTTATCCAGTTCTAGAATTTTACTTATTTCCCTTCATTCCTTACTTCCTCTGTTTTTCAGTCCTTGACCTGATGTGATACTAAAAACAAATTATCTAGAATGAGAGCATGAGTCAGACGTGTATCAATCGCCTAGGGCCATGAGAAAGCCAAAAGAACTGTTCTCTATTCTCAACACCTACTGCTCAAAGGCGTGAATAAAAATGGCAGCCCTTCACCTCATATCATAACCAAAATATTGTAACATATAAGGCAATGAGCCTATGCATCAGCAAATGCATCAAAAGCCACCGCTGCACAACACCAAAACAAACTAGGGGCCACACAGATGAAACACAGCTCAAGACAAGACCTAGTTACTGTTGATTGATACTTTTGAAAAAAAAAAAAAAGAACTCTTGTATGAAGTTTTTTTAAATGCATTTAATAATACAATCTGTAGTACAAAAATACTCCAGAATCACATTTATTACCCCTTAAAATAAAAATGATGTGATAAAAATAAGTATAGCAATGGAGTGGAGGATCATAATTCTCTACATTTTCTTTAACTTACGGTTTCTTGCTCTGAAATCCCCACTCCTGCTAACGATGGGTGAAGTGGAAATGTCAGAGTCCTTAAGATCAACAGCTGAAAGTATTTTAGTTTTGCCAGAGCCTCATCTCCTATCTTTCTCTTCTGTCTTCCTCTCTTTTCCCTTCTCCTAGCAGAAGGGTGTTTGACTGAAAGTGTGTTCCTGTGGAGTTGAACCTGAGTTCCTCTTTACTCTGCTATGGATTCTGTGTCTGAACTTAAACTCTAGTTCTCAATATTTAAAAAGAAGTTCTTTTAGAGGTCAGGAAACCCCTTTCTCTTGTTGGCAGTTTCCTTTTGAGATAATTGAGCGAGAACAAAAACAATATAGGAAAAAGATCAAGATCAATTTGTGCCCACTTAGTTTTAGTAGGCATCTTTTTTTTTTTTTCCTTGAAGCAGTAACTGGTCAACCAGGCAATGTATTTTATGAGAAATTCTATGCTGTAAAAAATACATCAGTCTAATTATGGATAAAGGGGATAAGAAATTGAAAAAGTAGAAATGTGAAAGGAGAAAAAGAAAGGAAAGTCAAAAGAAAGAAAAAGAAGGTGAATCTTGAAAAGAGAACAGATAAGAAAAGAACTAGAGAGAAAGCAATGACAGTAAAAAAGAAAGAAGAAAAAGGCAGGTGGGAAGAAGGTGCCTAGACACTGATGCTGATCCATCCACCAAGAAGCCAGAGGCGTCTGGTGCTAGTGGTACTCGCCTTTGACCTACCATCTGCATCGCTCTTTCCTTAGTAAATCACATCACACCCTCTCTGCTGCAGGCCTCCAGTGAATCCTGTAGCTCACAAAGTAGGGTTATCTCTCAGAACAGCCCTCCAAAGCCTTGCCCGAGCCATGCCACGCTAGGTACTGTGTACAGAAGCCATGTCAGTGACAGACATCCCCTCTTGTCTGGAGTCCCTCGTCTAGCTGAGCTGCTCACCTACTGGGAGATTTATTCCCAACGCCCTTCTCCCTTTTTCTATCTGAGTGATTCCTAATCATCCTTAAAGACACTGCTCACATGACACAACTTCCAGAAAGCCTTCTGCATCTCATTCCATTCTCTTCTATGTCCTTATGGTAATCCATGAAAAATCGTTATAGGTATAAATCTACTCATTTGTCACTCATACATCCAGGCTAAAAATCACTTTATTCTTTGTAGCCCTAATGCCTAACTCAGTGACTTAGGCACACATAGTAGGAACTTGGTATGCACCTTTATTTATTTAATTATTTATTTATGTATTTATTTAATTTTTAGGGCCATACACACGGCATTTAGAAGTTCCCAGGGTAGGGGTAGAATCAGAGGTACAGCCACTAGCCTATACCACAGCCACAGCAACCCTAGATCCGAACTCTGTCTGCGACTTGCACCACAGCCCATGGCAACGCCAGATCCTTTAACCCACTGAGCGAGGCCAGGGATCAAACTCACATCCTCCTGGATGCTAGTCGGATTTGTTACCACTAAGCCTCAAGGGGAACTCCCTGGTATGTACTTTTAAATGAGGTTTCTTTGGTTTGTACTTTCTTTGACATGTACTTTCTTTGGTTTTCAGTTGGTTTTCTTATTCCTTAAGAGTCGGGCTCATTGCCAATGGATGAAAACAACAGTGGAGGGTGACATTCATCCTTCTCCTGGGCCCCATCCTTTTCTTATTTTCCCACCGTAACCACCCCCATTCTCTGACTCTTCTGTTCTATTTCTGGTGCCACATCCCATGCAGACCCAGGGTGAAACACATTACAGCAGCCACTTTCTTACATCGGACTTAAAATACAGTTCTCCTATTCCATGCTGAGCCATCACTCTTTAACATATAAATACTCTGGCTTATCTATACAAACTGTATCTTTCATTGTTAATCAGGGAATCCCAACTATTTTTTCTTGTGCCTTCAAACATGCCCATGTTCTACACACTTCCATCATCAAAACCTCTCTTTACATGCAGTGGTTCTCAACCAGGGGCTTGTGTGTTCCTGGGGAGATTTTTCAGAATCCCAGGGAGGCAGGGTGAAGTACAGAGACTTTGAAAATGCTCCCTTTGGAGCAGAGACTCTGCAGTTAAGAATCGTTGGCCAACAGGATGACAGCAAGCGGAGTGCAGAGTAAAGGTAGCTTCCAGTTCAAAACTAGGCGGAGGTTGGATCTGATGCTAATACCTCCTAAAAGATGTTAGTACCCAGGAGAAAAGCTGAAATTTGAGGGGAAAATGTCTAAGCTGGCTTTTTCCCAAAGGTACAACTTTTTGAAAAACACACAAACAAAAAAGCACTTGGGTTTTGCAGGATGTTGTGTGGCTGAAAAAGCAAGGGTATAGTGTCAGGAAACTCTAAAGGAGAGAAGAGGAGGGGAGAGGAGAGGAGGGGAGGGCTGGAGAAGGGCGGGGAGGGAGCATGAGAATAAGGAGAGAGTGAGATTGAGTGTGTCTGACTGAGGGGAGGGAGTGTCTTGCTTCCTGATTTTTCTCCTTTGGCTGAGAAGTATGGTGAGCAGAGATCACCTGCCTGACTGGCATTTGTTCCTTGGGTCCAAAGAGAAAGACTCCCTCTGTTTTCCTTCGTGGAGCTACAGGTGTGAAATAGCATGCTGACCCAGGGAATCACTGAATGGAGAAGGACCAGAATTCAATCAGTCCCAGGAACTCTGAGGACCCAGGAGCAAGGAAAGCAGGAAATGACATGATCAACAGCAATCATCAGTGGTCTTGGATGACTACATCCAGTGGGAGCTTTTCCCCAGGTGTCTTCTTCATCCTCTCAATGTGGTGGTGAAAAACAGAAACCACTGAGAACTCCAGAACAGGGCAGAAGGGGACTGAATTACATGATGTTCAACATAACCCAGTTGTTTGCTTTGTCATCATAGTCTAGCTTCAACTTTTGTGACACAAGAAAGGGGCTCACTTCCATCTTCAGAAGCAGTGTTTTGGGAATTTTGTAGTTGAAATTCCTGGTATATTTGGGAATGAGCTTAAACTCCTTCCTAAATTAAAAATTCTCCTACTGTCTCCCTAAACTAAGTCCCATTTCCTAAGTCTTATAGCATTTTCATTACGCTTTGGGGATCTTTAGCTTCAGCACGTATAGAAGCCTACCAGATAAGGTACCAGATACAGGAAGATGCTGTTGTTAGGAGAGCACTGGGTTAACAACCAGTGACCTGATTTCTAGCCTGAGTGTCTGCAGTTCCTGGGACATGGGCTCTGCCCTCCACAAATCTGCTGCATTATCTGCCATCAGTTACTTAACCCCTTTCTACTTCAGTTTCTCGTCTATAAAACAGGACTGTCAACACTGCTACTACAAATAGTAACAAAAATGGCAAATAACATATCATTAATAACACCAGAAATAAAATAATAATACACTCTTGATTGCAAATAGCAGGTAAGACATCCTGGAACTGAAGACAAATATTTTCTAGTAAATACAAAGGAAAACGGTCAATGTCCAAGGCTTTCTCTCCTAAAAATACTGACCCAAAGCCTACCAAAGAACCCCTCAGGAATTTCCATGCATGGGACGGCAACTGAGTGGGATATCTACAGTTGCCTTATTTTCAAGGCTAGATCTGCCCCTATATGGGGATGTTAGCCATTGGAATTTAACCTTTAGGCCTTCTTGTTAGTTAGCACGTTTTCCCAAATTAAAAACAATATCCCACATACCTAAATTTTATTAACTTTTACCAATTTCAAAACTCTTAAAAGTGTTTCTAGGTCTGTTGACATTCAAGATTTCTCTTACATGTCCTCTGTCCCTTCCCTCTATTTTTTTCCTAGCTTAATGCTTTAACGTAATTCTTACTAAAAAATAAAATTAATCCTTTTTAGAATTTAACACCTTAGCCATATTTATCATTATTCATTCCATTGTTAATATCCCTTTTTGAATGTCTTATTCATTTCATTGTCTAGGTAAATCAAAATCCTTCCTGTTTTAGTTCTTTTTTAAAAGTTTGTTTCTTGGAGTTCCCTTCGTGGCTCAGTGGTTAATGAATCCGACTAAGAACCATGAGGTTGCGGGTTTGATCCCTGGCCTTGCTCAGTGGGTTAAGGATCTGGCATTGCCGTGAGCTGTGGTGTAGGTTGCAGACGCGGCTCAGATCCCGCATTGCTGTGGCTGTGGCAAAGGCCGGCAGCTACAGCTCCTGTTAGACCCCTAGCCTGGGAACCTCCATATGCCGCGGGTACGGCTCTACATAAAGGCAAAAAGACAAAAAAATAATAATAATAAAAAATAAATAAAAAGTTTGTTTCTTTATATTGCCCTATCTCCAGTTTTAATCTACAATTTTTCCCCCAAATCTCATTATCAGGTAAGGGGGAACTTTGCATTGTTTTCATTTACCTGGCCCTTTAAAAAAAATGGGGAGGATGTATAACCGTGTTAAAGTGACCACCGTGAAGACAAGTCAAGCCTAGGTCAGGAGAAGATGGATTTCTTTTTCTAGTTAAACCAACGGTGATATTTTGAAGCCCCCTATTGCCATTCCTTCCAGAGCTCAGCTTCTAACTTTAAAATTTGCAAGCTAAGTAAACTAGTAGACTCAGAGGTTAAGTCTCCAGGATAACAAATCTTCCCCCAGTGGTTACACAGCTGACCATCCGGAATGGTACAGTCTTTTCATGTTATGTTTATAGGGAATCCTTAGGAAAATCTCTGTCCAGGGACCAAATCTCCAACTTCCTGACATGCAGTGACTTTTCCTTCCCAGTGAAACACAGGTTGCAGCCATTTTTTCAAATGAAGTCCCTGTATTCATCCCAGTAAAATATCTGCACTGAGGGAAAATAAATAACATGTGAAAATCCCCAGCTTGAATATGTATCTCTAATCTATTAAGAAGGGACTAGGCCTTTTTGTTTGCGGTCAGATGAGACTTAGTTTGAGGGTGGGAATTGAAAGAGACATTTTATTTTTAAAAGACTAAGTATGGGGGAGGGGAGAGGACTGAGATATATTTACCCTCGTAGCTTGCTGAATGGTGGCCCCAAATGCTTCTGTCAGGGTTTGGCGAAAGACTGAAGGCACCACCCTATGCTCTCCATCCTTACTTATGGCTAAGTCATGCCAAGAGACAGGGAAGTTCTATGACAGCAGGGCTTGAGCATGTTGATAGGGTATCTAAATATTGCATTGGCAATACATTCGACCAGGAGTAAAAGAATATGGAAAGCCCTTGACTGTTGTTTTTCACTGTGGGTCTGAAATTTTTTTTTCTACTGTGATTAAAAACATTCTAAATATTACCTAACTCAGAGAAGGAAAAATTTTTAAAACCCTAAATTAATTTTCATCCCTCTATGAAAGTATATATGACCTCATCACTCTAAACTCTACATACGAACCACAACACACTGATGGAATAAGGGATGCAGGAGGGCAGGAGCTCCCATCCGAGCAGGTGCACTCAGTGCTATAACTTAGTTTAATTTTAAAAACAACTAAAAGATTACGAACCTTCCTATAATACCCATTAAAATCAGCTACATTAAGAATCAACAGACAAGCTAATAGATTGCTAATCATCTTGCTACGAGCATAATTAGTTTTAAAAAATGATGAACTTCTTTTGGTAGATAGATCTCCTCCAATCTCCTTCTTTAAGCCAAGAGACAGGAAAATTTTGACAAGGCCTGAGACTATCCTCACGGAGGTATTTAGAATTGGGCAACATGCATTTAAAGGACTCAGAGCCATAATTTAATAATCAAGACCTGCCTAGAACTCTAGGGATGACAAGAATGGGGCACTCAAGCATTTATGATTAGATACCTAAACTATAAAATTAGTTTTCTGTCATTGGAGAACAGGTCTTTCTCACTCATTTAACCCGCTGCTGTGGTTTGAATTGTGTGTCTCCCCCTGACCCCGAACAATGTAGCTAAAGTCCTAATATTCAGTACCTCTGAGTGTAACCTCATTTGGAAATATGTTTTTTGCAGATTTAATGAAATTAAAATGAGGTCATTAGTTTAGACCCTAATCCAAGGAGGCAGGTGTCCTTATGAGAGAAGTGACAAGACAGACATGCCAGAGAGAAGGCCATGTAGGACAGAGGCAGAGATTGGAGGAAGAGGGTGGAAAACCAAGGACACCAAGGTCTGATGCCACCACCAGACATGGAGAGCAGGCGAGGAAGGATTCTACCCAGAATCTCAGAGAATGCATGGTCCTGCTAACACCTTAATCTTGGACTCCTAGCCTCCAGAAGTGTGGAAGACTACATTTCTATTGTTTTAAGCTACACAGTTTGTGGTACTTTGTTACAGTAGCCCTAGAAAACTAATACACCTGCCTAAGACAAAAGTGTAAATATGACTAAATCACTCTGTTGTACAGCAGAAATCATCACAACCTTGTAAATCAATAATACTTCACTAAAAGTTGAAAAAGCAAATATGACAAAACCACAAAGACTGCTGAATCTGAGTAAAGTTATATGGGAGCTCTTTATAGTACTGCAACTATGTTTTAAGCTATTTCCCCCCCCAAAAATTAAAAATTTGAAAAAAAAAACCTGGAAGGGCAGCTTTGAATTCTTAATGAGTTGATAATATACATAGATTAGACTTTTACAAATATAATATTTTCACCCACTGAAGCACCCATTCACTGTGCCCTGGTGTTCAAGCATCCATAGAACCTGCTCATCTTTCCATCAACAATGTCTGATGCTTGTGATCTGACATCACAGTGCTAAGGAGTTTACATCTCTTGTTCCCCTTAGTCCCTGTAGTAGTACTCTAAGGTTTGCATTATTTCCTCTATCGTGCAGATTTAAAAAATGAGGGTTGGAAAGGTTAAACAAGTAACTTGCCCCAGGTCACAAAGCTAGTAAGTAGGAAACTGTGATTTAAACCAGGTCTGTCTGATATTCATTTTCAGGCTCTTAGCCATAATGCTTATTGATTTTACTTCCCACTTTGTCCAATAATATTTAACCTCTTCAAGTGTTCTTTTCTGTTCATGGCATAAAACACTGTCTCGAAATTGGGCATGGGGAAGACACCAGAACCACCTCCCAGGGTACTTTTTCAAACCTTTTAAATTCCTTAAAAAATACTAGCACAAAACCTCATATATTTTCTCCACCTCTTTCTCCTCTTATTTTTCTCTAACAGTCTACGTAACTGTGACACCATCCTTCTCAGGCTAAATGCCACTCACCCTTCTTTCGAGTGTCTATTTATATGTCATTTATTCAGTGTTCTTTCCTTGATGTCATTCTACTTGGGGCTTGTAATAATGCTGTAGCCTCATAGCACCCTGCATTTCTCCTTCATGGCACTTATTACAATCAAAATGAAATTATTATTTGGGTAGCAGGACAGACTTACTAACCGGTCTAAGGATCTGTTAGCATGACTCGCATGGAAGTTTAGGGTACTGACTCTTATACTAATTCCACTGCTATAAGATTAGGGAAGTACAAACACTAGGCTGCATTAATCTGGGGAAGTGATCAATAAGGAATATATTCACATTGAAGTGTGCCCTTGGTACTGGTCTCTGCCATCATATCAAACATTTATAAAAATGAGATGGCTCAATTTGCAGCAACATGAACGGATGTAGAAATTATCATACTGAGTGAAGTAAGTCAGAAAGAGAAAGACAAATACCATATGATATCACTTATATGTGGAATCTAAAATACAACACAAATGAACACATCTATGAAATAGAAACAGACTCAGGCATAGAGAACAGACTTGTGGTTGCCAAGGGGGAGATGGTGGGGGAGGGAAGGCTTGGGAGTTTGGGATTAGCAGGTGCGAACTATTATACATGAGTTGGATAAACAACAAGGTTCTACTGTACAGCACAGGGAACTATATTCAATATCCTGTGATAAACCACAATGGAAAAGAACATGAAAAAGAATATATATATATATATATATGTATAACTGAATTGCTGTGCTATAGAGCAGAAATTAACACAACATTGTAAGTCAACTATAGTTCAATAGAGTTTTTAAAAAATAAAAATATGAAAATGAGATGGCTCAGCTGAAGGGTCTTAGTCATGTCCAGACTAGAAAGTGTACACAACTGCTCCTGTCTTAGGTGTAAAAAGGCTTTGACTGGAGGGAAGAAAATGATTTCAGAAGATCTGATGTGACCCTCTCTCAGTTTCTCATCTACAAGGAGGGTATTTGAAAGCTCATATCTTTGTAATTGGAGATCATTGCCATTCTCTCTGCTGCATGTCTGCCTACACGGACTTTTTTGTATGTTTGTTTGTTTGTTTTGGCAGACAGTAAATCTTGTTTAATTCCCCAGGTGATGTTTGCTCTGTAAAATAAATTACTGCCTTTCCCAAGACCTAGTAAGCAAGGGATATTTCTTACAGGAATTCCTCTTTCAAACTGAAGAAGGATGAAATACTAAATAGAGGTCCAAATTCCTCTTTCAAACTGAAGAAGGATGAAATACTAAACAGAGGTCCAAATTCTTCTAAGTTTTCACGGGGACTCTAAGATACAAACATGGATGATAGAAAACAAATTCGTTCTCTAAGGATTAGGACTACATTTATAAAATAGTGCTGACAGAGGACAATGGAGGCTGATCCTGTTAATCTAAGTAAATGACAAAGAAAATCTTTCCTTTCACTCCCACATTTTCAATTAGCAGTTATATGCCTTAGTTCATATATTTCTCCTGTCTAGGAGCATAGAGGTTGTTTAGGTGTCAGGTGTTAAATTAACAGCCTTTTTGCTCTAAATATCACATGCACCGAACTCTGGGCATAATTTTTTTCCCAGAGATCTAAATGTTATTATTGCCAGAAATACTGCCACAGTCCATTCACACATCTCGGGCTGTGGCACACAGGCTGCATCTAATCTACGCATGAGTTTAATCTGGGCTGCAGTGCTTGTTTAAAGATGATCAAATTGGTCAGGATCTGCTGCATAACAAGCGACCCCAAATCTCAATGGTTTACAACCACGAACAGTTATTTACTTATTTAAACTTACAGTTCTGCCTTTTGTCTGGGGCTCTGCTGGGCTCATCATGAACTCACTGGCATCTGCTAGGACTGACGGAGCTTGGTTACAAACTGTAAGTAAGGTTCCAGTCTGCCCCAGGCCCATTTAGGACTGCAGACGACTTTCTCAGGGCAAATATGGGAGCACAAAGGGGTGGGAGATAGAAGGTACTCCTTAAAGCCGCAGCTCACCTTCTCCCACGTTTCATTAGGCAATCCAAATCACATGACCAAGTACAAAAACAATGAGGTGAGTGATGATGCGTTCTATTGGGAAGCCCTGGCAATAGGTGCAGATGTGTAACTCTACTTACTATCAGAACGGAATGAAGAGGTGGGAATAAACACCTAAACTAACACAATTGTTAACATTCAACAATTGGGATGGTGCCCATACATATCTGAATTTTCAGGTTATCTTGAAAAACCTGAAGATTTAGTACTATGAGCCCAAAGCTCAAAATATAGTCTATCCTATTTTGCAAAAGGGTTCTTTTTCAAACGGAACTCCCCAAAGAAGACAAAGCAGTTCTCGTTTCTCTGAATCGAGAACTGTGGATCAATAATCATTGACACTAGCAGTGACTCTTAGTCTAAGGGAAAGTCTGTGTCTGGCTTCAAATGTCTGAGTTCAAATCCTGGCTTACCACTTATTACCTGCATTACCTTGGGCAAGTCACTTCATCTCTCTGAACTTCAATTTCTTCACCTCATAGAATTTTAGTGAAGACTAATTGAGATAGCATACATAAAAGTTGTTCTATGAATTGAAACATGCTACACAGATGTTGGTTGTCATTATTATCAGGGCTCACCTGGTGAAATTCAAATTACTATTTAAGGAAATGACCAATTTGCATAGCCACCTGGATTTTTACTGTCAACGACTTTGACTGGGATTCAAATGCTTTAACAGCAGGGTTACTTCATTCACTGAAGAACCAGCTGGTGTAGCAGTTTGGGATATACACTAAAAGACACTTGGAAATACCTGCTGGTCTTTCAGCTATTGTGCTATAAAACCAGGTAGGGGATTCCTTTTATCATTTCCACAGCTGAATATGCTTTAAACCCCCTAACAGAGCCAAAATTGTCAGACCAAATTCTACTTGTGATGAAATCCAACCAGGTTAACATGCTCTTTCCTTGTTAACCACCTAGGCTTTTCTGGATGAAATCCTGCAGCCCTAAAACAGGCAAAACTTGACTTAACTTCAAGGAAAGTTTTGGATTTCAATGGACCTTTGAAGTCCCTTCAAAAGAGATAAGGGCTTCAGTGAGAAGTTTGCCTATACAGAGGACCACAGAGGCGGGCCATTTGTAGACATTCAGTTCATCTGGGAGCAGAAGTTGTCTGGTGAAAATTGGTTCAGAAAGGAGGTGCTAAATGAAGCAGGTAGGTTCAAATTCAGTAGAACGAAAATGAGTCTAAGATAATCAGACGCTGTTTTGTATTTCTCTTCATGAGTTTATAAAGGCAAGCCTTTTATTTCCTTATGGCCACGAGGGCTAAGCAAATTAATAACTGTGGTTAAATTAGAGCCAACATATACTATACACACTTTAGGAAATGCATAGTACATGATACATTTTCAACATATATTTATTTAATTGTTTAATTAACAAACATGCATTTTAAAATAGAGATTTCCACAAAGGCTATGAATTCAGACCTTGACTCATGAATAAAAACCTTCAATTTATACTAAGTGCATTCTTCAACACCAGATAAGTGTAAGTGGCAATTCTTCAAACAGTTTTTATCACACAATATTTTCCATATCAAGCTAATAATAATTGCATATTGAGGATCTTTATCTCAAAACATTTCTATCAGAGCACATTATGCTGTAACTAAATCATTTTTACTGTGCAAGTTATTGTTTTCTAAGCTGCAAGAAGTGTCAAATGGTGCCACAGGAAGTTAATTATAGCAAATGTATTTAACCAGAGCTCACTGCACAAGAGATCCCATCAAATAGCTGTAATACATTTCTATTCATATAGTTGACATTCCATAAGAGTTTCATTTTGGAAAATGTGATTCCTGAATATGTACTGGAATTCCTGGAGTCCTTTCAACTTGGAAGACAGTAACTCTATCAGGTATGAATCAAAAGATGCTCTCTCTAGCTGAGAAAATTATTACATTAACTCGCATCTGCTAAAGATTTTTATAATTTTTTCAGCAGTAAATTGTAATAAAATCCAATAATGTTCAAAACAGGAATTCTAAAACACAATACTTTTTTTCCAGGAAAAATACCTCTTAGCACATTGTATTCTGTGCTGAATTCTGGCTCTGCTTATGAATCTAAGTATTTTATTTAGTCCACAGATTAAGATCTTAGAGTAAATATAAAAAAAATACTTTAAAGGTTTTGTATCAACAAGGTGTCAGTGTGCATAAGGATGAAGTATTCTAGTCATAATTAAATTTCAAATCTAATTATAATTTGAGGCGTCCTTTTAATTAGATTGCAATATTTTCTTTTCCTAGGAAGATGAGTGGTATAGCATCTTTTATCTGTAATTTTCATTTAATTAAAAATGTAAATAAATCAAACCTCTTCTTAAAAATATTTACTTTGCACATAAAAAAGAGGATTTATAAAGTTGGGTTTTATCTAGTTAATCATATTTACTTTCAGTCATAAACATATGATGTATGAGTATACAGGAACAGAGGTCTAAATTTTCCTAAATATTATGAAGCAGGGGAAAAAAAAAGTTGCCAGTAATTATCTTTCTGGCTAGTGAGAATTCTTCTATCACTTCTGGCAAAATCCTACTAATCCTTCAAAGCCAAGTTCAAATGTCATTTCCAATGCTTCCTTTGTGAGAAGCCTTGCCTAACTCCCAAAGCCAAATTCAGAGGTAGGCAACTGAGACACAGACAATGACTTAAATCCATAAGGGGTACTGAATTATCTCTTGGAATTTACTAAATACCTGGAGAAAAGAGTCTTTATCAGGGTTCTCTCAGAAAGGGACTGCATGTAGTTAGAAACTTAAGCCACTTGTGGCAGGAGGTAAAGTAGCCCCTCCCCCCAATGGCATATGAGAGTATCGGGGACCACTGAATTGCCTCCTTATAATCCATCTCCTTGGCAAGATTAGGTTCACCTCTGTGTGTTGTATAAGTTTAAAACCAAAATGGGATTTGGGGGAAAATACAGGACAGGCTGGAACAGGCTTGAGGGTATCTCCTCCATCCTACACCCAGATAGTGACAGACCTCTCCTCTAAATTAATGTTAAGTATTTTCAAACACCTCCTGGTTCCATTTCCTCATACTGCACTGACATCAGACCACAGAATAGACACTAGGAAAGAGGAAATGTGAGGACATGTGTAAGGCACAATGAAGAGATGATAAGATCAATGAGTGGTAGAGTCTATGGGGTGGGAGGATTTGGGGATGCAGAGTTAACTGGAAGTGTAGGAGGGAGTGATCAGAGAGTGGGGACTTGGATTTGAGGTAATAGAGGGGTTGTGATTATTTTTAATAATTAAGGTTTGGCTGTGACAACAGAGCCAATGACTGAGTCCAAGTGAAGAATAAGGTCATCGAAGCAAAGCAGCCCAAGAAGAGCAAGGGATGGAAGGGTTACCTCTAAAAAAAAGGAACTCACTAAGAATTAAAAAAATGACAGTGATCCAGGAATCCAAATGTTCCCAGAATTAGGGAGAGTGGCCCAGGGTGCCTTAGATTTTGACAGAAAGAAGGAGGTGGTTAGTAGATTGATGGTTTGATAATTTCAGACTCAAAGCTAGGGTTCACAACCAGGAAGAAGGAAGAAGGACCAGGAGTAGCAATGAGGGGCAAGAAGGGCATTTAGCCTGTCTGTACACGATGAGAGAGAGAAAACATACCAGTCAGAGGCAGAAGCAGTGACTTTAGGGGAAAATCAGATTTTTCAGCTAGTGAAGTAAAGTGATGAGGATTCAGAAGTAAAGGGAATAAATGCTTGCAGAAGAGGATGAGGATATGCAGGACTTTTGCTGATGGCTGATCATGAGTTCCAAGAGACAGAGAGGAAGGGGTGGTGGTACTGAAGAGAGATGGGTCATGGGGTGATCGTGAAAGATGTACGGAGCCCTATGGGCAGTAAAGGGTGAAGCTGTCCTGTCTGGCTAAAGAGGGGTTAAAGGATGAAACTGCATTCATCCTGATGGTCACAAGACTGATGATAGTGATGAGGCTGTGAGTGTTGTGCAGGAAGGGGATTTGGGTGTCTGCCAGGATCAGTAGAGTGTTAAGGCCCTTTCTTTGCTTCTGCCAGTTTGGAGGCCATGACAAGGTGGTCTCAGCCAGAGCACCAGGATCTCCATGGGATCTTTTCTTGACAACCGAACAGTCAGGACTTCTGGGAATCTTTTTAATGCCTATAAAAGGGCACCTGGAGAATGAGAAGGAGCCTCTTACCCTAAGTGTTTGGGGCTTTTAACTCCTGATAGGCTATGACTTCTTGGTTCCCTTTCAAAAATGGACATCCACTAAATATTCTTGAGGATGAGAATGATAAAATTCAAGTTGTGTTTTAGGAAAATCCAGTACCTTTGAGGGGTCTTAGAGAGCCACTGGGCAATGATGATTTCTCACTAGAAGGAAGATCTTCTGATCATTGACAGCCTCGACACTGCCCCTGCCTTTTTGAAGGGCTACCCAATCATCAGAAAATATTCCTTTCAGGGTAAAACCTTAGAGGCCTAGATTTCATTTGATTGAGAAGCCATTACTTCTTTTTTTTAATTACTTAATGAATTTTATTACATTTATAGGTGTACAACAATCATCACAACCAAACTTTATAGTATTTCTATCCCAAACCCTCAGTGCATCCCCCTACTCCTCAACCTGTTTCATCTGGAAACCATAAGTTTTTCAGTCTGGAGGTCAGTAGCTGTTCTGCAAAGAAGTTCATTGTGTCCATTTTTTAGCTTCCACATGTAAGTGATAGCATTTAATGTTGGTGTCTCATTGTCTAACTGACTTCATTTAGCACAATAATTTCTAGGTCCCTCCACATTGCTGCAAGGGCCATTATTTCTTTCCTTTTAATGGCTGGGTAATACTTCATTGTGTATATGTATCGCATCTTCTTTATCTACTCCTCTGTCGATGGACATTTAGGTTGTTTCCATGTCTTAGCTATTGTATAGAGTGCTTTAAAACATTGGCGTACATGTCTTTTTGAGTCATGGTTTTCTCTGGATAGACGCCCAGGAGTGGGACTGCTATTACACTGTTGATGGGAATGTAAATTGGTGCAACCACTGTGGAAAACAGTATGGAGATTCCTTAGAATACTAAAAATAGAATTACCATTTGATCTAGCAATCCTACTCCTGGGCATCTATCCAGAGAGAAGCCATTACTTCTTGAAAGAAAGCCACATTCAAAGCTACTGGCTTCACTGATGTCTGACAACACTCTTCCCCAGAAACATTCTCTCACCCTCAAGTCACTGATCATAAATTACCTTTCCAGCAGGCATTCCTGGACCAACCCCTTCTTCATTTTATATTCTTCCATAATCTGCTTTAGAGCTCTTCCATTTTTTTGCCATCAGTCCCACCACCCCCATCTCCAAACTAGAAGAAAAATTCCATGAGGACAGGAGTGTTTGTTTTTTCTGTTCCCTGTTATATTCTCAAAGTAAAATGAGTACTCAAAAAATATTTGTTAAACAAATCTGGTTCTATCTTTACTTTTCCAGACTCGTGTTCCTCCCCACATCAAATGATTCTACCACAGCAGACTAATCAGCCCCTCATTATTTGCTCTGTCCATCCATGTTTTCATGCTTTTCCTCAGGGAATTTGCTCCACCTGCAATGTACCTTCTCCACATTCTCCATTTATGGAATTGGTAACATCTTTCAAAACCTAATATAAATGTTCCCTCCTTCATTGGGGATATATTTGAAGTCAGTATCCTGCATTCAGTACTGAGATTAGTATGCTGGCATCACCAATCACAATGTATTCTTTTTTTCCTCATTGTTTCCACAATACTTACTTTGTATGTTTATTTATTGTATCTTTATCCTCTTGATTATTATAGATGGTTGCTCATGTGCTCATTTCCCCAACTAGAATTTATGATCCCTTTGAAATCAAAGATTATTCCCTAATCATGGTTATATTTTTATATGGTTTATCATAATACCTGGCATATAATAACACAATAAGTACTGGATTAGAATGGACTGTACTACTTTATGTCATTTTGCGTGGAAGCTAGAAAATGCAAGAAAATGGATTCTCCCCTAAGCATCTACCCAGAAAGGAGGTAACCCCATTGACACCAAGATTTGGAAACTTCTGACCCCCATAAATGTGAAGAGAATAAATTCGGGTGTTTTGAGCCACTACGTTTCTGTTCATTTGTTGCAGCACTGATAGAAAACTTCCCTTGGTTATTTTTAATGTTTATATCACTTTCTATTTCTAATGTATGCCCTTAAGCACCACTGGGCTGGAATGAATTACCCTTCTTATACTTGCTGTTTCTCAATTAGCAGCAGACTTGTTTTCATAAAAAAATGAAGGAGAGAGAGTTGAGAGGGTCGGAGAGGGAGTTTGCCTAGGTAATAAAAAAAGAAAAATCACTCTAAAGCTTTCACAGTTAAACAAATAAACCAATAAAAGAAAATCACTCCCCAAGAATCAGTGGCAGGCCTACAAGAGCAAAATAAATGGGACAGATGTGTCCATACCATAGTAGGAAAGAGATCTAGATTCCCCAGTTCCCAGTTCCCCTTACTGTCTGCTCTTCCTAGCTACCAGTCTGGGCTGGGACTCCAATTAATTTGTCTGACTATTCTGGCTTAGAAAAAGGGGTTCTTGGTATAGGGTGTAGAAATTGAGGTCTGGCTGGGAAGCATACGCTGAGGTGTGAACATGGGTGTACTATCTATGTAATCAATGGGAATGCAATGGCAGAGTTCTGGATAGGAATCCAGTTCATATGATGCAGCCTACCCAGCTCTCAACCCCAAAGAGCAGAGTTTATAAGGAGCATGCAGGTATGAGTCACTACAAAACTCGAGATGGTGGGGCGGAAATTCGAGAAGGATGGTGGAGGGAAAGCCTGAAGTAATTATTACCACAGTTTCATAAGATTTCAGTGGTTGCAGATGCAGGCAAACTCCGAGCATTTGAGGGCAGGGCCTAGAACTGGCCAGGGCTACCTCTGAATGGTAGCCTTTGCCCAGTATGAAAGCCCAGATATGCATTTGCCACACAGACTGCTAGGCATCCCTGAGCTATCTGTCCAGGCAACCCCCAAACTGCAGCTCCTCCCACTTATGCTGCTTAAGTGACTTATGGAAACGTCCACCCTGGAGGCTACTGTTCCACTGGCCACAATGTACCCCCAACACCTCAGGAGTGTCCTCTAGCTACTGTCATCCACCAGGCTCTTTTCTTTATCTCCTTGGAAATGGTCAATCCTCCTTATATAGTTTCCGCCTCTTCTTGGTATCTCCATGAGTATGGAGCTCATTTCAATATCTGACACTCCCAGTAGAGCTAAGAACGCTAACGCAGTTCAATTCTAGCAATGACCACTTACTGTGGGCAAGACCACCATGCTAGCCATGAAGAAATCAAAGACCAAAGCATGCTCTTTGCTGTGAAAGAACTGACAACTGCAGGATATTTCAGCTCTTTCTGGAACATGTATCCCCTCTCCCACAACTGGGAGGGCAGGGAAACTCCAGCTCCCTTCTCCACATTCCTGCATATACACAGTTCACCCTCCCTTTTGGTTCTGTGGCTGGGGATGTGCTTTGGCCTTCCTCGATGATACACAGGCTGTAACTCAACCTATATAATCAACCTCTGTACTGTCTTGTGGGCTTTACTGTATGAGCATCATTTTATCATAAAAGTTTCTCTCTTTGGGGATGCAGGCAGTGTGAAGTTATTTTCTACTTTGCCATAGTCAGATTTCACTTTTACCCTAGGCTTCTGGGTCCAGGGGAGCAAACATTCACAAGTTTCTTTTTCCAGGAGAGCCACACAGTTCTCAAGGACAGCAACACAAGAACTCATCACAAAGTCCCTGGCATTAAAAAAAATAATAAAAGAAAACCTTTCAATTAAGATACATATACTGCCATTGTCTTTCAACATATAAATCAGTATTGCTAAATATTTTTCAGTGACAAAGCTCAGAGCTTACAAGTATATTGAAAGCAAAAACAAACCTCCCACCAAAGGGGGAAAAATGCAATTTCTCATCAAACAGGCCCGTGCTCAGAAAAAAAGCACTCATATTTTTACCAGAATTGCCATAGAATAAATTCAGAACCTTTCCAAGAGAAATGGAGGGTTGTTTTATGCCCTGTTTTGGTTTGACATACTCACACAAGCAGGCACACCTGTGCCTAAGGGTTTTTCTAGACTTCATCTTTTAAAACCCCTGAAGTATTCTTTCTTCAGTTGGCACATGATTTTTGCACATGAAGCGTTTTGGATTAGAAAGGCTGCGATGGAAACGCTCAGTGGTTGTGTTCTTTTTCTAACTTGGCTTGTGTTAGCTGCCGTTCCTCTCAATTCTCATGAAAACACACATGATTCCGTGATCCTGCCCCCTCTCAGTGGATAGCACCATCCCACAGGCCTCTCACAGAGGCGCCCGGGACTTTCCTACACGAATTGTCTCCCAGCCAGTGGCTGCCTTCCTACAGCAGCCCAAGCCAGACTTTGTTGCAGCCTGTGAATATTTTCCACTCCAGTGTGTGATGCCAAAATCATTCCACAAGGCCTGCTCCAAGTTTTCCTGTCAAGATAAGCTTCCAGCCCGATGTATAGTAGATTAGCATAGAGCATTAAGACCACACTCACAATCTTATAAAACTGGCAGCCCAGCTTCCTAAGTTGAACAATGGAATGGATCTACCCTTCCAAACTGAAATTGTAAAACAGATTTTCAGAAAGGAGATCGACTTCCACAAGGCTGATTTATTTAAGGATTTAGAGAACTTAGTTAAAACTAGTTTTTAAAAGTGATCACTATTTTATAAGCACAAAAACACAGCAATTTTTATTACATAAAGTTATCAACCAGCAGCAGCATTTACAGACTGGCCCTTTGCCTATAAGATCTTATTTATTTCTACTGCTTCTTCACAAACATTAGGAGATGGATGTCTGTTTGCTGATGTCCTTCTGTCAGAATACACTGCTTTAGTAATAACCAAAGAGAAAAGGCACTCTCTGAACAACCTAGAACAATAGCCTGGCTTTGACAACAGTGACAGGTTACCGTTCTGGCAGGGGAATCTTCTTTACCTTCCAAAAAAGGCAAACTCTAGATTAACAAAAATTTACAGTCTACCTATAAACAAATGATTCATTTTCGAATCGCCAGTATCTAAAAGGGGGTATATTTATTTGTTGAATAAATGAATAAATGAATGAACACCCCCGTTCTTCTAAAGCTGTTAGTTTACCCACTCATCTCTGAGCATGTGGATTCTTGAAAGCATTCCCGGTCCTTGGGTCACAAGTTCTGTAGGTTGACTGCTCTTAGGAAACCACTTTAAAACTTTCTTCCTGCTTATGTTACATTGTCCTGTGGTTAAAAACAACAATAATACAGGCTTTCTGAAGGTAGCCGTGGCAGAATTAGAGATAGCAGAGTCTCCAAGCTCTATAAAAGGAAGCTTTTCAGAGAACGAGGAATGACTCAACTTTTGTGTCACTTCCTCCAGGAAGCCTCTTTAACCTCTACCTCCTTTTCCCCATATTTCCACCTCTGCCTTAAACGTCCCTTTTGAGGCTCTCTAAATTCCTGTGCTGTCTAGCTATCTTTTATTGACTCCCTTCCTAGACTCTGGACTCAGTGTAGGCAATGGCTGGGAATTTTTCTTGGTACCTTCAGTTCCTGGCATGGAAACTGGTACTTGGTAAGTGTTCAGTCAGTGTTTAAACAAATAAATACACAAGTGAACCATGGTATTAATTTTACCTGAGACAGTAGTATATCAAAAGCTAGAAAACATTTGGAATGCTTTAAGAGTGGGAAGGTTATTTCTATTTGGAGAAATGATCAAAGAGTTACAGTATGAGAAAAGGCCTCCATATGGTTTTAATTGTCATCTTTCTTTTTTCTCCTACTGATTAAAAATTTAAAAAGAGAGAGTCCAAACTAATCTTGGAGACTGGAAGACCTGTGAAAAGGCTGTGAAGCCCTTTTTTAAGACCTTCTGGAAATCCTTGCCAAACCAGGCGAAGCTGGCCCAGAGCTCGGGGTCCTCAGTTCCTCATGCATCTGTGGACAGCCTGCCTCTTAAAGGCCATGGTTCAGGAGCTCCTCAGAGGCTACTCTGTCAACCCTGCTCTCTCTTCCTGCTAGTTTCACCTGCCCAGTACAAAGCAGGGCCAACTGATACCTTCTTGCTCTGTGGTGGACCTTCCAGTGAAGGCTAGTATTCCCTCTGCTGCCTCTTATACACTGGATTCTGACTAAATTGCTGCCAATCTCCTATCCGACTAATTGAATGTAAGTTCATGAGTCTGATGCA
This sequence comes from Catagonus wagneri, assembly GCA_004024745.2. Taxonomy (NCBI): domain Eukaryota; kingdom Metazoa; phylum Chordata; class Mammalia; order Artiodactyla; family Tayassuidae; genus Catagonus; species Catagonus wagneri. Next base: position 16,454,158 of record PVHT021183648.1, on the reverse strand, counting down.
CCGTGAGGCCAAACAAACTGAAACACTGGAATCTGAAGCTGATAAAGGTTTATGGCAGGGCCATGCAAGGAAACAGATGGCCCATGTCCCCCAAACTCCAAACTTCCTGAAGGATTTCAGCAAAGCATCTTTAAAGGCAAGGTGAGGGAGGGGCGTAGTTGGCTGTGGGAAACTTTTTGGTGTCAGAATCCTTTGTTCTTGCAGCTGGTCAGATGGGTCAGGTCATGATGTTCCTGTAAACCTCCAATAAAACAAATGCTATTCTCTGCTCTGCAACTTTTTCTCTCTATATGAAGGATTCTTAAAGGTCAGAGTCCTGAGAATAGGCTGTCCCGTATATTTCAGGCTATGGGCAACATTCTTTTATGAAAAGTGCAGAGCCAGCATGACTAAGCACAGGCAACAGAGCACAAAGGGTAAAATAAAAGAAGCAGATCTAATATGGAGTCAGATTTGTTCTTCCCTATTACATCCTGAAACCTCTTATTTTCTCTGGCTATCTAGTCCTTTTATTCTATATTCCTTGCAGAGCTTTTGACACATATCCTGATTTTGAATGGGATCCATCCCTTCCTTGTCCACAGATTTTTTTCTACCTGAAAAGCAGAGTAAGTCATCCAGCAAAGCAGGCACTGAAGACCACAAAGGCACCATCAAGTGCAGAATCTAAGAAAACAAGCAGGGCAATGGGAAATCTCGAAAACAGGCAGGAAGACTATGCTTTGGTGAATTAACAGCTGAAACAAAGAATTAGTGTCACAGTGGCCAGGAAGCCAAACAGAGAGCATGAGAAATAGCTACAGGGTTACAGCAACAAGCCCTTACTTCTGCATGAATTCTTTGCTTATGTCAAATAAATTTGCATTATGTCCTATTAGTGAAAAGGAAAGCGTGGGAGGATTACTGTTTATGATTTTGAATTGGGACTCTCCACACTCGTGTTCCTCTGTTCTAACCTCTCTGTTTCGATTTCCTGTTCTGTAAAATGGAGCCAATGATAGTGCTTATACTAGGAAGTTTTTCTGGGCATTAAATGAGATAATATAAGTAAAGTGTTGGCATACCCCTGTTCAGCAGAAGGCTCTCAATAAGTACTAGTTATCACTATTATTACAGTGAAGGCAGTAGTGTTTTATGTGACTAGACTAGGTCATGCTGACAGCAGTTAAAGTTTTAGTATCCCCCCAATAAAAACTAAAAGAGCCAAAAGAATAACATTTGCTGATAGCTAGCTCTGAAATGGAAAGATATTAAAAGTTTAGTTATTTTATTTAGGATTGTTTTTATGGCTTTATTGAGGCATAATTGGCACACAATAAACTGCATATTTAAAGTATACAACTTGATGAGTTTTGACACACGCATACACTCATAGAGCCATCACCACAATCAAGATAATGAACATATCCACCACCCCGAAAAGTTTTCTCCTGCCCTTTTATAATTGCTCCCTCCCCATGCCACCCCCTCTACATCCTCAGGCAATCACTGATCTGCTTTCTGTCACTATAGATTAATTTACATTTTCCTAGAATTTACATAATGTAAATCACACAGTACTCTTTTTTTTATTTTATTTTGGCCCAGCATCTTTTGACTCCCTGTGATTATTTTGAAATTAATCTACATTTCCGTTTGTGTCGATAGCTCATTCCTTTTCACTGCTGAGTAGTATTCCATTATACAGCATGATGTGTTTATCCATTCATCTGCTCATGGATATCTGAGTTGTTTCCACACTTTGGAGCTATTACAAATAAAGCAGCAGTGAACATTCATGGACAAGTCTTCGTATGGACCTCAGCATCCACTTCTCTTGAGTAAATATCTGGGACAAAAATGGCCAGGTCATACAGTAAGTATAGGCTTAACTTTTAAAGAAATCGCCAAACAATTTTCCAAGATGGTTACACCATTTACATCCTTAACAGTCAAAGACATCTTTTGAATTATTTTTATGAGGGTATAAAACAGCTTTAGTTCTTATCTCTATCTGGATCTAAGATTGATGTCTAGGTCTCTGAGCCCTAGGTGCTGACCTCCCTTGGAAACTTAACCTAATTGTTCTATTTCTCTGGGGAAATAAACTTTTTAAAATGCAAACCGACAAAATTAAGCAAATCAAATGATAAAAGCAAGCATCATAGCAACTATTAGGTAAGGAATTTATTTGTTTAACTTTAAACTGTTGCTTTCAATATTCAACAGTGGAGGCCTGGATAGAACAGTTCAGCATGTGTTGAACAAATCACCCATCAACCCTGTCCCATAGCCTTCCAGCCCATCCCTCGCCACCCTCTCAGACTAAAGTGCCAGGATATAGTGCCTAGTTGAATACACTATTCCATATTCTTATTCTTGAAGTTACTTGCATATTTTACCTCTGAGGGTGCCACCTATTCACATACTGGGAGGTGGAGAAATTGTCAGGTAAGTCTCAAAAAAATTCAAACTGAAAGCACACTGGGTTGCTCACAATAATGGTCAATTCCAAAAGGCTAGAAGTCTCTGTTCTGAGGCTCTCAGATCAAGGGAAAAATCCCAAGTCAAGTGGTGCCAACTGGATGTTTTAATGATAGGACCATCAGTATTCCTGCATTTTTGACTGACAGCTGCTAATGTAAAGCATACACCCCTCCCTCCACATCCCCATTCCCATACCCAAATCCCAATCCTCCCTCTCTCTTCATGGGCTTGGGAACTCTGGTTTCCTAACTGAGGGAGGAAAGAGGAGATTTTGGTGTGGAGAAGGATCAGGAAAGTCGAAGAGGAACATGGAAGGTAAAAGCTTATGAACTGGATTTAAGCATCTTTGGTTAGAGGAGTGGAAGCGAACAGCAAATTCAAGAGAGACCTGGTGGAACTTGGAGTATGTCAGCCTTCTTCAGGTCCAGGGCACAAATGTGTTGACTCACTGAGAGGCATGAAAACACTACCTGTGACACCTGAATATGAGACACTTGGGAAATGTTCAGAGGCAGCTCCAGGAGCAAGGCCATTGGCCTCTATAGCAAGAAAGGGACTTCAAGTAATTTTTCAGGCAGTGGATGTAGATCGTGATAACAATAGCACTAATAGTGATAAAAATTATAGCTAGCATTTATTAAACTCTGCTGTATACTAGGTATTGTGCTAGGTGTCTTACAAGTCTAATTTCATTGTATCTTCTGGATAAATGCATTGTCCTGGGTTTCATAAATGACACAAGAAAGTTAAGCAACTTGCGAGGCCACAAAGCTGGTATGCATTGGAGCCAGAATTAGGTGCAGTCAGTCTGCTGGTAGAACCCCTGCTCCAGGGAAAGGGGACAGAGTGGGAGGGATTTAGATGCATGTGACCCTGAGGCTGGCAGGCTCTTGTGTGTTGTATGAGAACATGTAAGCCCCCCTTTATAAATTCCCAGGAATAAGTAGGTATTTTCCTAAGAAAGAGGAAAAACAGGTTAACTACTGTTACCAGATCCAAGCTTGCACTGCTCACTGCATGACAGGCCAATAAATCAAGAGATGAATTCCTGAGGCAAGGAATAGCCACTTTATTTGGAAAGCTAGCAAACTGAGAAGGTGGTGGACTAGTGTCCCAAAGAACCATCTTACCCCAGTTAAAATTCCAGCGTCTTTTATTCTAAAAGCTTGGGGGGCTGATTGTTGCAAACTTCTTAGTGTTGGAATCTTTTGTTCTCACATCTTTTTTTTTTTTTGCATTTTATTTTTTTTAACTTAATGAATTTTATTTCAATTATAGGTGTACAAAAAATCATTACAAGTCAATTTGATACATCTGTATAACAGGTCTGCTCAAAATATTCTTATAAAATTCCAACCAGAAAATTGTTGTTTTCTGTTCTGCAACTTTTTATTATACTTTTAAGGGTCAAGTCTGGGAGGCAGAGCCTTGAGAATGGGTTATCCTATACATTTTAGGATATATGCAACATTCTTTTGCAAAGGTGCAGAGTCAGCATGCCTAAGCACAGGCAGCACAGCACAAAGGTAAGAGTGAAAGGAATAGATCCAATATGGAGTCAGGTTTGTTCTCTGTCACACTATCACATAGACATGAGCTGTCCAGCATAGCCATCTGGGCACCAGAAAAACCTGGCAAGTGTCAGTCCCCACAGAAGATCTTAACCATAGAACTGTGTCTGTTATTGCACTTTATAAAACCATATCACAATTTTAAAAGATGATGTTTGTTGTGGAAGGTTCAATTTGGCCAACTATGAATGTTCCAGAAAACATACATGCAAGTATGATCATCTCAGGTTCACTAACAGCAAGAAGGAGCACTGGCTGAAGTAGTTCCTGGAGAGGATGTTTAAGCATAGCTGACAGGAAAGCAGCTACCTGAATGTGACTGAAGTGAAGCTGGGGTTAGGAGTCATCAAAAGCTCCTTTCCTGATAAGAATCTCTTTAACCATAGGAGTCACCCCCAGAGAGATTTGAAGGTTTAGGTGGCTACAGGTTGCTTTGAGGCCTACAAAGAAATCTGCCTCTGACCTGGGATTTTTTTCCAGCTTCAAGTCCTGACCTCAGGCTCCAAGAGGAAGGAAACAATTTAGGTCTGCCGAGAGCCAGGAACCAGGCTCTACTTCTACTCCCCTGTGCTTGCCCTCCTGCTTCTGCTTGGCTGGAGTGCTCCCTTTTGGAAATACAGTCAAGCACCTCTCCTCTAAAAGGTCTTCCCAACACTCTCCTTGGTCTCAAAATTCCCCCAACCTACGGCTCTCTGAAGGCCTACTGCGACAGAACATACTGACTTGTTCTCAAGTATTTCTCACCACACTAAGGTAGAAAGTCCTTCAGAGCCAGGAGCCCTGTATCATTCACCTCCAGCTCGTACAGGACACAGTATATTTTTAGAATGAAGGGTTGGCGATGGGAAGTTTGTAGAAACTTCAACAAAGGAAACCAGACTTGTTAGAAATCCTAGCCTCCTTTCTGATTTTTATACCTCCCCGAGGCCAGAATTGCTCCTTCCTCACTACAGGGTTTAAGAACACGGGTAATAATATGTGACAGATGGACACTGTCCTCAGATTATCTTCAGCAAGCCCCAGGCCTCAAAGGCACCCAAATGACAGTTCCCATGATGGATGAGATTGTTCAAAAAGGAGAGGCTGGCCAGAGCTGGCAATGTTGGGGCTGATGCAAAGAGACCAGGGCAAATGGGAAACTTAGGGATGTCAGAACAGAGGCTGTCAATGTCATCCCTATCTCCGTTCAAGCATGACTCCGAATTTGAGATGTAAAGATGAGCCTCTTCTGAAAGTAAGAGTTGGTACCACAGTTTTGGTGCAAACTTTGGTACACATCAAAAAGAACTTGGGCCTTTTTTGACCTGTTGACATTCAAAAACAACTTTCTCCATCTCCTTCAAACAGGGCGAAGGGAGAGCAGGAGAATTGTTTCCAAACGTATTTTTCTGGGCATCCTTTGACTTTATTCTCTCTGACTGACCAGTGTCTCCTCCAGAGTTTTAAGAGCTGTGACTTGTAAATCATTCAATTTCCAGGTTAAAACATGGACTCCTGTGCAGCTTCTAGCTTCTAAGACTATTTTTAAAATGTAAAATACAATGAAAATAAAACTGGTGTCAAAATCTAAGATTTTTTTTTTTAAAGAGAGTATAGCCTTCCTAAGAATTATAACTAAAAAAGACTTTGTTTTTAAGTGTGTAGGTGGGGGTTAATTTACCGTATTGATACCTCTGAGACAGCCTTTGAGTTACAAATTGACATTAATTATTGGTAGCCCAGAGAGGTCCTATACTAGGGGAAATTTTTTCTATTAAGGCTTAATTCACTACCTTAACACTTTAAAAATTTGATGCCTGAGTTTTTTAGAGATAGGAACTTATTCTAAGCATGGAAGCCTAGGGAGGAGTATGACTACAACTGACTAGGGAGAGAGAAACAATCAAAAATCTCCCTCTTGTCTACATTATTTACAGAAAATCATTATCATTATCACCGTCCAGATAAAAAGACTTTTGGCTGAGTCCCCAAGATCATCTTCCTCGATAAAAAAGGACTTTGTTCCCTCTCCTAGACATCTTCTGTGCCTGTCCTTCTTGTTTTTATTATTTCCCTACTAGGACAAATATGCTCACAAAAATATTCCCCAGTCTGGCTCCTCCATAGGGAATTGACCACAGGTCATGGACTACGGAATGACATACTACATTATCATCCAATCAAACAAAAAAAAAAATAATAAACAGGAGGAACTAGCTACAACGTCTTGAAAGCATAGCCCTCATGGCTAGCTCTCCCTTTGAAGTTTCACTTTTTTATTCAATACTGATGTGGTGTTGTTCTTAGCCTATGACCTGTGTGCTGTCCCCTGCAGATGGTGGAGATCTGAGGACCATTGTTGTTGAGTGTGTTCATTAGATATGAAAAAAGAGACTGTGAATGAATGAAACAAAATGTCAACTCCCTTCAGATTCTTTAAGAATAAAAGCAAACAAGCCCAACACTGAATACTGCTAGGTTTTATGTGTGTTGGGGAACAGAATTAATATCATCTAGTAAATCTATTCTATTAAAGGGAACAAATAAAACAGAAAACAATCTCCAAATTAAGTTTTATTTAACACCATTTGCCAAATCTAGGTGATATTACTGTATCCTTTTTTAATAAAATACAATTTGTACCATGTGTATATACCAAGGCCTCCTCATGTGACTCTGAAAGGGATGAAATTCCTCAACAGATGGAGGAAGAATGGATGCCATAGACAGAGATAGTCCATATGCTAGAGAACATTGCGAAATAGCTCACTTCATGGAATGGAAAGGTCAGTTGTTAGGATGAAAATTCAGATTCAGCAAGCCCATCTCTGAGGGTGTGCCTTCCTTCATTTATTCTTTCAAATATTTATAGAGTGCCTTCTACCTGCTGACAGTGTACTTGGCCCTGCAGATACAGCAGTGAGGAAAAGCAAATCCTTACCCTCAAGAAAAGGACTGTCCAGTCTGGGTACAACTGCCTACTGAGACAGGCTGGGACCTAGGACCTGCGGACCCTTTGCTGCAGTTACTACATGGTTGACCTGGACAAACACCTCCTTGAACAACAAAATGCAAAGAAACTATAAGGAACTAAAAATAATGAGGTATGTGTGCAGTTGGGGCAAATTATAGACAACAGGATACAAGAAGACTAAAAAACCAACTGCCACTTCGGAAGAGCCGAGAGCAAAAGCAGGGTGCTGGAAGCAAAAGCAGGGTACTATGCATGCCCCCTGCACACACCACCATCACAAAGGGGTGGGCAGACCACCTAAGCCACCCTCTGCCCCAACCCCTGGCCTGCCCCTACACTCACCCCATATGAGGAATCAGCTCCCCTGACTCAGTGAGCAAGTGAGCAAGGAAATCTATTGCTTGTTTTCACTCACCCTCGCTGCAGCAGGGGCCCTATGAAAGCCTTGCCTGAATTTTCCTATCTGGCCTCTTATCAATTTCTAATGATTAGCGAGGCTAAGAACCCTGGACCCTTGTCACTCTATCTGCTGTGTCACAGATTAAACAAGGAATGTTTATCAAGGATGCCTGACACCTGAACCTTACTTTTAAGATTTAGAGCTATTCCTTCAGCAGTTTCTTCCTTAATCCTCCACGGGGTGGAAAGGTCACATTCGCCTCTGTCCAGGGTCCTCTGCCCACCTCCCACTCCCATCTGCTCAGACGTTTTCTCCTTGTGCACTTAGCTTGTCCCTGTCTCCACCTAAAGGAAGAGTTTTAACATTGTGTTCATGCATTGTGTGTGTGTGTGTGTGTGTGTGTGTGTGTGTGTAAAAATGGGGACAATATGAAGTAAGTGACTAGGGGCAGAAGGCAGTCAAGGAAAGGGTGCAGGGGTTCGGAAAAGGGATAAGTGCCTCAGAGTTAAACATTCTTTAACAACAGACAACCTAGGGGACAGATCTGAGAGTGAGGGCATGAGACAGCAATGCCCTGGGACAAGGGCATGAAGAAAGAAATGAAGGCAAAGTTTTAAAATGCAGCTCTCTAGGTTAAATTTAAATTTCTCTTAAAGTTATTCAAGAGATTTTTCAAAAAAAAAGAACAAGTTCTTTTGGAGTTCCCTTGTGGCCTAGTGGTTAAAGACTAAGTGTCTCTGTTGTGGCTTAGGTTCCATCCCTGCCCTGGGGAATTTCTTTGCTGTGGGCCTGGCCAGAGAGACAGAGACAGATGCAGGTAATAATTGGAGTTAGCTAACTCCTTTTTTCGTTTCGCCATACCATGTGAGGACCAAAGGTTTTCAAGTTAACAGTTCTCATTCTCATGTTCCAATTGAAACAGCTAAGGCACAGAGAAATGGAGGCGTTCATGGGATTACAGAGCTATTTAAGAAGGGGTTTCAGACTGGAACCTGGATCTCCAAACCCAAGTCTTTAGACCTTTTCCACTAGGAGCAGCCTCTGGAGCCAAAAGGCTTTCATGTGAATCACAGGCTGGCTACTTACTAACTGTGCCTCAATCTCCCTAATGATAGTATAACAGAGAAGAACAATCCTGACTGCATATTAAGCCCATTCCTTTAGTTCTAACCTCTGTGCTCTGTTGCCTGTGCTCAGTTATGCTGACCCTACCTTTTGTAAAAGATGTGGCCTATAGCCTGAAATAAACAGGCTGGACCTTTCTCAAAGCTCTGACCTTTAAAGGTATAACCCTTTTTTATTCATAAAGAGATTAAAACAGAATAATACTTTTCTTAGAGTTTTATAGGAACACTGTGACCAGACCTACTGAGCAGCTGCAAGAACAAAGGACTTGGGCACCAAGAAGTTTGCAACAACCAGCCACAACCCTTCCCCTTTTAGTATAAAATAAGCCTGAATTCCAACTTGAGTAAGATTTTTTTTTTGGATCACTAATCTACCATCTCCTCGGTCTGCTGGCTTTCTGAATCGTCATTCTTCCTTGCCCTTGTCTCTTGATTTATTGGCCCGTTGTGCGGTGAGCAGTAGGAGCTTGGACTCTGTAACCACAGCTACCTCAGAGAGTGACTGCGAGGATAAACATATTAATATATGAGAAAATTTTACAATAGTTATGATAAGCACTCAAGAAATGTAGGCAGCAATAGCAGCAGCACTAGCACTGAGAGTAATAGTAACAGAGCTAAAAGTAGTAATACTAGTAGAAATCATTTTGCCACAGGACTTGAACTTTGCTGAAAAAAATTTACAAACTGTGTTATGATTAAACATATGAATGTTACATGCCACTTAGGCTTACCAGAGACACATTATGATTTTTTAAAAATAGTTCATTTCCCATCCAGAGTTACAGCTGCAGTCAACTCCTTAGCCACTGTATCAGAATACATTCTCAAGTGAACAAAGAAAACGGTCTTGTTAAAATTCTATGTTGAAAACGGACCTTAGGGGCTTTGTGACTTGGTTATGTGAAAAATAACTCCCCCATCCTGCTTTCCTCAGTGGGATGATGTTCAAAATTCTTAATCTCGACACACGCAACACACTTTACACTAATTTTTCCCTAGAAAAGAAAGAGGAAATCAACTCCCTTGCTGGAAACCAAGACCCATAGCTGATGAAAGGGTTTATGCTGCCCAGACTCTCGCAGCAGTACACAACACAAGGAGAGATCTGTTCTTCCTGTATGTGTTCTGAAGCTTTAAAAGATTTAAACAATCTCCTTCTTGCCACAGGTGCCATTCACAGGGCCTTGGGGAGCAGGCAGCAACCTACTCAGTGTTGGCCCATTGCATATACACTATCTCTTATAATCCTCAAAATTCCATAGCATAGGCATTGATTATCCCACTGTAAAGTTAAGAAAACTGGGGCTCAGAAAAGCCTGAGTGTCTTTCCAAGGTCAAAAACCTTACCCAGGTTCTTTTAAGGTCACAAAGCTTGCAAGTGGGAGAGGTTCAAACCCTGACTCTCAATTCAGGCCTCCTTGCAGTGCTGGAATGTCACCCGTACATATCCCAGGGAGCTGAAAGGTCTCCGCTTTAACCTATTTCTATTCTGGTTCCAAAACCCCTGATATTTGTCAACGATGTTTCTCACTTACACCTCAAAGGAAACACGAGGGTCAACTACCCTACCCTGAACCAGTTCCAGCCTAGCTGCAAGAGCAATGCCTATGCAGAGGAAAACTTCCAGTAACCAAACGTTGCCTTTGCTTCATTACCACGCTGAATTCTCCAGACAAAAGTGGGGATGTGTACCTTGCTCAGCGCTGTGCGCAAGGGAGCCTGAGGGACTGTGCATGCCCAGGCTCTTCCTGTAAATCTCTCCCTTTTCCCCCAGTTTCTGATGATGCACCTGCTTCTTGTCCCTTAAAAGTCCCCCTCTTTCCTTCCTTTAGGGAGAAAGGGTTTTTAGAGCACAAGCTCTCCTCCCTTCCCCACTCCCTGTTCAACGAATAAAGTTTTGGCTCTGCTTTGCTGAACCTGGTACTATTCAATTGCCACATCTGGCATCCGGAAAGAGAAGGACCCATTTGGGGTCCATCTGATCCAAGAGGGTCAGTAACGGAAGTATGAGACAGAGCTGGACTTCCACAAAAGTACAAAGATTCTACTAGCTTTTAAGCCCCACCCATAGAGCTAACACCCCCACCCCTCAGTGCTGGTCTCCTTGCTAGCCTTCATCAAGTTGATTTTCATTCCCAACTTTAGCCCTAAAACATCCCTCCCAGGTTAACATTTTCCTGCAGTCAACCTATTCTATTACAGCTCTTGCAAGTTATTTGATGAACTAATTTGAGTTTTACACCCTCCTCACTCTCCCATCTGGGTAGCATATGTTCATCCGGCTACTGAACATTTATTGAGCAATATCATGTGAAAATATCCTTGCTAGGTATCGACAGCGTAGAGGAAAAAGGGAGAAAGCAAGGTCTCTATCTTACAGGAACATTATCATCTGATAAGGAACGAAAGAGGAACAGAAATAATCACAGCAGAAAGCACAAAGTGCTCAGGAGCATGACAAATATTAAAAGCACAGTGACTTTTCTGGAGAGAAAGCTTCCCCAACATTTTAAGGCTCAGATTCGGGGACACCACAGATCATGTCGAAAGCAGGTCAACAAAATGTCAATAAAAATCAGCAATTATGCAAAAAAGGTAGGACACACAGAAAAAAACCTGAATATGTGCAAGGCACATTGCTATGGGAGCTGTACTCGTTCCAGAGATAAAGCTTTTACAGGAAAAAAAAAAGAGGAAACAAAAAAGGTTTTGATATTGATCTAGCAACACTGCCATCCAGAAACAGCAGGTTATTTTGTTCCAAAAATCTATAAGGCAATCAATTCCTGATTAAGAATTGTTTATTATGCTTTATAGAGATGATCTAGCATTTCTACATTCATACAAACCAACTAATTTCCACTCATTTAATTTTAAAAAGAGATGTCTACTCTATGAGTTTAAAGAACAAAGAATGCACAGAGATTAAGCGGAGATGGTGTCTGAATGGGTGTTATGCTCTTTTGTTACGAAAGCATATCGCTCCAGCGCCTCAATCCCATCTTTCTTTTTTAACCTGCTACACTTGAAAAAGTCTGCAGAAATGTGAATCTGGTTTCATGATCATGAAGTATTTCTGAGGCCAATTAGGGAAACTGATGAAGGATATTAGATACAATGATGCACGTGTAATCACTGATTTATAGATTTCCTCCTCTACCTGCTAATTCATTCCTGCTGATAGTCAGGGTTTTCAAGGTCTTCACTTTTTTCAGATCCCAATTACTCAATGTAAACAAATGAAGAGGAAGTACGGGTATTCAATGTGATTCATTTGAACAGAAGGTAGGAAATATTAGTATCGATGTAGTCCAGGACTTGCAAGCAAAGCACAACTAAATTTAGCAGCCAGTGATATTGATTTGATTAAAAATGGTTTAAGACTTGTAAATGTCACTGGAACTTAGCAAAATGAATATTATTAAATCCTTCTGGTGATGGGGAAAACTAACAAAGGGATTTGCAGTGGTTTCTGTAATTAATTGCTCTGTCATGATTTATATTAACTTACAGTACAACTCCATTAGCTCAGACCTGTCATCTCTGCTCAAGGAACCACCAAGTAATCACTAGCACATTAAAGAATAAATTAGTTTTTGGCTTGGAGCCTAGTTGTAGAATGTTTCATTTGTGTCTGCTGCAGACATATGTACCTAATAAAGTTGGGACGAATGAGTTAAAGTACATATATATCAATGTCAGCAGGTTATATTTTAGAGACAATACGCTCAGCATTGTTCATTAGGGCTAATGAATCACGGTCTTTCAACTGCATCACCTTGTATTGCGCCAATGCCTTCAGGTAAGCTGAGATGCAAAAGATTCCTTGAAAATAGGTACCTCTCCAGAGAGTTTACCCTCTTAGCAGTCTGTGGCCTGTGGTTGTAATAATAGCTTCATGTGGTTTTTGTTAACACTTCATTACCCTAAAGTTGGATAAATTATCCTCCTGCTTCTGCCCCACATGCAAACGCAGAGCCAAAGCTTTAGCTACTATTACTTACCATAGATTATGGGGATTTGTAAGGTTCTATCAAATCATCTTTGACTTTGATAGTTGGATGATACCTTAAGCAGTGCTTGATAGAAGACTGTTTTACATTTCAAAGAAAGCTCCAATTGCCTTGAGGGTTTGTAAGCTAAAACTTGAACCACTTCCTTTTCATTTCAGGCTCAGGAAAGCTAAATTGGCATTCTGCTGGCCAGGATGATAACTGACAGAGAGCAGGACCTGTGGGGCAATATTTATGGAGGCTGTGCCCAGCAAAGCTTGTGGCCCGAAGAGTTCACCCAAATCTGCAAGGCTCCAAGGGCAAAGTCATTTCAGCTCAAAATCTTTGGGCACTACCCAGACGTTCATAATTCGTCCTGGATCATTTCTGCAATTTGAATCATCAGATGTCAGTGACTCCTTCACAGATGCTACGCCTGCAGTGCAAGGAGCTTGCTACACAGGGGCTTCTCCTGCCTGGCTGAATAGTGACAAATGTCCAAAATGCAGAAAGACTGCAGCCTTAGCCAGCTGGAAAATGCATACATTATTGAGGATAAAATATGAAGAGTGTGAGTCGATCTGTGAAATATGGGGAAGCTTATTTTTGCTCTTCTAATGTGCTAAGTGATTAGATTTCATATTTACAGTGAGTGGGACCGATAGCTTTTCACTTAATTGGAAGAAAACCTGGAAGCCCCCTCTCCCAGCAAAAAATTATTCTGTGTCCTACATATCATCGTATATCCCCGACTGCGTTATAAATAACGAACAAAGCAAAGAAATATTTTCTCCTGAAATGAAACACATGTTTCTTTCTTTCTTCTTTTTTTTTTTTAAAGATGTCAGGAGAGGAAGGAATAACTTGCCAAGATGAGGAGTGGGGAGGGAGGATGACGGGAAGATGGTAATTTCAGCAATGGTTCAAGAGGGATACAAAGTTTTCTGTACAATAGGAATTACTTCTAAATATTTCTAAATATTGGTTTCAGCTCAATAATAGATAAAGAAGGAAACAGGAAGCTGTGAAGTTCTCCAGTTATTCATGTGAAGTCCTTACTAAAATTTCCCTCATGTACCCAGACAAGATTTAAAAATAATGTCTGAGATAACTTCTCAGGCCAAGTGGTCTCATGTTTATTTTTATGGAATTTTATGATGATTTATCTTTAATTCCAACATATCAGCAATTAGATACAAAAAATATATATATCCCCATGTAGACTTTCATAGTAGAACAGCCAGGAATTTAACAATTGTTCAGTATTTAGTGAAATATTCCACCAAGGGATAAAGTGAAAACAGAGGAGGCAAAGAAGGGGGGAAAATCAGTCCATTCTTTAATCAAATGCATTTGCTTAGCTGATTATTTTTTATGAAACCCCCCCCTTATTTTCGGGTCTTTCTTATTTTCCATTGCTGTTAGAGGCAAGCTGGATGCATTCAGAGAGAATTCAGACTCATGTGTAGATGGAATTAAGACGAGCTACATGTAACACAAAGAGAATCCTTTCCTTAGGCGGTGCTTTGTGATTCCTGCCCTTTTGTTTATGCTTCCCCAAAGGATTTGGAAATATCAAATACAGGTTCTAAATCTATTAGAACAGTAGATTCCCCACGGACAAAAAAGAAGCACATGCAGATCAAACATCCAGATTTTCTAATCTTTCCTGGATGGGTAACACAGAAACAACTATATTATCCAAACAGTTACAAACACATGGGAGACTCCTAAAGCACTGACAATCCCCTTTTTCATATTCTTTTGTTTGAGTCAACTAATCATCTAGATAAATTAAAATATTTTTTTTTCTTGTTTCTCACGGTCTGTTGGCCAGTTTTTGTGTGCTGGACAACTTCAAACAAATTATATAGCTTTCTCCCTTTTTTTTCCCTCCACTTTGAGCTCTGGCGGAAGTTTCACATGCAGGGTTGAGCCCCAAGTCCTTCAGTAAAGCAAATGTTTCATTTTCAGCAGAGCCCACATTTTCCATTCAGACTCGCTTCTTTCACTTCTAGATGTAAAGAGCAGCTGTGTCTCCCGAGTTGCTAAAGAAGATCCTATGTACAAAGTTAACAAAACACAGCTCGGACAATGGATTTGATCTCTACAGCAGGGAAGCTGTACTTTTCAAATTCAGCTCTTTCGAGCTCCAACAAATTACAGGTCCCTGAAAAGATCTGGTGACCCTTTTTAAGTGTGTTTGTTGAACAAGCTCAGAGGTGACCATATGATTCAGTACAGCGTGTTAACATTTTGCCAAGCGCTAGGGTCCAGGAGAGACTATCTATGGACTCCAGGCTCCCTCAGTTGGTGGCACTTAGAGGATCCTTTAACTCTGCTCAAACTCTTTATCCAACCAGTTTCCACTGATTGAGGGAACTGTTTAACCCTCGACACCCAGGGCCAGATGCTGATGCTGATATGTGTGTTACCTTCTCCCTCCCCCCCACAAGATACTCTTTTACCTCCACAGAATGGTGTTATTTAAATATTTTTTCATCATTTATTTGATAGAACAAGATAAAACACATTTTTATTACCAAACTTAAATAGTCCTGAATTTATATCCTTGGGAGACATATTCAAGTCCTTAGAAGATCAATAATAAACAGGTCATTCCTATGAAAAAGCATCATGACCTATATTAGTCTAGTTCAAGTTTTCCATTGACTTCAGACAATGGGCCTTTGGGGGCTCAGAGTTAGTGGTGAGGTCTATGCAATTTGCACATGTCTTGCCAAAGATATGCAATACAGTTAGGTCAAAGGTAGAAAAAGATACTTATTAATTCCTAATATGGCAGAAAAAGTATTGATTTACATTTTGTTTTCCAATTTGGTATGGTACATGGGAACACATATTGAATGGTGTTCTGTGTCTAAAGTAGTGCACTGATTTTACTGCCTCTTAAATATTGGCACCCTGGCCAACTTATTTGGGAAACTCAATCCCCAAAGTGTCTCTGCCTTTCCATCTTCAAATTCAGTCAAGTTGCTCATCCTCTTGTGAGGCAGACTCTAACCAAGCAGGACTCTAGGGGCCTTCCCAGGATAGATGCCTCCCCTACAGCCTCTGCTTTATCTCCTCTCTGAAGTACCTAGATGATAAGGTCTCGTGCATATTTCTCCAGTGGTTATACAGATGCTAAAACTACCATCAAATGGAAAAAATTAACTGCCTGGTGATCATGAACATGCAGCCCCAGACCTACTGACACCTAAGGATTGATAATGTCAATCCCTGTGACACCGCCCTGTTACCTGCCTCACCACCAACCAATCAGAGGATTGTGCACAAGCTGATCATATGTCCTGGGATGCCTCTCCCTCACCTTGCCTTTAAAAAATGCTCTGCTGAAACCCTCTGGGGAGTTCAGGGGTATGGGGGGCAGAAGCCAACTATTCTCTTTGCATGGCCCTGAAATAAACCTGTCTCTGCTCCAGATTCCAAGGTTTCAGTTTGTTTGGTCTCATTGTGTGTCAAGCACACAAAGCTGTGTTCAGTAACAGGCCCTTTCCTTACTAGCAAAGGATGCACAACAGTCCTTCTTGGAGAAATAAATCCTACCGCATATTTATTTCCACATCTTACTACTAATTGATATGTTTTCAATTCTTTTTGTGAACCCACAAGAGACTGAATCCTGCCTTCTCTATTCTCCTCCACAGTCAGCTGAGGCTCTGGAACTTTACCTAAGTTTCCTCTGGGCAGGAAAAAAAGATTAATTAAAGTGATAATTCAATGAAGACTAAATTTGAATACTGTGACAAGCAAATGCCCCACTTCCACATTCAACATCTCCATCTTTACTCACATTTCTACATTTTCTACAAATTCACATTTGCATATATAAATGCTGGCTTAGATGGGGGCTCTAAAAGAGGTACCCAGTTGGAATCAAAATTGTCTCAGGTGGTATTAAAAGCAACTCTTTTGCCCCTTTCCTATTTGCCCATTCTGTTCCCCTCTATCCTTAAAAGAACCTAATTATAGGAATGAGATCACTAGGCAATTTAACCTAACTCCTGACTTAACGCTCTCCTGAATTAATGCTCTCCTGAATGCACACGATACCTTGCCTAACCTGTTGATTTTTCACAGACAAAAAGAAGTAAGGAGGAAGAATTAAGCAGTTAAAAAATGACTAGCATTCTACCCCCAGCAGTCCCTTAGCAACTCTGCAGGCAGATCACAGGGTCAAGACAGCACCTGAAGATAGTCAGCCAGTCTGCACGCAATGGAGAAAGTTCAGAACCCAACCTCCTGCCTTGATGATTCACTGAGATTCCTCCCCTCATTTCTCCTTTTAAAATCTGTCATGGCTGAGCAGATTCTTCAGAGGTGGTCCCTAGACACGACTCCACCTTTTCCCCAGATTGCTGGCTTTTCTGATGGAAGCACCTTTCCTTTCTACTGACACTTGCCTCTGGAATTACTGGCTTTTGAGCGGCAAGCAGCTCACCCTTAGTTCAGTAATAGTGCAATGTCAGGTAAAATGTTTGCTCTGTTATAGGGTTGTTAAAAAAAAAAAAAAAAAACTATCCATGAGGCTTCTTTATGCTCCACACAATGGAAAATTAGTGCCCTTTGTATGGAGTTAATAGTGATTTGATGGCATTAAACTCAGAAAATGTCAAACCAAACAGAATCTGTTTCAAAATACAGATTCATGAAGAAGGGTAATAAAATTACTTACATAACGACAGAATCAAATTTAGAAGAAACTCTAAAGTGCCTGTCTTTAACTAATTAACCATACAGAGAGCTTGACATGAATCAAAAAGAGAAAGGGAAAAAGTGGAATGTTGTTATTTAACACGTCTGTTAGACCTCTCTCTCACTCTCTCTATGCTCTATGAAGAATATAGAGAGAGCAAATACAAAAGGTCTGCTATTTGGATCGTTTAAACAGTCTGCTAAAATAAAGTTATAAGCTCAAAATCTGCATAGGTCTATTAGCTTCTACAGATCCAATGTCTTAAAAGCAGCCCTGGCCCAGATGACTCAAAATGTGGGAGTTCCTGTTGTGGCACAGTAGGTTAATGGTCTAGCTTGTCTCTGTTGTGGTGCCAGTTACATCCCTGGCCTGGAGCAGTGGGTTAAAAGATCTGGCATCGCTGCAGCTGTGGCACAGGTCACAGCTGGGGCTTGGGTTCAGTCCCTGGCCCGGGAACTTCCATATGCCGAGTTAAAAAAAAAAAAAAATTTTAAAAAAATGTGGACCCTTCGTCAGGTGGAAATGTCAGTACAAGAGTTTGGGTGAATGAGGGAGTTCCCATCGTGGCTCAGCAGAACCAAGTCTGACTAGCATTCATGAGGATGCAGGTTCCATCCCTGGCCTTGCTCAATGGGTGAATGATCCAGCATTGCTATGGCTGTGGCACAGGCTAGAGGCTTACAGTTCCTATTCAGCCCCTAGCCTGGAAACCTCCATATACCATAGGTGTGGCCCTAAAAAAAAAAAAAAGAGTTTGGGTGAGTCAGCCCAACAGTATTTATCCCTACATTTTATTTCAAATAGATGTATGTTTTTAAATTTTTTCTGTGAGCTCACTATTATGAAGGAGAAAAATATCTTTAAAGAGCATATACTTTAGCAATAATGAGTCCTTTGTTAAATACAAAGAAAACAAACATATACAAGGATTTGGAATAAGGTGGCATGGACCTTAGAGCCTATCTCACCTAAAACTGTAGCGATAGACTCTGGTCAAGACACAGTCTCCCAAAGCTAAAATAGAAAACATAACACCTCTTAGTGTTATTGGGAGAAGCACTCAATAAGATGCAATTATAGATATTTAAATCTTTCTATTTAAAAAGGGAATATTTATTGTAAATGCTCTTAATACAAAGCATCATGTCTGTCTTCCTTGCTTCTCCATTTCGTTAGTTCTCCATCTAAATGGGCACCATTGTGATTCTTGCCCATGATTTGGTTTTGTCCACTAGTATTTATGAGAGTAATTTTGTTATATGTAACTTCCAAGACTTAAAACATCAATTACAGGATATCACAGCAGGCACACACCTCCCTGATAGTGACTCATCACCTTAAGTGAGTGAGCTTGGGATAAATGTCTACCTAAGGTCACTTTTGGACCTTGATCAGAAAACAAACAACCCCCCTCAAGCACCTCCCTTATAATTTTACTAAAATGATTAAGGCCCTCATAATTACAACCATCAATTTACTCAACAAGTTTTCTTAAGCAGCTAATATGTTCTAGAGACTACAGAGTCAGAAATAAATGCCATCGTCCACCCTTGCCTTCAAGGACCATACAGTCTAATGATGGACATAGACACATAAACTGCTGTTTGTTATATGAGGCAGAATAAACACAGTTTAAGAGAGAAGAAGGAAGTTCAAGAAAGCTTTCGCAGAAGAGGCAAACTGTGAGCTGAGTCTTCAAAAATAAGTAGAACTTTAAAAGAGAAAGGAACATCCACAACTAGCACAGTGACCTTTGCAAAGACTTAGAACATTTGTAACAGCCAGTCACATGGAAGGATGAGACCATAGCCTGAATGAGCAGGTGCCATGGTAAATGAGTCAGGTCATTAGAGAAATAAGGGAGGGTGCTAGATGTCATGCTAAGGAACTTGAATTTTCTAAGGATTGGAGGTAATGCAAGATTTTGGAGAAGAGTCACATAAACAAAACCAATATTTTCAAAAGGAAACTCTTCAGCATAGAGCTAGATTGGAGAGGCAAAGAGCTTGAAAGAATAGAGAAAATTAAGAGTGAAGAGCTAGAAAAAGAGACTAGCAGTGGGTTAGAAAATATGGTATGCACTGGTAGAATTAAAAAATCTTAAAAATTGTTTGGCTGTAGGCAGGAGAAAGTGAAGACTGGAGTGACACGGAGATGGCAATCTGGAAGTGGTTATTACCCAGGGAAACCAGAAAGAAAGAGCAGGTTTGAAAAAAGGGAAAATACCTAGCTTGGTTTTGGGCACTGAAAAAAAGAAAGAAAGAAGAGGAAAGGGAGAGGAGAACAGAAAGAGAATAAAAATACCATTTTTTGTTAAACAGAAAAAAGTCTCTTCCTCCAAAAAGAGTTAGTTTTCGTCAAAGTGGTAGTTTCAAAGAGTATAATTTTTTAATGTCATATGGAGAGGAAAACCAGTTGATATTTTTAACTTGTCAATTGTATCGTGATGTATTACCACTTTCGTTCAACTGTAAACATCCATTACTAAGCTCTTGAATTTCAGATGACTCGTTCAACACTATAATGTAATGGGTCAACTACAAATGTATTCATTCATTCACCTATTCAACAAATATTTATTGAGTGCCTATGTGCCAGGCACTGTGGTAAGTGCTGGGCACACAGTAGCGAATACAACAAAAATCACTGCACTCACAGATTCCATCATTCTATCAAATAAGACTTGTGTCCTTTGAAAAAGGCAAGTTGAAGGATAATAAAATTGTCAAATCAGGACCTTATTTCTCATTTTCACTTGAAAGGAAGTTATACACACTCATTAATACATGTACGGTGGAAGTCCAAGGACATGAGATTTATGGCTGCCAGAAATTTCAGCTTGGTTAAGGAATGCTGTCCTTTGTCAGTCCTGGCTCTGTCCCCTCTCCTGTGTGGTCTCTGTACTCATCGAGGACACTGAAGTAGTTTAAACTAAAATCAGTGGTTCATAACTGGTTACTCATTAGAATCACCTGAGGGAGTTTGAAAAACAAGCACTGGGACCCACCCCAAGCCAATTAAAGTGGTGTCTTGAGGGTGGAGTGTTTTATTTTAAAAGTTCCCCCAGTGGTTCTAAAGGGCATCACCAGGACTGAGAACTACCAATTTTAAATTTAGTCTCACAGAGGAGGAAACTGAGACACCCGCCCCCCCAGTCCCCACCTACTGCATCATATAATCCCACAGTTCTACACGACCAGTCTTTGGGCTTCTAGGTTTGAATACACTCATTTCTCGAAGGTACACTTCATTTCATATTAGTAAGCTCTTTGTTCCTACAAGGCAAACCATGCGATACCAAATGAAGTAGAGAACTGGCTCCTCTCCAGGACTGTGATATGACTGTACAGCCAATCTGGATTGATCAGAGTAAAAGTGCATCACCTGCCTACCAGCAACATCTTCTTTTGCTAACCCCTTAAAAAAGAAAAAAGTATAGATTTTTCAATTCTAACTAATCCGTTTACATAAATATTTGTTCTGCAGGAGGACAACCTCAAAGAAGTATTTTTTAAAATTTTTTATTCAGGTATAGTTGACTTACAATGTTCCTTCAATTTCTGCCATACAACAAAGTGACCCAGTCACATATATACATATATATATATATATATATATATATATAAATACATATATACACACACACACACACACATTCTTTTTTTCATACTATCTTCCATCATGTTCTAACCCAAGAGATTGGACATAGTTCCTCAAAGAAGTATTATTGATGACCTCAAGCTAGGGTAATATTTTTTAATTGTTTATATAGGTAGTAAACTCCTGCAATTCCTTAATAATTGATATCCTTCCACTTCAGTTCATACTGCATGGGCCTTTCTAGAAAGAACTGTTCTCTTCAGGCTTTTTACTGAAACACCATTCAGAGGTCATATTTTCTGACATCTAAAAACTACTTTAAAGGAAAGTCTAATAGAGAATATGGTCATGGCCTTAAATGTGGCCTGTGAAAATATGGAATTCTCAAAATAAAACTAAGTTTTCCCGATCCTAACTCCAAATTGATGCTGTTATTTTGCAATTCAGTTCATCTAAAACATGTTCTTTTATTCTTCTTTCAAATTGCCCTCACCATCATAGGGCCCTAAGAACTCAGCACCTCAAATGGTTTGATTAAAATTGGTTGTTAAAAGTTAAGATCAGAGATTTCTCTTCACGCATTCACTCCCTGCTTCGGTAGTTTCTTGGCTTTACGGGAGGCTCATTAATAGGCCAGCTTGCCCAGTTTGTCATCTGTTTCATTATGCAAAATATATACTTTTCAATTACTTTTCCTGTGTGAAAATCTCTTAGCTCTAAGTTGACATAATGATTTCTTTGGGTTTCTTCTCAACCTCTGAATGGCACAGCTTTCCTAAAATCTCAACTGGGGGTAGAATACTTGGAAACCCTGATGGGAATTAATTTTAATGTAATGATCTTTATGTGCCCATTAAAATAGGAGTGAAATAGCTTATAAAGCTGACCACTGGGCAAACCTAGTGTTGACCTCAAAGGAAGAAAAAAACTGTTTAAAGCTTTCTGATCATTTTGTTTAATCTATTTAATGTGGAAAGTAAAGAAGTTATCCCTAAAATAAAGCTTTGGCTCACAACACTCATTTTATTTCAGTGAATAAAGTGGAAAAAGTTAAAACAGGGTCCTCTCATCTTCGATGGTCTTATCTAAAGTTATATCTTTTATATTAGTAGTAATTGGAGTCATATACACACATACAATAAGAAGCTGTACAAGTTATTACAATAACAGGTAATTGGTGGACAACTCTGCACTTTAATTTACCGTGTTTACTTCTCTTTTAGAAGAATCTGGATACCTCGAGAGCTGCCTAAACATAGATTCTCTAGGCTGTCTTCCAGGTAAACCCAGCCCCATTTACATGCCCATGACTCTACTTACCAGACTCCCATAATAAATGGGTACATAAATCTGTTTATCCTGACGCTTTTGACTCAAAAAATATCTTATTTCCCAAAGCTCTACTGCATAAGTAGTTTTTAAAAAGTACTAATACCCTCCAAGTAATCTAAATTATAGAAGACATGAACAGCAAGTCTAAAAAGAAGGCAGTGTTAGCCTAACCTATGCCTTTGTGAGAGTTGAGGAAAGCTTCAGCTCCTTCAAGAAACACAACTGTTTTCTGCCTTTAAGTTACTGTTAATTAATACACAAATATATGATATTGAAGATGTAAATTGATCTCTAGGGGTGTGTAATACACAATTTGCACAACAATATATAGTAACCCCTGGGGAGGAGTTCAAAGAAAACAGAAAATCCACTTCTGATATTGCTTCTCCAAGAGCTCACTGTAATTCAATCACGTGACTAGAAAGGAATGACTTTTATTGTATGGAGCTCTATGAATAAGAAGTTGAAACGTGTGTGTGTGTGTGTGTGTGTGTGTGTGTGTGTGTGTGTGTTTCCTCAGCAGGAAGAAATCCTACTTCTGAATCTCCCGGCTGGTACTTATGGCACAAAAAAACTAGGTGGTTTTAAGATGGTTCTTTAAAGCCTGCAAAAACCCAGAAAAATCCATCCTTATACCCTACATTGTCTAAAGCTTGCTTGAGAGAACTGATCAAACCAAAGTGTGCTTGAAGAGCAGAAAACAGATACACAGATGATAAACAAATTAAGTTTGGAAGGTTCCAGAAGTAAGCATCTGAGAAACTCAAGGTGGGCAGGTGAGTTCAAAAGACGACAGTGGGAAACCCAGACAGGCTATGGATGTCCCAGAAGATGCAGAAAGTATCATCCCAGGTTTCTGGAATTAGGGAGAATGTAGAGAGACACAAGGTAAAGACCTTTGACACCATACATGCACAATTCAAATATGGTATCTACTTCTTACTCACTGAATAACCTAGAGAAAATTACTTAATCTTTCTGTTCTCAGTTTCCCCTCTAAAAATTGAGACTAAAAATAGTTGCCTTCCAGAGCTACTTTAACTCAGCAAACAGCAAGTTTCCTATATCTTTCTGCTTCATTATAGTATTGAAGTATAGCAGGTAATTAAACAAACCTAACGTGTGTGTCTATATATTTGATATTCATAAGTTAGATAAAGGCAACATTATTTAAAATAAATGCTTGTTGGAGTTCCCTTAATGGCTCAGTGGTTAACGAATCCGACTAAGAACCATGAGGTTGCGGGTTCAATCCCTGGCCTTGCTCAGTGGGTTAAGGATCCGGCGTTGCCGTGACCTGTGGTGTAGGTTGCAGACGTGGCTCGGATCCCCTGTTGCTGTGGCTGTGGCGAAGGCCGGCAGCTACAGCTCCTGTTAGACCCCTAGCCTGGGAACCTCCATGTGCCGCGGGTGCAGCTCTAGATAAAAAAGGCAAAAAGACAAAAAAATAAAATAAATGCTTGTCATTAAACCAACTTCATCATCACCCTGATGACTATTCTCTCTTAAAAAACTGCACTTGACATTAGCCATTTTTTGAGCACATGGACTAAATAGAGGGTTTGACAAAACATAAGTGTATTCATAACAGAAATATTTCCCAGTAATTTATTAATTATATTTAAAATTGAATCACATCCATTTAGTGCTTTTCCTGTCACAGCTGACCAGGATGCAGTGACAAATTTACTGACATAAAGTCACTGTGATCTTACATAAAGAAACAAGGATGTCAAAAATATCCTACAATTGCAAATGATAAAATAGGCAATGTCTGGAAACGAGAATGCTATTACCAAAAGTGCCTCATCAGTTACCAGCGGAGGCTGGCAGTGTGTAGGATGCAGTGACTTCACTGTGATTGACTGTGACACATAAATCCTGCAAGAAACAGCACCCACCCAGAGACTGACCCTTCATTTTCCCAGCAAATTATTGATGGCATTTCCATTTGACCAGAAGGAAACTTTGTTTGACTTCAGCTTGGCCATATAATCCAGAAGATCCCAGCTGGGATGAGTCGGGAGGCAGGGGGATAATTTTTTTTTTTTTTTTATCAAATCCACTCCACATTTTCTCTAGGAAATTGACACAGAACGACTTCAGTCTGGTTTGCCAGAACTGTCAGATATCGGAAGAGTTTATTCAAAGGACTGACAGAGACACCCTGTTATTCTCAGCTAAACAGTCGTGCTCCTAAATGTACAGATGTTGAAAGTGTTGTAGTAAAATTAATAATTAATCGGCAAATACTTATCAAAACCAGTACATTAGAGGTATACTGGTAAGTTTTATATGGGATTTAAAGAAAAATATTATCTTGCCCTTAGATACAAAATAGAGATCCAATGAAGATAACCATCAGCCAGTTTAGGCTTAGCTATGTTACACTGACAAATGACCCCAAATCTTAGTGGCTTACAAAAACAAAGGTTGATTTCTTACACTTGTTACTGGTTCATATCATCAGTTACAATCTGGCCCCAAGTTTCTTCATCCAAGACCCAGCCTGACAGAACATCCTTGCTTTGGGATGTTGCTGATCTTATAGCAGAGGAAAACTAAAATGGAGAAAACTTATAATGGGTTTTAAAGCTTCTGCTTGGAAACGGCACGTGTCACTTCTGGGTAATCAGATTGTTGTGCTTTTTTTGGTACTTGTTGTGTTTTAGCACCCGAAGTCCCATATCCTAAGAGTCCCTGAGGCCCAGGCAAACCAGGATGGTTTGCCATCAGTGTTCTGGTTTTAAAACAGAGAGTCTCACATCCTAGAAACCCCCTCCAGCCTGATAAACTGGGACAACTGGTCACCTGGACTCATTTCAACTTATATTTCTTTGGTCAAAGCAACTCACCACCCCCTTCTGAGTTTAACAGGATATAGTCAAAATACTCATCCCACAGAGAAGGTCACTAGGAGTCAGAGAGCCAACCCTGATGTTGATGTCAATGGGATGGGAAAATATAAGACTTCACCAGAAAGGGACAGCAAAAAATAATTGAAAAATAATACAGGTGACCACAACAACAAAAAAAGAAAGATGTTCTTAAAACTTAACACAATTTTTTGGTTGGAAGCCACTTGCTAAATCCCTATCATAGGTCAGGTTCTACATAGGTCTGTGAAACTCAGACAAACTGACAGTGTCAGTTTTCTAGTGGGAAAAGCAGACATATGAACCCTAAATAAGTGTCATGTGATCGACATTAAAATAAAGTAACCACCAGAGTTCCTGTCGTGGCTCAGCAGTAACAAACCCAACTAATATCCATGAGGACTCGAAGCCGATCCCTGGCCTCACTCTGTGGGTTAAGGATCTGGCATTGCTGTGAGCTGTGGTGTAGACCACAGACATGGCTTGGATCCTGCATTGCTGTGGCTGTGGCATAGGCCAGCCACTACAGCTCTGATTCAACCCCTGCCTGGGAACATCAGTATGCCTCAGGTGCGGCCTTAGCAAGTAAAAATAAATAAATAAATAAATAAAGTAACCAAGTATTCTCATTTTCCCAAGATATGTTGTGTTGATATATTTCTGAGAGTTTCCTTCTACTCTCAAATGTGTCCCAATTTGGATGTTAAAGTCAACATATTTTCTTAGGGAGAAGAGAGAAGAAAGTAAATTCCTGGGGATTTACTTCCTCAAGGGAAATATTTAAGATTGGTTTCAGCTGATGAGTAGGTGGGGCCAGGTGGAGAAAGCAGTAGATAATAATATCAGAGCAAATATTTGCACACACACATGCACGTACACACACAGACACAGTAAGCATGAACCAACAAAGAAAAACTTCAGCAAATATCACTAGGGGTCCAAACGATTCTCCATCTCTCTGTAGATAAGGTCCATAATTTTCACAACACAACCCCAAAGATCTTCATGATCTGGTCCCTTCTGCCTCTTTCTAACTTTGTCTTCCACCAGTCTCCCCTTGCTGACTCTACACAAGGCACACCAGCCTCCTAAATAGTCCTCAAACACACTTCCTCCTCGGTGCATTTGCCTGGTCTGCTCTTTCTGCTGGAAACACTCTCCACCCCACCCCTCGCCCCCGCAATTATATCTGCATGACTTGTTTCCTCACTGCATTCAGGTCTCTGCTCAAATTTCTCATTATTAGGGAATCCTTCCTGTACAAAATAGAGTACCAGTAATTCTCTATTCCTGCTTTACTTTAATGCACAGCACTCAGCATCATCTTACATGGTGGAATAATGTCTTGTTTATTGATTGACACTTGCCCTTCTGTGCAAGCTCACTGAGAGCAAGGGCTTTGTTCATTCTGTTCACTGCTATTTCCTATATTCCTGGAAACTAGAAGAATTCCTGGCATATTGAAAGTGCCCAAAAAACATTTCTTGAGTGAATAAAGGCATCGGAGTCATGAAGACAATGAAAGGTGGTAGTGAGAGATGAAGTTGGAGAGTTAAACGCATTACAGATGACTGATATGTGCTGGAGCTGGTGGTGGGGAATCCATAATAGGGATCCATCATTACAGACCCATAGGACATCAGAACCATTATAATTTGATTCTTAATTTTCCCAGAAAGATATCCTTTTTTTTTTTTTTTTTTTTTTGCTTTTTAGGGCCACACGTTACATATGGCAGTTCCCAGGCTAGGGATCAAAATGGAGCTGCAGCAGCTAACCTATGTCACAGCCACAGCAACATAGGATCCAAGCCACATCTGTGATCTACACCACAGCTCATGGGCAATGCCAGATCCTTAAACCACTGAGCAAGGCCAGGGACTGAACCTATATCTTCATGGATGTCAGGTTTGTTACTGGTGACCCAAGATGGAAACTCCCTAGAAAGATGAGTCTTAAAATAGAAATGGGCAAAAATACTATATGTCCTAAATTTTTATTGTTCCGTATTTATGAATACAACCAATAGAAAACAAAAATGATGAGCTCTAATGAAACATTTCTTGTCTACCATAAAGCAACTTGCATTCCTCTTTCTTTCCTGCATTCTACAATTCTATAAAAGACCATAAATAAACTTCTTTCCAGACCGGCTAAAGTACAGGAGGGTATGTCAGTTACCTATTGCTGTCTCATACCTCAACTCCAACTGGCTTAAAATAAGAGCCACTCATTGTCATGTTTACAGGTTAACCAGAAGCTTCTGATAAGCATCAGACCAGGCCTGGATGATATACCTGGGTTTGCTATGAGTCTGAGTTAACAGGTCAGCTTGGGGCTGAATGGTCTAAGCTAACTATTTCGTCCCGTATGGCCTGTCATCAATCGCTCCAGTGATCTCACAATTGTTCCTATGGAGAAAGAGTGTCTATCGCAAGATGACGTGTGCAAGGCCTCTTGAGATTTCGACTTGGTCCAGACACAGCCAGTGCATTCTGTTACCAGCTGGTCTAAAGGGTAGGGAAAGAGTTCTACTTTTTCCACAGAAGGAATTGCAAAGTAACAACGTAAAATGTGTAGAAAGAGGGAAGGGTGAAGAATTGGAACCATTTTTGCCATCTAACACAGTCTGCCCTCTGGCCCCAGTATTACTCATATTCTTCCCATACACTCACTTCCTCATATCAATGAAACACCCGCTCACTGAATTATCTATTAACTTACACTAAGACCACTTTTTAAGCTTATATTTCAAGACCATAATAACATCTGGCACAACTAATAAGTTGGTTTAGGAGGAACCCTGCATGCATATGGAGCTGACTATTCATAGCCCCTGAGATTGAGCTGTCAGTGAATAATATTTGCCAAGGAAAAAATAGGAGGAGAGAAATCAACATGAACCATGACCAGCAGAACGATAATCCTGCTTTCTTTTTTCTTGTTTAAATGCAAGGTTTGAAAGATGATGGATAATTATGAATAACATATTTATAACATTTTATGTTCTGAGCCCATGGTAGAATAAACGGGCTTCCAGGTAACCAACTGGGGGTAGTCAGGGAACTAAACTCTAAATTATCTTTGCAGATCTGTCTGCTCATGTCACTTAAAATTTTGGCAAATAATAAAATTATTTTACAATAGTAGCTTAACACAAACTGAAAGACTGGGCTTCAGTCTCAGAAGTGTAAATGTGGCTAGTTAAGCACACTTAATTTTCTGCCCAATTTGACCATGCAGAGACATGTAATGAAAAGCAATTGAACTTGTTTCTGTAAGATTCTTTACTCCCTTCTGTTGTTGGGTTTATAGACCCATTGTTCAACCGTTCTCTCTTGGATTTCAACCCATGCTTGAGTGGTTGCTAAGCAAAAATATAAACAATGCCAAAAAGTGTAGTAGGCATTTGGACAGATTAGGTGATAACATACCATAATTATGCAATCAACAATTAAAAGGCCAAATTGAAAATTTTATAGCCCAGGACCCAAATTTTGGTTTGTAGTTACCATTCCAGCATACGCTTGGAACAATGTACACCAACAAGTGTGGGCAGCCAATTTAAATCTTTCCGATGGTGTCAGCACTGTTTATTTTCCTTGTCTAGAATGCACTTTAATGTAGTGAACCCAAATTTAATAAAACATATAATATATAATAGGAGAGCTGCCACTATTATTCCAGGTTCATATGCAAAATTTAGGGCTGGTAAAAGTGAACTCTCAGAAGTACTACTGGGAAGACAGTTCTAGAGGAGCTACAAACTAAGGGCTAATTTGTTGGACTAGAATTAATGCCAAGTCCTAGCTACTCTTTTCGTGAGAAGCAGGAGCAATAACCAACACTACCGTTATCGCACAATATGGGAGCTGTGGACGGCTGGTATAAGACCATGACTAGTGAGCTGTGCCTCCTTTCTTGAGATTTTTGCATCATTCCCTCCCACACTGATTCTGAACTGGCCCATGTGACTTGCTTTGCTCAATGGAACATTGGCCAAACAACGTAACTGAAGACTTGAAAAGGGCTTGTACATTGAGGCTTATTCTCTTGGAACTCAGCTCCCATGTGAAAAACTCTGCATTAGTCTACTAAAGATACATGGTTTATCCAGAAAGCAGAAAAAACTGCTAAACATGGGAGTGATGCCATCTTAGACCATCCAACCCCAACTGAGCTGCCAAATGACTGCAGTCACATGAGTGATCCCAGCAAGAGTTGTAGAATTATTCAGCTCAACTCAGCTGAACTAATTGATCCGTACCCTTCTGAGCACATAAAATGGTTATTGTTTAAGCCACTATATTTTGGTGTGATTGTAATATAGGAAGAGGTAACTGATATGGCAGCAAACTGTCTTGGCTTCCTTTCTTTTCTTAAGATTTGATTATATCTTTACTTATATTCCCAATCCTGCCATTTTCTTTCTTCAGCTTCCCAGAGTATTTTATCCTTCCTCCACTGTGCCTGTCCTCAGTCTCTGAGATGATATCAACTCAATTTAACTCAATTCAACAAATATTTATTGACCACTTATTCTTTGTTCAGCCTTCTATTCAATTAGCAAAGATGCTATTAGTTACCCATTCACTAATGGGCTTCTCTTCTGATATTGCCTCTATATGTGAATATATGTTGTACAAGTATTACAGTTATATTATATGAAAACACAGGTTATTTTTAAGAGGGAGTTACAGCCTATAAAAGGAGCTTATGAGTAGACTCCTGTGAAAGTGAACATTGGACCGTAGAAAGTGCGGTGAGTCCATGAAAGCATAACTATAGGTGGTGGGACTGAGGGAAAGATGGTTGGAAGGGAAATAAAAAATCTGCAGGAAGAGTCATGGAAATCAATATGAACACATTTCATGCCTTTGCTTTATGTCTCTAGTCATCCTTCTTCCTGATCTCTTTTAATTCCTCACTTTATTATCTACTTATTGTTTTATTATACTCTTCTTATACTTCCTTCCTCTTTCAGGCTTTATTCTAAATATCTTGATGCTTCAGCATGGATAGAAACCTATGTTAAATACATTCATTTTTCTTGAAAATCTCACAGGGAAAAGCACAGTAGTCCACTGACATCTCCCCGACCATAGTGTTTATATCATCATTAGCCACAAAATCTGGTTGAAAGTGCAACAAAAATAAAGTGGTGGGTGAGGATGAGCCACATGGCTGGGCATGCTTCAACAGCAGGCATCTGGCCAGCCATGTCAACAAATGTGGTCCACATGGCACAGAGTCGTTTGGTAGAAACAGGCCATGCAGTAAGGAGAGGAGAAATAGCCAGTCCTCTCTCCCAGTGTAGGTGCTGCCCCCAAGCGCACACCACTCCATTAGTCATTACACATTCCACAGTTCTAGGCGAAATCATCTGGAATCATGCAGTGTGGCCCCTCTATTATGCCATAGGAACAGGAATTTAAAACTTTTTTTTTTAATTTTATGCCTTAATCGTTTCATTGATCATGTCTTCCTAGTAACCACAGAGAAGGTGTTGCTTCTACACTGAGTTCTGGGCCACAACACAACTTAGGATGATGTGGGACATTGTCATGTTTCAGGTGGGACAACAAAGTCATTTCATGCCCCAAATCTGGCTGGACCTCTATATGAATGTCCAGAAAAAGCGAGCCACAGTAGCTGAAAACCAGGGCAGGACATGGAAGGATTGAATTGGCAAAGCAAATGAGGGATATTGAGTTTAGAAATTTTTAAGGAAATGAAAAATAAAAAGTGACAAAACACAGTATCTTAGGACTCACATCTCCATTTA
The DNA here is from genome assembly GCA_004024745.2 of Catagonus wagneri. Taxonomy (NCBI): domain Eukaryota; kingdom Metazoa; phylum Chordata; class Mammalia; order Artiodactyla; family Tayassuidae; genus Catagonus; species Catagonus wagneri. The sequence goes on along the minus strand of PVHT021183648.1, from coordinate 16,423,333 downwards.
CCACGTAAGTCTAACTCTTTAAACTGTTTACCAGAAAGTATGAAAATATTCCCAGAGAGTTCTTTTCTTGTGCAAGAAATGACTTTATTCAGGGAAATTAATTGACTCAAACTAGAAATCAAAATCTGTAATGAACTACACTACTCTACTGATTCCAAAACAGCAAGATGAGACCACGTATTTAACTACGTGACATTAATTTTAAAATATTTTATCTTCTCTAATTTTATTTTTAATTTGCAGCTCTTTCTTTCAACTGCCTCTCCATCTCATTATAGATAAGCATTTGTTTTTCTAATAATATTTTGCACATATTTTGCCCCTTGAAGTCATCCAAATAATTTTTGAAATATTTTCTCATTGAATAAACACAGATCTGTTACATGGGTCATTTTTCAGAGGAGAAAATTGGGATTTGGTCCATTTCCGGATTTGTCAATTCCCACAGTGGGGAGGCAGTGGCCATAGGGCTCAGGTCCAGGATAGATCCAGGATCCTTCTCCTACATCAGGCTCCTCCCTGCTCTCTAATACTTCCCCAAACAAATAGAAAAAACCCCATCGTAAACAGATCCAGGCAATGTTCACTTGGCTGTTGTCTATGAAGGATATGTTTGCATTTGCTTAGGTACTGTTTTGGGGTTTGTTGTGTAACTACTTGTATTTACTATAAACTGTTTCTCTACCCTTTTACAAATAAAATATATTTGGAATGCTCAGGTGGGGGCACCTTTGTAAGAAACATTTGTGATGTGTGAAATTCAAAATGTAAACCATGGAGTTCCCTTTGTGGCTCAGTGGAAACGAATCTGACTAGGAACCATGAGTCTGCTGGTTGTATCCCTGGCCTCACTCAGTGGGTTAAGGATCTGTCACAGCTCATTGCTGTGAGCTGTGGTGTAGGTCACAGACACGGCTCAGATCCATGTTGCTGTGGCTGTGGCGTAGGCCAAGAGTTGTAGCTCCAATTGGACCCCTAGCCTGGGAACCTCCACATGCCGCGGGTGCGGCTCTAAAAAGCAAAAACAAACAAACAAACAAACAAAAAAATGTAAACCATAATGGAATAATGTCTTTTCACTTTAGTATTTTATAAATTTTTTGGAACCTGAATAGACCAGTAATTCTGGTAGCTAAAATAAATATGTGAAGAAAATATGGTTTTATCTTTATAACTGTAGAAAAGATTTCCAAAATGGGAATCTGAAAGATATCTAAAAATATATTTGGGGACTACATATTATAATTCATTTTTAATATGCTATTTTTAAAGAAATTAACATGTAAAAAAGAAAAAAATTCCTGTAAAGTATCCTTTGCTCCTAATTCTAAAAATATTACTTTTCTACCAAACCAATGGGTTATAGGCCATCAAAAGATTAAGTAAAAATGGTCTGGAAACAGTTGTAACTGTTTAAATTATCAAAGAAGTTGGATTAAAACAATGAAACAATCTTTCTACACTAAAAGGAAAAATATTATTATTTTCCTTTAGGAACACTTCTGTTTACCTATTCTTAACATGGAATTAAAGTGTGATTTCTCATCTAACATACTACCCAGCACATTACATCTAATGTAACTATTAAGTATAATCCTTCTATTTATTATTTTATCCTTTAGAGATATTTGAAATCCATAGTAACATTTGAATCATAAAATCAAGCTAAAGATATTAGGGTGTGCGTGTCCATTGTTTTCCTTAAATAAACCACTTAAAGCCTACGTATTTTTCAAGACTTTCAATAGTAATATGAAATATTTTCTGATACAAACTTGAACTAGACTATGTCATGTAAGCCTTAGATAATGAATTAAAATGTGTGAAATTCTCATGGTACTTTATAACTCATAAAGTATCAGTTTTAAAAGAAGCCTGTTTTTTATTGAATATAAAGGCAAATATTTAATCTAGATTATTTTTGACCTTCCACATGGAAAAATTTTACACGGAAATATCTGAACTGCCTTTGGCATAGGTGGCAACCTAAGGGAAACCAGACAAGACAAATGAAAATAGAGACAGATCATAGAGGAGAGAAAGAAAAAGTCGTTTTAAAAGACAGGGAAATAAGAAAGAAGTTTAATATAAATGTAGTACAGTCACAATGATTTAACTGATACATAAGTACACAAGACAAAAAAAAATGGCCACATAAATGTACCGGGTAAACTTTAAGAATCCATGTACTGCCCTGTAACCTCAGTGGCAAGCTAAAATTATTTCCTGATAACAGATTTCCAGTCTTGCTGAATTACTGTGTAACAGAGGACCAATAACTTCCACTGAATCTCTCCCTTTGCTGTCTATAAAATGAGCATCATGAACTAGATCCAGGTAATCTTGGTCGCCTTTTCTGCAAACTCAGTTCTTGGAAAGCTTTTCCATGGAAAATAGTCACTAAACAGTTCAGGTCTGGAGAGGTTTAATTGACTACTTAAGTGACTAAAATCTATAGAACAAGATCAAATAACAACATGATAAATAAAACCTTTTTGAGAACATTTATGTTATTTTCCCTTTTACATCCTGTCATCATGAAGAAGCTCATTGTTTGGAAAGTTCCCTGGTTGTTCAGTGGGTTAAGGATCCAGTGTTACCACTGTGGCTCAGGTCACTACCGTGGCACAGGTTTAATCCCTAGCCAGGGAACTACTTCATGCTGCATAAATGGCCCAAAAAAAAAAAAAAAAAAAAAGGAAGAAGAAGAAGTACACTGTTTCAAATATTTTTCAGAACCTGTACTGCTAGAAAATGTTAACTCAGATATCATAGAAAGTTTCTCTCTCGTGTAATACTGAGATTTCCAAACACTTAAATCTCCTAATAATGTCATGAGTCAATTAAAAAGTTTTCTTCTATCAATACTTAGAATAAGTGGGGGTGATAAATTTATATTGGATTTTTATATTAATTCACTCATGTATTTTAATAGGTATTTCACCTGATTCAGACATGTATGTTTGGCCAATGGAGTCCTCTTTTTTTTTTTTTTCCTTTTAGTATTTACACAATTTCAAATTCAGTACAGCCTACCATTATGACTTTATTGGTTGGTGGCAATTTTGTGAAACACATAATTCTCATTTGAAACTTTTTATGAAAATAAACTATTTAGATACAGATTCAGATAAGCGTACATATCCTTAATTATTGTCACGTACAGTTGAAATTTTAATCTTTTTTTCCTCTGTAAAGATTTTAACTTGCTTTTAAACTCCATATTGGCACATTATACTTTTAAAAATAATACTTCAAAAACCTGGAGAAAATAAAGAGAAAATATTAAGCTTGTATCATATGCTTGGTGAATAAAAGGTAAAAAAATTAAAGTCATTTAACCCAGTGATACTTTTTACTCCTAGGTCACTGCTGATCCATCCATTAAGAAACTGAATACGACATAGAGAACAGACTTGTGATTGCGAAACGGAACAGGGGTTGGGCAGGGATGGACTGGGAGTTTGGGATTAGCAGATGCAAAATTATTATATATAGAATGGATATAAAACAAGGTCTTACTGTATAGCACAAGGAGCTATAATCAGTATCCTGTGATAAGCCATAATGGAAAAGATATGAAAAATAATGAAAAATAACTGACTCACTTTGCTCTACAGCAGAAATTAATACAACTTTGTAAACAAACCAAACTTCAATAAAATAAATATAAAAAAAAAAATCAAGGCTGAATAAATTGTAAATCAATTAACCTTCAATAAAATAAATTTGAAAACAAAAAAAAACTTTAAGCCTCTATGTCTAGTTTTAGTTGAAGGACGTGAATTGGGCACACATTGTGGCCAATCATATTTCCTAAAAAAACACTGTCATATAACATAGAAAAAAATTAATAATGGAGAAAAACTACCATGAAGTATATAATCTTCAGAGCTGCAGAGGAGGATGCTGATCTGCCCACTGCAACTCAAGATACTTTATGTTTCAGAACTGAAAGGTCCAAGGGAGAGAAAGAGTTTTAAATGAGGCTATAAAACAGAGACCTGACTGAAGGTTTCTTTATGCATCAGGCAGCAAGCATTTACCCCCAAGCCAAAAAAGGAGGGATGGAGGAGTTTCCTATGAAAAAGTGGCATTAGATATAGGAAAAAAACTTAAGGATTCAAGTGAGGATATTGGTCCCCCAGAATAACTGTATGTCCTTGGAAAGTCCTTATCCTGCCAGTGGATTTTTTTGTCCACTTATTCTAAAGTGAAGTCTTCTAAAGGACACATCTCACTCAACTCCACTACATTTCACACAGAACTGCCAGTTATGGGAGAGATTTTATGGGAAACTGTCTTACATAAACAACAGTAGAGGAAATCCACACCATCTCTATATAGTTTTTCTTAAAAAATTAGTGGGCAAAACAAGGCATATTAGGAGAATCAGTAGCAGTAGCATGGAAGAAAAAGAGTATGTTAAGATTCCAAGAGGGGAGGAATTCTCTGGTGGCTCAGCATCTTAATGAGATGGTATTGTCACTGCTGTGGCTCAGGTCACCAGTGTGACCTGGGTTTAATCCCTGGCCTGAGAACTTTTGCAGGAAATAGGCATGGCAAAAATAATAATAATAATAATAATAATAATAATAGACGTTATTATTATTATTATTATTATTCCTAGAGAGAAAGAATGGAGAAAGGAGAGAAACAGAAAGAAAAAAGTATCCCAGATGAAGTATAGTCACACGTCTGCAGTTTGAACTTGTTTACTAAGTTCCCAGCATATAAATGACAAACAGCCCAGACATAGACACATCTTTGAAAAATATGAAAAGTTCAGGGACCAAGAGAAAAACCTCAAAACTTTCAGAGATAATAGTAAGTAACTACAAAGGGAGAAAAATCAAATAAGCATTAGACTTTTTAAAATCAGTAATATTGGAGGCTCAAAGGCAATGGAGAAATGCCTTTAAAATTCTAAAGGAAAATTATTTCCAACCTAGAATTCCATACCCAGCTAAACTATCAATTAAGAGTGAGGGTAAAAAATAGATACTTGCATATATGCAAAGGTTAGGAAAATATAACACCCCCTCATACTTAGAAAGCTAGTGGAAGATACACTCCAGTAAATTAAGAAAGTGGAGATACAGCCAAAAGAGTAGAGCAGTACAGCTGAAGAACAATAGTACAGCTGACCTTAGGGAGGAATGACGCACAGTAGAGGAGGTGGCAGGGTGGGCTTCATAAAATGTAAAGAGTAGCTCTAGGTTAAAGATAATTAAGATAATGGATAACCTTTAGGATTCATTAAAGTAATTATATCAAAGATTTAAATGAAAAATTTCACTGAACATAGTAAAATTTTACAAGAAACTCTGTTAACTTTCTTTTAATAAGTTTATTTTTAACAATTTTAATTGAAGTATAGTTAATTTACAATGTTGTGTTAGTTTCAGATGTACAGCAAAGTGATTTGGTTTTATATATATATGTGTGTGTGCATGTATATTCATTTTCAGACTACTTTCCATCATAAGTTATTATAAGATATTGAATATTTCTCAGATTAATTATTAAACAAACCAAAATGTATCCATTAATGAGATATAAGAAAAGAAAGTCCACTTCACCTTGATTGTAGAAACATTGTCCTCCTACTAATTTGGGGTATTGGGCCTGAAGAGATGGAAATGTAGCCTTAGCAAACTGGCTTTGGAGGAATAATATTTACAAAGTCACAATGATAGGCATATAATAACTGTACATGTGTATATGTATGATCATCAGTTCTCAGATTTTGTCAGCACAGACATAGCCCAGAATTCTAGGCTATGACTATAGGATAAAATGTAAATGTTAACAACCCTGACGATGTAGAAGCATAGCTGACAGAATATGGGATATGGCAGGTAGGGACAAAATTACCCTCATCTTTCAATTTGGGGAATGAGCAAATATTTCAAATATGTGGCTTTAATGAAGGCCTTCGAGGGATGTGGCATACAATTGAGAAACCAAGAAATGTAAAGAAATATTTTCCATTGATATGAAGATAATCAAGAGAAAACCTAAAAGTGAAAATTGTTGACTTTGCTTCTGTAGGATGAGTCAGGGACTGACTATTGCTTTGAGTGGTATGTTCCTTCTCCAAACCGTTTGTTCCAATTTTCAGAATTAAATAATTTTTATGATAAAGATTCTGCTTAGACATAAAAAAGAACGGTAAAGACAATGTATATGTGCTGCCAAAGTGAATGCTGTCAAGACAGTGTAATTCTGGACTGGTCCTGCTGCTGCTAGAGAAACTGATCTTAGCTATGATTTTCTGAGCACCTACTTTGTGTAAGATGGGATGGCAAGAACATAATATTTTCCTTGTTTCTAAAGTTCCTAACAAGGTAGAAATTATAATGCTTGTTTCATAAATATAGAAACTGAGCTTCAAGGAAATTAAGTAACAAAGATTTGAAGTAACAGAATGGTAGACTGGTAGAACAGAACTTACTCCAAAAAAAAAAAAAGAAAATTAAAAACCAAATGAAAGAGGTCATGTTAGATCATCCCTCAAGGTGTATTACAAAACTGACATAGGTGGAACGGGAGCAAAGTATACTCAATTTTTCATATCAACCTAAAAATCAATCCAGACACCCCAAAAGAATGTGGGTCGCTAGATGAAGTTACATTCCCAGAGGTTACGTGTAGGGTCCAAAAGGTTCGTTATCTAGCATAGGTGCAGGAATTTTCCCTTGCAGGCCCTTCCTACACCTGGTGCATCTGCATCACATTTATACATACTTTATTCAATTAATGTTTTCTTGAATCTACAACATTTCTGCATACAAAAATATTACACTGTTACAGTATAACAGCAAATCAAACAAAAAAGAGTCTCTTTATCAAAGCTTAGTTTATGTTTATTTTAAGAGTGTTCAAAAATCCACTCCATGCGGTTAGGTTTTACAGCTCATGAAAACAAGCTCCAAATTTACAGATATTTCATAACATTCCTATCAGCATATAAGAGCTTCTTTCACAGCTGGCACAGAGTGTCCTTTCTTCTGTCTCTTCTAAATCAGTAGGATGCTCCTTAGATCTCCTTTTGCGAACATTTTCTCTCCTGGCAGTGGGGAATCACAAAGAGGACGCTATTGATCTGGCGCTGAAGGGAAAATTTCCACACGATGAGAGAGCTAACATAAGTACAAGTTCAGGCATGAAACCAATGATTTTATTAATTATTGCTGGTCGTGTCATTATAAAAAAATGCTCAGGCTAAAAGGAAACATAGAGAATGTGAGTGTGAGTGTGTGTGTGTGTGTGTGTGCACGCACATGTGTAAGAATGAGAGGGAAAGAGAAGGGAAAGGGGATGAGAGATGAGAATGAATGCCATCCTGTAGACACCCCACCAGCACTCACCAGAGGAAATCAAATTCCCGCCAGTTTGGCTGGGGTTCAGCGCCATCTGCATAGTATTTAAAAGTGAGAGCCAAACTCTGAGCTATTTTATTGGAGTTAGTAAAGAAGCTCTCCAATCTATATCTGAAACTCAACTGTTTCAGCTTCTGAGCATCACTAAAAAGAGCTTATGGAGGTCAAGGAACTTAAAAACAGCAAGAGGAGCCGCTTTGCAGTCCATATAAAACTAGGAATCAGTAGCCTGATTATTTGAAAAGACTATTTTGTCCCCTGTGAATGGTGGGAAAATCCTGAGGCAGTTCTTGGGGGAAAATGTATGAGATAGAGGATAATAATAGTACTGATAGATAAAATATACAGAGGACTTAAAGCAAGGCACTGTTTTAAGGTTTTAACATTCATTCATTCACATACTCAAGGTCCACAGTAACCGCAGGTAGTATTACTATTATGCATACTTTGCAGACGAGGAATCTCCCAGGAACAGTTCCTAAGATAAGAATTCTCTCCCTAATGTTGGTTTTTAAGTTTTGCTCTCTCAAAATCCAGTACTTGTCTTTGTTCCCAAGTGACTCAGAAATAAGCAAATGAGATTCTCAGTTTCTTTCCATATCCATGAAGCACTTAAGAAAAATGTAGATTTGACTAAATTAGTAAGACTTATCCTGACATAGAGTTAATACCAATAATAGCTAACGTTTTTGAGTACCTTCTATTGCCAGGCTCTGCTTTTCACATAATAAATTAAATGGATCCCTACAACAAACCTGTAAGGTAGGTGCTATTATGATACCCATTTGCGAACAAGGAAATTAAGGCATAAAGTGTTGGGTAAGCTGCCTGAGATCACAAAGCCTTCAAGTAGCTGATACAGGACTGAATGCAAGCCAATTGGCTCTTGAATCTCCACTCTTGCTCTGGTATCTATTGCTGCCCTCAAAAATTAGTGACTAAAACCAACAATTTATTATTTCTCTCAATTCTGTGGGACAACAGGGCTCAATGAGTGTTCTCACTTGGGGTCTCTCAAGTAGGTATAATCAGATGGCCGCTGTGGCTGGAGTCAAATGAAGACATAACTGGGCTGGACATTTGAAAGAGCTCTTCACTCACAAATCTGGCACCTCTTCGGGGATGCTGAGAACTTCTGGGGGCTGGCTCTCCTTTCTCTGTCTCCATGCAGTCTTCTAGTTTGGGTAGCCTGGGCTTTCTCACAGCATCCTGGTCTTAAGACAGTTAGATTTCTTCCATAGCAGCTGGCTTCCTCTGGTGTAAGAAATCCAGGAAACCCAAGAAGAAGCTGGCAAATTTCTATTTACCTAATCTTGAAGGTCATGTAGCACCATTTCTTTATCTACATTCTATTGGTCCAAAGCAAGTCACGGGGTCTACCCAGATTCAAGAGTAGGGGATTACACAGAGTGTAAATACTGGGAAGCATGACTCACTGGGCACCCATCGTTGGAGACCAGCACAGCAGATATTAGCTGCCACTATTTGCTGCTTATACTGTAAACTGCAGAACTGGAGATTTGAGCCCAGTCTGAACAAGGCACAGCAACATGACTGAAAATAAAAGCACAGGAAATCCTCTCCAAGATTATTGTCTCTAAGTTGAAAAATCAGAGGTAGCACTGAGTTGCCTCAAGACGATATCAGTGAGAGGAATTCCAAAAATGTCTGGAAAGACTGTAAGCCTCATTAAGTAAGATAAAAATTAGCATTTTTCTTATCCCTCCACTCTTTGGAACTAAGTTTAAAGTCTCCCTAGAATGCAGCCATTTTCCTGATTGAGTTCTTATCCTAGCTCTGCTGCTAATTAGCCTTGACTAACTTCTCAGCAAGTTTCCTCTTTCTTTAAAAGTGATTATTAATGCTCTCCATCGTGGAATTGATGAAAGGATCAAGTAAGATTATGCACATGAAGGTGCTTTGAAAACTAAAAAGCAAAGCATTTCTGGAGTCCCCACTGTGGCTCAGTGGGTTAAGAACCCATATAGTCTCCATAAAGATGTGGGTTCAATCCTTGGCTTCATTCAGTGGGTTAAGGATCCAGTGTTGCTCTGAGGTGTGGGGTAGGTCACAGACATGGCCCGGATCTGGCATTGCTGTGGCTGCAGCGTAGGCCTGCAGATGCAGCTCTGATTCGACTCCAGCCCAGGAACTGCCCATATGCCAGAGGCGCAGCTGTTTCAAAAAAAAAAAAAAGGCAAAGCATTTCTCACTATTGGATCTTGCTAATGGTGGATTATTGGTTTGATGTATGCCTCGGCCTACTAGGCTGTAAAGCCCATGCTATAAGAGACTGTCTTATGCATTGCAGCATCCTCATCGCCTAGAACAGTGCTGATCTCATAGATAAGAAGATCATATACTTTATTACCCAAGTAGGAACACTTTCTAAGAGTGAAAGGGGATATTTTCAATAATTATGCTATAGACCAACAGATGTAAAATGGACCTATGGTTATCCTATCCTATACATAAATATTCTAAGTATTTATTTAGAAACTAAATACACGTTTCCTGAATGAAATACTATCTATGTTACTTTTTAAAAGGAAATTAGAATTTTAATTGTCTTACCTTAGGTCCTCATAAAGTTAAAATTCTTATTTTATAAAAAATAATTTATATACTTTTAAATTGAAGTATATTTGATCTACAATGTTGTGTTAATTTCTACTGTGATTCAGTTATACATATATACACATTCTTTTTTTCTTTTTGGCTGCACCCGTGGCCTGTGCAAGTTCCCAGACCAGGGATCAAACCTGCGCCACAGCAGTCACCCAAGTTCCAGCAGTGACAATACCAGATCCTTAACCCACTGAACCACAAGGGAATTCCTATACCTTCCTTTTATATTCTTTTGCATTATGGTTTATCACAGGATATGAAACATAATTCCCTGAGCTATACAGTAGGACCTTGCTGTTTATCCAACCTATATACAATAGCTTACATCTGCTAACATAGGAGTTACTATGTTACTTACTTTCATATTTATTTTTGTTCCTTTCTCATTATGAGTCTTGTCATTCTCTCTCACCCCATCCTTCCTTCATTGTCATCCAATTTTATCTTATTTTCAAAATAAGAACTCAAATTATATTCCATCTCTAATGGCAAAATAACTCTTCCATTAATAGATTATCACTACTCTGAATGTCAAACTACCTCCCAGAAATTAGAGTTATATTTGATTAATTCCAAAAATGATTGGTTGGTGGCTGCTACATAGCAAACTGTCTTAGCTGAGATAAGGAGCAGTGACCAAGACAAGCAAAATCTTTGTCTTCAGAGAACTCAGGCAGACAATAAACATATAGATATTACAATCTCAAATCATGGTAAGTGCTATGAAGGATAGAAAACAGAAAGATTTGGTGGTGATGCTGGTTTTAGAAAAGGCAGTCTAGAGAAAGGAGATACTAAAGCTGAAATCTGAGTGAATAGAAGACCCACGCAATTGAAGGGCTTGGGAAAGTGCTCAAAGCATAGAGGGCAGCAAATACTGCAGGTGGCTGAGCCTGGCAGCACATTGAGGAACAGAGAGGTCATACAGTCAGAGCCTAGGGAACAAGGGGAAGAGTGTACAGTTGTGGTTGGCGAGCACTGGCTTTGAAGTAGGATCGACCTACATTAGAATGTTGACTCTCCTTTTTCCAGTGGTATGCCCTGGGCAAGTTATTTACATCTCTGAACCTATTTTTCAGAGTTGATGTAAGGATTAAACAAGATAAATTAATGTGAAGCATATTACACATGGTAAATGTCATCCAACTGGATATGCTATACAGTTAAAAAATTACCTTGAGTTTCCCAAATGAATCTTCTTTAAAATAATTCATAAAGAGCTCTACTTGTAGCCTACTGACCTAAAAACTGAACATAAAAATCAAAACCCAGATCATCTCAAGTTTTTATTTTATGTTTTTACATTTCCCTGACAGTCACTGAAAATTCATGTATGGGGTCAATCTGAATATAGATCGAGCAGAATAAAGATTGGACTAAGTCACTTATCATTTCTGGAAGACCTGGTGCTTTTTACCTCTTTCTTAATTCCCTGTCTCATAGCTCCTTACATATTACTGTTAATTCTCCAACTAATGTGACCAGTACTCAGGCACCAAGTTCCCAATCCTCTTCTTAACCCTCACCACATCCTACTCTGCATTTTTCATAGAATAGAATAGTGCTAAAGAAACCCCAAGCCAGTCAGTCCATGCTGAAAGGGACTAAGCTTTCTAGTCAGAACTTGGCTTTTTTGTGCTCATCCCGAGCTGCACCTGTTGTGCAGGTGCCATTCCTGCCGCTCTCCACTGAAATGGATAGCGTATGAAGTCCTTTGTGCAGCTCTGCAGGTGCATTAATTATAGACTACCTGAATGCATCTAGAACACTTGGCAGTAGCAAGATGGTAGTTAATGTTCTATTAAACAATGTCTCCAATAGCGTGTATTGTGGAGAATTATAAGAGACCATCAGATAATGGTTTAGTATAATCCAGCAGTTATTTGATCACCCCAATTGCATCCCTACTCAATTTTGTTGCAAAATAAATCTTTTTCTTTGATAATAATCCTTCAAAATTGATAACAGGTATTAGCCTTGGAACAAGGTAAGAGAGTTATATTTACTGCCATGGAAATAATTTCTAGGCAGGGAAATTCATTAGCATTACTGAAATGTTGGCTCTTGTATGGATATGCCCTAGTTCTTCTCTGAAGCCAGGAATCCCAAAGGCATTTTCTTACTTTGATTTCAAATGTGGAAAAACTCAGTACTGCCAAAGACTGCATTTAAAAAAAAAAATGAATCTGAGTGGATTCTTCACCAAATGTACAAGAAATGGAAGCAATTTGAATGACCTGTGTTGAAAATTAAAAAGAACACATGTGGAAGAATCAGCATGTAGATCTCTCATTTGAAAAAGAATAGGAGTAATTAAATCATCCTTTTCTACTTAGTCCAAGGAAATCCTACCAAGATGAAATCCAGTTTGCCAGCTCATTAAGTAAAGCACACAAAGGCAGTCAGAATTATCTTAGCTTCCTTGAAGCTCAGGGTAAGGGAACAGACCAACCAAAATGAAAGACCGATCAGGTACATGCACCCCTGACCCAACACACACATCATTAGAGAATATCACTGCTATCAAAAGGATAGCCTGTTTCCCTACTCTTATTTTTATTTAGCCAAGAAAGTCTTTTCTTGACTCATGGAGGAAGATACAGGTGATGGCAGGGACTGGGGATTTTCTTAGTAGATGGAAAAGAACTTCACTGCTGGAACCCGCCAGTTCCAAAGGCAATGAGTTTTCAGTTATTTGATGTCATTCATCTTGTAATAATACCAAGGAAGGATCTACAAAAGAAAGTTTTTTATGGCTAAGTTTTGGAGCATGAGTGACTAATGAAGATAGCCACACTGAATATGAAAAAGGATAAATCAGAGAAAACAAGAAAATAATTATTTGGAAAGGGAAATAAGCAGACATGTGCCAATACTTAAATGTCATACCATTTGTGAATGAGGTCTTTTTCTTGTTGACCACTTCCAAAGGACACAGCCCAAGCCTCTTGAGGCAAAAAAAAAAAAAAAAAAAATGCCTTTCATTTCACTCAGTAATTTTATTTAAAACTCCATCTTCATAGACTAGGAAAAATATACTGACTTAAGGAAAGTAGCATAATGGTATTTAATTTCCCTCTGGAATTGTGGACTCACAGGAAAGCATTTTTCTTAAAGTCAAACTTCTGAAGTTTCCATCAAAAACCGTAATCATGTTCTCATATCCTTAGCACCCAGACTGTGTCTCAGCCCCAATCTCACTTTTCAGTGAGTCCCACATGCACAGATTCCCATAGGATATTGCTCCAAGGTATCTCCTCAGCACTGGAATTTACTCTGAATCTATAACCTCTTCAGTTTTTCCATTATGGTACCAAAAGATGTCCAGATTCTTACACTTCTACCCTCAGAATCATTTTGGAAATATTGTTCCTCTCCTTCATGGATAATTCCACTGCACTTATTGCAATAAATATGTATTGGACCCTAATAAGTGCATGAGCTATAAAACTAAATAAAAGAACAATCCTACCTTCAAGAGACTCAGAGTGTGGTGTGAAAGAAAGACACATTACAAGCGACAACAACACAAGTTGGACCAAGATCAGTTCTAGCGTAGACACGCAGAGAGAAGTGACTGAGGAGTAGAGTTTCAACAGGCAGAATGTGAGGAAAAGCATTCGAAGCAACTGTGACAACATGAGCACAAGCAAAGCACGAGAAACTAGTCAGTATATTCAAGGAAATGAAAGTGATCTGTACATGGAGTGGATGGTGGAATGCCATCAGAGATGAGGCTGGACAGCTCATCTATGTCCTCTGTCTTTTGGCACAGGTCACCAACTGCGATCTTTCCTCTACCTTGCATTCTTTTCATGCACTTTGTCTTATTCTTGTGGCTAGAGAAGATTTTTTTTCTGTTAGTTCATCTCTTCATGTTTGGCCTGCTTAACCACATTACAAATCCTTAAGTAAAAAAACATGTCTTCTATGTTTATTTTGTGTACTCCAAATAAGAGCAAGTATTGCACACACACACACACAAAAAAAAGCTGTCTCACTTCTGGATGATTCTATGTTGCACCAGGCACCCTCCTCCAGGGCCCGTGGTTTTACAGGCAATATTCTTCCCTAGTGAAGACTCCAGTGGAGAAGTCAACATCCTTAGGAAGTATTGCCAGTGACCATAGCGGAAGCAGGGGTAGGACCCCACTTTTTGTTAAATGAGAAGGAGGACTGGGAAGATTACAACATTCATGATTCCCTGATTATTAGAAAATGGAGGAAATTTTAAAATGCTGAAATTCCTACTGCCTCTTCCAACAACTATCTCCAGTTAGAAACAATGGATGAGAAAGTCCAATTTCAAGATCTACTAAAAATCATCAGCCTGAGACATTTTATTCTTTTTTTATCTCCTCCTACAACAATATTTCACAGTTCAAGTTTGTCTTTACTTGTCCTTTTTACAATCTTTTTCACAATTTTGAAGAATGTAACATGCATTCTGTGGAAGAAAAAAAAAAAAGACAGGATAGCACCAGATTTATTCTGACCTTTCTAAGGTTCCAAATTTAGTTAGTTAGCCATTTCTATCCTCCTAGCTTCTCAGAAGCTCATGTGTTAGAGAGAACTAAAAATGGCAACCCCCTCCAAATTACCAGCATTTAAAAGGTTAAACAGTTTATTTTTATCCCACTAGCAGAGAATTCAAGATCCAGAGTGTTCAGGCTTGCTATGACAAAGATCACAGCAAGGAACTAGACATTATCTGAGTTTAACCCTTTCCATTTACAATCCTCAAATCTCACTCCGGGGATTTTCTTCCTAAATTTTAAAAATCGTTAAACTGTGGCTCTCAGGATTGGTCACAAGGCAGTACAGCTTTCTTCCTCAGAGTTACCATCGCTGTCCTTAGAAGTCCAGAGTGCAAGATTCAAGGTCCCGCAGATACGGAACTCTCACTGCAATAAGCAGACTTTACCCTCTGGGCTGCTTCAGGGAGCATATGATTCTTCTATGTAGGGCAGTTTTCTCTCAAATGAACATTCTAATTCAAGTTAATGGATTGATCGTCTGTGACCAGAAATAATAATTATTTTCAATGATATTGGATATTGAGTGAAGCTAGAACCAGATCCATCCAACCTTTTGTGTAAAAAGGTACAATGGCATAAAAGGACAGTCAGGAACTTCAAAAATAAACACTTGACCATTTATAAGGTATATGCTCCACTTCCTCTCTCCCTCTCTCTCCCCCACCCCCTCTCTCTTCATGAAGATTAACTCTAACAGTTCTCTAAATTCACCACTTTGGGGGGCACATATGCAGAAAGGGAGAATCCCAACAGTAGAAGGTAAACACTTGGTCTTCTCACCTATGAATTAGGTTTGGGTGGAACCTCTTTGTTCGAGAGAAATGGGGTCACAAAGGAGGGCTCAGCAAAGGAAGGGACACATCCAGCCACTTAACAGCTTCGATCCTTTCTTCCCCTCCTCCAGACAACTCTCAATCTTCTACCAAAATAGCCATGGTTTGTCTTTTCTTACTCATTTCAAAACCTGCTTTGAGAACACATAAAATGAGTGGCAAAATTTCCAAGCATGAGAAAAGTGAACTACCCACTCTTACAAAACAAAGAAAGCCTGCTGGGCTGTTAAAAAAATGAAAGAATTAAAAGTGGAGTTTTTTTGTTTCTATTATAAGCATGCTTGGTTTGGTCTTTGGAGGCACAGTTTAGGCTTTTGTGACCTACCCTCTGAGAGCCATCCTGGAAAGCATAGTTTGGAGGTGTGGTTAAAATACAGGTCTTAGATAAAGAAATTCACTACTTATGTAAAAGTGATTCCCTCTGGGGTCCTAAAACCTACAGCTCTATTCCCAGAAAAGAAAATATAAGTGATAATAATGTGCTACATTCCTTGAATATATCAGCTTTACAAAACCACTGCTAGCCTAGGTTTTAAAAAATATTTTTCTCTCTTCAAGGGATTTTCCTGTATAATATAAAAGTTCTTTTTGCCACCTTTAGAATACAGGGATGATTGGAACACAGGGGAGTCAAATCTTATGCAGAGTTAAATTCTCATCAGCATGTAAGGTGGAAATTACATAGTCAAAATTACCCTTGAAAATCCCTCAAATTATCCATAAAGTAGAGTATACAAATTTTTATTTATACAACATTATACAATAATTTTTATAAAGCCTGGGAACGTCGATGCTAGATTAATGGAAGGAATAAAAGAAATATCTGGGAAATCTATGCAGCTATTTGGGCATTCCAAATAAGAAAGGTAGGAAAAGATAGAGAATTGTGAATCTTTCATTTACTTGCATGATTTGTTCTATTATCTAACATTAGCCTCTGTAAACTTAATACATGTTCATAGCACTTTTTGCTTTTGGTGAGCATTAAACAAAGTTTAGTAGAGTCAAATCATATCCCAAAACATGCAGATGCAGGCTTGATGTGACTCTCCTTTAATCAGTTATAATTTTATAATCCTAATAATTTTATAAAATGTATTATCATCCATTATGCTGACTCTCATTAGGTAACAGAGACAAGTGTGAGCATTCTCAATTGCAGATGAGGAAAAGGTGGTCTGGAGTTTAAACTTCTTGTTCAAGGTCACTCATTAGGGGCAGAACTGGGAATTCAAATCACATCATCTCATTCCCAGTATAGCAGCTCTTCCAAAGGATCCCACTATTCACAAGACAGTTGACAGAGAAACTTGGTGTACCTTGCTTTGGGGGGTTGGAGGGACTGGAAAAAAAAATGAAAAGGGAAAGGAGGAAAAATCAAAACCTGTGTGGTCATGCACTTTGAGATCCATCTTTGGGAGGAGAATGAGATTTATGAAAGAATAGGAAAGCTGTGATTTTAAGTTACAGATGGGAGATCCCGTCGTGGCTCAGTGGTTAACAAACCTGACTAGTACCCTTGAGGACACAGATTTGATCCCTGGCCTTGTTCAGTGGGTTAAGGATCGGGTGTTGCCATGAGCTGTGGTGTAGATCACAGACGCAGCTCAGATCCCACGTTACAGCTCCAATTCAACCCCTAGCCTGGGAACCTCCATATGCTGTGGGTGTGGCCCTAAAGATGGCTGAGAAAAGAAAATGTCAGGAAAGAAAATTCAGAAAAAGAAGAAACAGGAACCTGGTGATGTGGCACTGTTTGGACCTTCAGTTACCCAGAAAGACTTACCCTGACACCTGAAATACAAATTTTGCACTAACCCTTAAATACTTCACAAAATATATCAAGGAAGAAGGGGGAAAAGAGTGAAAAAGAAAAATTACAGAAGAAAAACACAGCAATCTATCCTGAGGAGTCATTTCCTCAGAATCTGGAGCCCACTGAAAGCCCATTCATACACACATATAATAATCATCCAGGTTATGTTTTAGGAAGTGTGGAGGAAGGGGGTTTGACTTTTGGATTATGGAATAGAGGTAATAAAAATGGACATTCTGAACTAAGCAACTAGGGGGTTGTATTCCACAGGATGGTTCTGTTCTAAAGCTGACAAAGGAAAAGACTGCTCTTCGGTACTGAGAAAATCCATTTAGAGTTTAATATTCTGCTTTAATCTAACGAGAAAACTGTCAGTGCTGGCAGTAACCAATGGAATTTTTCCCCCAGGTTGGGATTACCTAGTCTATCTCCAAGAATAAGCGACAGATAACTTCTCATTTTCATTCTCAGTCCCATACTAAAATGGAAAAATTAGTCATAACCTCAAAAATTCTTGAAATAAGACAGAACGATTTTTGAGGAAAAATGAATAAAATAATTATTTTATCACCCAAATAAACAAAGGTATTCTAATCAGTATTAGCTTGGAGTTGAGGGGATCCAGTACATCAGACAAGTAAATGTTAACCACTTATATTTGCAAGGAGGTAACTTTATCAGAGCACCAGAATTCCTGTTGATAAGAAGCTTGGTGGGAAGAAAATATGAATGCTGAGGGTAGTTGAGGGGAGGAGGGGAATCAACAATAGGGGGTGAGGCAGGGAATTCTTAGAGGGTAGTAGCCAACACAAATTCAACATTTAAAGAATTTTTTAAATTTTTAAAATATTTTAAGAATGGAATGTTCTAATGTCAATCTGCTATGTCTTAAAGAACTTCTGTGATTTAAAGTTCTTTACTTCAGGATTCTGTGCTACGAACCCCCTGCTAGTAGATGAATGAGTGGCTAAGCCCTATCATTTTGTTTTCCCTGTGAGGGGAAATGCCTTCCCCAAGAGGACAAAGATAGACAGTGGCAAAACCTGTGTTTCCTGTTACTAGGGACACTACCTGTAGGGTAGTGGCTCTCAGAATTGAATAATTTATGCTAGTTTTGCAAATGCTGGTAGCAACTAATTAATTTGATTTTATAAGACTAGAAGATAGTAATCTAAAGATTAAAAAATACCCCATTGAATGACTTAATCCTCGTCATTCTCTCTTCTGTTTTTCAAATTGAAGACAGTGATCGAAAAAATTTTTTTTTTTTAATGACTGCACTAGTGACACATGGAAGTTCCCTTGCCAGAGATGGAATTCGTGCCACAGCTGCAACCCACATGGCATCGCTGGATCCTTTAACCCACTGCACCAGGCTGGGGATCGAACCTGCGCCTCAACAGTGACCTAAGCTGCTACAGTTGGATTCATAACCCTCTGTGCCACAACAGGAACTCCTCAAAAATTTTGAGCAGGTTATGAGATGGTTCACAGTCACCATCATAATAATGTAGCCACCTGACATTTACAAAATGTTTTATAGTCTTCTGAATGCTGACTCCTGCTTTCTTTCCATGCAATACCCCTACCCCAATGATTTAAGCAAACCAATGCATTAACCACACTGTATAGCTTAGGAAACTAAGGTTAAAAGACATTAGACAACTTGACCAAGGCCACAGCGTCAATCAGTAGCACACCTATAACTGCTAACAGGTTACTCTGCCTCCAGAACAGTACATCTAACTGTGTCTATCACCAAAAACAAAAATGTAACATAAGAACTGAATTCTACCACATTTCTGGGAGACTCTGTGCAAAGGAAATAGGTGGGATAACAAAGAAAAAAGAGTTCTGGTTGGAACTCAAAGGAGTGGGGAGAGATATATAAGAGGCAAAGTAAATTCTAATGTCCTATGTACAAGGGCTAACATAAATAAATATATATGTATACATACAAAGCAGGATATCTTATCACCAAGAGCATTTGAAACAATAAGTGCTTATCCTTACCTGCTACCTCATTTATTTTGGACTAGCATTCAGATTTAAAACTGACATCTTTGTGCAAATCATCAAGTTAATAGAGGTCTACTTCTCAACAATAAAACATAAAAAAGAAAGTTATTATAAACTTCTTGCCTTTACAAAAAAAAAAGCATGTCTTCATTCTCCTTGGCATCATGAAAAACATTTCTTAGGGAAATTAAAAACCATCCACCATTGTCTGCCTATCTTACTACAATGATAGAGTTACAGAAGCACTGAAGATTAGAAGCCAAAAAACTGTTTTTAAAGACAGATTTATTTCCTATAAGAACATAAACTATCTCCTGTATTTATATACACCTTACTGATCCTAGGTAAAACAGATTGTGATAACAAAAAAACCCCTCTATTTAAACGGAATAATAGGAAGTTAACAAGCACTGGTTCTAGACTTAAAAAAACAAAAAACAAACAACAACAACAACAAAAGAGACAAGCATGAGCGTTTTCCTTACACCACTGTCTAATGCGGTTGGAAAAGTCACACAACAGTGATTCACCCTGGGAGCTTTCTACGTTGCTAGGCTTGGCGAAAAGGCTTCTCTATAAAATTTATCAAGTTTAAAGTTGGACCACTTCTAAAAGGGATAAACTACTCTGGGAATGCAATATCAATCATAAAGGTGTTTTCATCAGGAAGGTTTTAAGACTGCTTATTGGAAACCAATGGAAGGGCCAGAACTTGGGAGATTCCTTGAAAAAATCTTGTATTAACAACTTTTGGAAACACTTTCCAGGTGATCTGAGGACAGTCTTTTGGAATTGATTTGAAACAATGAAAACCAGGTTTAGTGTCTGCATATGGAAAACCAAAGATAAGATTGGGGTGAAGTGCTTAATGTTGTCTGCTATGTTACAGGAGTTCTTTCCTTGCAGGTGTTTGAGTTATTTTTAACTACTCTCTTTGTATACTTTTGCCCCCTGTTTACCCTATGGTTCCCTTTTGTTTCCTTGTCAACACACTAACTTCAGACAAGCAGATTCTACTATTTTAGCTTAGTCAGGGGCTGTTAGATTGTTCTTTGAGAAGATCATATCACATCTCACCACAGCTGTTGGCAACATGTCTTGCTTGAAATAAACAGATTTATTTCTTCCACATAGACTTCAACTATTTTACTTTACCAGTGAACTCAAATGTTCTTTTAAAAATCTGAAAAGTTTCAAATTTAAGATACAAGAGTATGCTGGTCTCTAAAGTCTTTTTATAGGACTAGGAAAGGAACATGAAGCTAGATTTTTGAAAGCAATGAATACTCTGCATTCCACTTTCAACCGCTACATTCCCACAGTAAAAATTGTTATACCAAGTAGAACCTTGAGGTGCTTCCATTCTCAGTCCATGAGCTTAGAGTCAGGCTCCCGGTTTCCGTTTCAGGAGTGACTCTAGTGCATCACTCTGTTGCCTGATTGGTTCAAAGCTGGGCAAATGACATAGCAATTTCTAATCAGAGAGATTTTTGCTGGAACTAAGAACAAGTCTCTTTCTCCCCCTCTCCCTCTGAGATAACGGGTACTAAAGACCAGGTAAACCTAGAACTAATAGGTATCATTTTGACCAAGGCAAAGGGGGAGCTGTCTGAGAAGGAAGCCAACCTGGAAAAAAAGCAAAGCCAGGTATGGAAAGAGTGGTGCCTCAGCGATATCATTTCACCTCCTGGATGCCCTGGGCTTGAGCTAGCTAAACACCCCAAGTTCCACTTTTACACATTCTAGGTTTCTGCCAACAAAATGAATCTGGCAAGTGTTGCAGATAGCAAAAAAAAAAAAAAGAAAGAAAAAAGAAACATTGTCCTTCCTTCTGTGCTGCATTCACATAAATGTGAACTCCATCTTTCTGCCTCCAGCTCCCATCATGTTCTTTTCTCTACCCTGGGCCTCTTCTCAGATGCATGCCCACTGCCCACTTCCAGTTCTCCATGTTCCAACCTGCCCTTTCCCAAATCCAAGACTGCCTACAAGTAGAGCCTGACAGAAATCATTTACTATCTTAGTGTAAACATATTCATGCAACAACTCTCAAGTATCTGCAAGTTAAGACTGATCTCCAATTGTGGAATAGAAGTCACATTAGAGTTTTTCACGTTATCTTATTTTCTTTCTGCTGGCACTAATGCTCAATCTCCAAGGCAAGAAATCTCAAGGAACATTTCACTCTTATCTTCTTCATCTTCTCCAATCAATCTAAGGTCAAGTCCTAATTTTAAAGAATTCTTTTGCATTATTTTAAAATGTATCCCTTTATCTCACTCCATTTCTTAACAATTTAGCCCTAGATAATTTGTACTGACTTCTAACTAGTCTCTCTGCCTGGTTCCCTTCTAATCCATCCTACTGTCGAAATAATTTTTCAACAGCCCTTTCATCAGGTCATAGTAATAGTGATTTCGTGTCAGTGATACAGGCCTAAAAACTAGGATGAAGCATCCATTCCTCTTCTCTCATTCTTCATATTAAAATGGCCACCAAGTCCCATCAAGTCTACCTCTATAATGTCATCTCTACGTATCTTCTCTGGGGATTAAAATATGAGGACATTGTTTGTTTGTTTGTTTAAAAGAAGCACAAACGGTTTTTAACCTTATGGAACTACACTCAACCTCATTAATAGTGGAAATGTACATTGAAAACTATACTACTTCATACCTACTATATGGCTATATCTAAAAACAAAACAAAAGTAACCCCAAAGCACCCAGAAAACAGCAAGCATTGACAAGGATGTGGAGAAATTGAAACTATCATATGCTACTAGAAGAAATGTAAAATGATGCAGCTGCTATGGAAAATAGTTTGGCAGTTCCTCAAAAAAGTTAAACATAGGAGTTCCCGTCGTGGTACAGTGGTTAACGGTCCGACTAGGAACCACAAGGTTGCGGGTTCAATCCTTGGCATCATTCAGTGGATTAATGATCTGCGTTGCCATGAGCTGTGGTGTAGGTCGCAGACATACCTCGGATCCCACGTTGCTGTGGCTGTGGCTTAGGCCGCTGGCTACAGCTCCGATTAGACCCCTATGCCGCAAGTGCGGCCCTGAAAAGACAAAAAAATAAATAAAAATAAATTTTAAAAAAAGTTAAACATAAAATGACTATATGACTCAGTTACTCCACTCAAATATATACCCAAAATAACTGAAAATAGCGACCCAAAGAGATATTTTTGTATCAGTGTATGTTGCAGCATTATTCACAATATTCCCAAAGTGGAAATAACCCAAGTGTCCATCAACAGATGAATGGGCAAACTAAATGTGATCTACATATAATGGAATATTATTCAGCATTAAAAGGAATGAAGATCTGATAGATGCTACAACTTGGATGAACTCTGAAAACAGACTAAATAAAATGAGCCAGTCACAAAAGTACAAATATTGTATGATTGCACTTACATGAAGTATCTAGAAGAGGCAAATTTATAGACAGAAATTACATTATAGGCTACCAGGCATGGAGGAAGGGCAGACTGGGGAGTTACTGTTTAATGGTTGTGAAGTTTTTAATTGGGGTGATGGAAAATACTAACGAAACAGATAGTGGTAATGGTTATACAACCCTGGAATGTAATCAATGCCACTGAATATACACTAAAAATAGTTCAAATGGCATATACTATATATATTTTATCACAATAAAAATTTTTAATTACACTATGATATGTTAGATTAGCAAAAATCGAACATTTTGCTGCTGTATTACTGTTATTGAGGCTACACGAAAACTGGTAGTCACACAATGCTGGTAGTGATGTAAAAATTGTACGATCCCTATGGAGGAGAATTTGAGAATATCTGGCAAAATTACGTATGTCTACCCTACCTTTTAACTCAGCAATTCTACTTTTAGGTATCTGTAGTAAAGGTACACTACAAAATTACAAAATGACATATGCCCAAGATGTTTCTCATCAGCACTATTTATAACAGCAAAAGGCTGGAAACAGGAAGTTTCCATGTGGTACAGCAGGTTAAGGATCCATCATTGCCACAGCTGTGGCATAGGTTGCAACAGTGGTGTGGGTTCAAAACATGGACCAGGAACTTCCACAGGCTGCAGATATAGCCAAACAAAGCTGGAAACGAGATGGGAATTGAGATGACTCAGAGGTTCCCAATTTTTTTTTAAGCCTTTAGTTTTTTAAAGCAGTTTAAGGTTTGCAGTGAAACTGAAAGGGTGATATAGACATACAGGTATACACATACACATGGGTTTTGAAAGAAATCTCCGAACTATATTCCGAAGTGGTGGTGCCATTTTGTATTTCTACCTGAAATATATGAGAGTACTTGTTGCTCCATATCCTCAACAGCATTTTGTGTTGTCAGTGTTCTAGATGTTGGACTTTCTAGTAAATGTGTAGGGGTATGTCATTGTTGTTTTAATATGCATTTCCCTAATGACATATGATTCTTTTCATGTTCCTATTTGCCATCTGTATATCTTCTTTCATGAAGTGTCTGTTAATGTCTTGGCTCATGTTTTAATCAGGTTGTTTTTCTTAACAGTTGAGTTTTGAAAGTTCTTTATATATTCTGGGTAAGAGTCCATTATCATATGTATCCATTGCAGATGTTTTTTCTCAAGCTATCACTTGCTTTCTCATTCTCCTGGTATTGTCTTTTGCAGACTAGTTTTTTATTTTAATGATGTGTAGCTTATCAATTATTTCTTTTATGGTTCATATATTTCCTGTTGTGTCAAAAAAGTCATCACCACACCTAAGGTCATCTAAGTGTGATCCTATGTTATCTTCTAGGAGTTTTATAGATATTCTATTCCTTTATTAGCCTATTAATGCCATGGGATCTATAGGATATCCATTCTTGCATTTCTGATAGTAATAATTTGTACCTTCTCTCTTTTTTTCTTAACTTAATCTGGTTAAAAGATTTTCAATTTTATTGATCTTTTCAAGGAACCAGATTTTGGTTTCAATGGTTTTCTCTACTGATTTCCTGTTTTCAACATAATTAATTTATATTTCTGCTCTAATTCTTATTATTTCTTTTCCTATGCTTACTTTGGACTTGATTGACTCTTCTTCTTAGTTTCCTAAGGTAGAAACTTAGATGACTGAGTTTAGATCTTTTTTCTTTTCTCTTGGTTTCTCTGATTTCTCTTTCTGATCTTTCATTTTTAGTATATAGAAATGCAATTAATTTCTGTGTATTAATTTCATAGTCTGCAATTTTGCCCAATTCACTGATGAGTTCTAACAGTTTTCTGGTGCTGTTTTAGGGTTTTCTAAATACAGTATCATGTCATCTGCAAACAGTGTTAATTTTACTTCTTCCTTTCCAATTTGGATTCTTTTATTTCTTTTGCTTCTCTGATTGCTGTGGCTAGGACTTTCAAAACTATGTTGAATAAGAGTGGTGAAAGTGGACATCCTTGTCTTGTCCCTGATCTTAGTGGGAATGTTTTCAATTTTTCACCATTGAGAATGATGTTAGTGTAGGTTTTTCACCTATGTTTTTTTATTATATTGAGGTAGGTTCCCTCTGTCCCGACTCTGGAGAGTTTTTATCAGAAATGGGTATTGAATTTTGTCGAAAGCCTTTTCTGCATCTATCAAGATGATCATGTTTTCTATTCTTTAGTTTGTTGATGTGGCCTATCACACTGATAGATTTGTGGCTACACAATGAGGACTTCACACCAATCAGAATGGCCATCATTAACAAATCAACAAATAACAAATGCTAGGGAGGGTGTGCAGAAAAATGTACCCTCCTCCACTGTTGGTGGGAGTGTAAATTGAAATGATCACTGTGGAAAACACTTTGGAGGTACCTCAGAACTAAATATGGATTTACCATAGAATCCAGAAATTCCACTGCTCGGAATATATATGGACAAACCTTTCATTGAAAAAGATATATGAACCCCTATGTTCACAGCAGCACTATTCACAATAGCCAAGGCAGTGAAACAACCTAAATGTCCATTAACAGATGAATGGATTAAGAAGATGTGGTACATATATAAATGGAATATTAGCCATAAAAAGGAGAAACTAATGCCATTTCAGCAACATCGATGGATCTAGAGACCCTCATACCAAGTGAAGTAAGCCAGAAAGAAAAAGACAAATACCATATGATATCACCTATTTGTGGAATCTAAAATATGGAACAGATGACCCTATCTAAAAATAACAAACAAACAAAAAACAGAAACAGATCATGGACAAGAAGAGCAGTCTTGGGGTTCCCAAGGGGGAAGGGGAAGGGAGTGGGAGGGATGGGCATTTGGTTTTTTTTTTTTCTTTTGGAGGCAAACTGTTATATTTAGAATGGAGGAGCAATGGGATCCTACAGTACAGCACTGAGCAAAGTGTGTGACTGGCTCACCTCGTTGTACAACAGAACTTGATGAAATACTATAAATCAATTATACCATAATAAAAAAATTAAAATAAAGTAGTCTATAGATGTCAATTATATGCAGTTGATTGGTGTCATTGTTGAGTTCAACCTATGTCTTTACCAGTTTTCTAACTGCTGGAACAGTCCATTTCTAATAAAGGGATATTGAAATCTACAACATTGGTAGTAGTTTCATCTACTTATCCTTGCAGTCTACCACTTTTTGCCTCTGTAGATTAATGCTTACATTGCTTCTCTGTTTTTTGCATGTGATAGTCTTTATCCAGAGAGCCCTTAGCATATTGATCATAATCATTTTAAAATCTCGGTCTGATGATTTCAATATCCCTGCCATGTCTGGTTCTGATGCTTTCTATGTCTCTTCAATTTTTTTTCACCTTTTAGTATGCCTTGCAATTTTTTTTCTTGATAGCCAAAAAAAGCAATTGCTGTATATAGGCCTTTAGTCATATGTAGGAAGATTTGGGGAAAGGGGAGTGGTAGGAAGAGGGGGAGCATTCTATAGTCCTATGATCAGGTCGCAGTCTTAGAGTGAGCCTATGACTCTGGACAGCGAACATTAGTGTTTCTCAGTCCTCTCTCCTCCACCATCAGGGGGATAGGATGGCCACAGATGACTAGAGTTGGGTATTTCCATTCCCCCAGGTCAATTAAGTTCTGCTAATGCTACAGAAGGTTCAGATCTGGCTAACCAGTTTTTCCTGAGAGCAGGGCTTGCTAGGAACCGAGTGCTCAGGTATATTCCCAAATGGTTTATTTTCCCCTCCCTCTGCCATAAGCATGAGGGGAGTTTTCTCCAATATTTACTGTGAGACTCTGGTTGAGTTCCTGGAGATAAAATTTACAAAAGTGTGTGTGTGTGTTGAGGTAGGAATCTGATGACAAGATTTCCTAGAGTTTTTATCTCTCATACTTGTCTAAACTGAGCTTCCAGATATTCATCAGTTATGCTTGTTTCCTTATCCCTGTACCAGTTCCTGTGGCAGTTTCCACTCACGAGCCCCTAGATCAGTCAGCTGTGACTCCCTGTAGCTGCCTGTCTTTCCAGTCTTCAAGGTAGTGCTTTAGCCTGTGTCCTCATCTCTCCAAGAACATTCATTGATTTTTTTAGTCTGTTCAGTGTTTCCCTTGTTAAATGGAATATCAACTTCCAAATTCCTTACATGTGGAACAAGAAACTCAAACTTTTTTGATTATAACATCCTTAATGAGTGAGTAATTTTTTAATAGAATGCTTAAACCAAAAGAAACATCTAAAAGTTCTGTTTATTAAGTAGTTAGGCCCAGACAACTTAATAAATATTTGTCCTAACATCTTAGCAGCCACTGGAAAAAGAACAACACCCATCAATTGAAATAAAATATTTTTTTTAAATAACCACAATGACTTAGTAAGGGGATGTATGAACCTATTGGGCACTGTAAAAATTCTCAAACTTTAAAATCAGGTTAAACTCCACTTCCATCATTTTCTGCTACACAATTATTTTCATATGATATTTGCTCTCTATCACAGCAACAACCAAAAATACAGCTTTGCAAAGCTATGACATCACCAAAAGGAACATAGCATAATTTAATGTTAAGAGAGTGATTTTCTTCAAGCTAGTTATTTGTGTAGTCTGAAAAATATCAAATATTACTGTGTTTCTCTTAAGAATTTACAGTACCCTACAGTGAATCTAAGAGTTGGCTTCAGTACTCTGGGGATTGATTAATGGTACACCCACCTAAAGAAGTCATATGCAGCTATAAACAATTGTGAGAAATATCTTTATATTGTCCTATGAATTGATCTTCAGTATCTGTTAAGAAAGACGGGAAGAAAAAAATGTATAAAACATATTAGCAAAAGAAGGCCAAATATGAATATAAATACGTCTTATACTTAAAAACTTGGAAGAGAAGCTACAAAATTCTTTATAATATTCACCTATAGAGACAGGAAGGTAACAGAGTGGGGGGTCTGAGGTAAAAGTTTTTTGTTTTGTTTTGTTTTTTTTAATGTCTTTTTAGGGCCGCACCTGCGGCATATGGAGGTTCCCAGGCTAGGGGTCTAGTCGGAGCTGTTGCTGCCGGCCTACGCCAGAGTCACAGCAACGCCAGATCTGAGCCGCGTCTGCGACCTACACCACAGCACACGGCAACACCAGATCCTTAACCCACTGAGCAATGCCAGGATCGAACCTGCAACCTCATGGTTCCTAGCTGGATTCACTTCTGCTCCAGACAGGAACTCCTAAAAATATGTATTTCTTAACTCTACCCCCAAAGTGGCATCCAGCATTGATCCAGCTCTACAGAGGAAAGGCAATACAACACCATAACTAGTTAATTTCTTTTCCCTTTAGTGAAGAGAGTACCTCTGGGCCTTCCTTGGAGATACTCAACTGGTGGGTTCACTGATTTTACACAATTAATCCACACCATTATACCCACATCTATTAGCCTTTTAAACCTCTTTATCAATTCTCAGCCAAGACAGTTCCAGCTCCTCAGATTCATTTATTGTATGTTGTTTTCCACCGCAAGCTTCAAGGAACCCTCCCAGCAGTGCATTAGTATTGATGCCAGGTGTACTAGTCAGAAAATTAAGTCCTGAGTTAGGAAACGATGAACCAAATCAACATACTCTCACTTATCCCACTTTATACTCTGTCCCTCAGCTTCAGCACGTTGAAAACCATTCCAAAATATTTTACCTTGCTTCATGCCATACTAGCCAGGTCCTACAAGTTTGGGGATGGATAAACCCTTTCCCTCCTACATCAGGAATAATAATGGCTGGCCCATGCTAAGACCTAATCTCAATTACTGGTTTAGAATAATGGGATGTCAGGGAAGATCCAAGGAGGGCAAGTGTCATCCTATGAGGCTGCTACCTCGGATGAGGACCTTGCATGGTATCCAGGCAATGGAAATAGGGAGTGGGTGGGTGGGCCAATTCTATTGGCAAATGGGGCAAAAGTTGAAGGTCTTCAAGTACCTCCACCCAATCAGTATCTCTATCTTACTTCTCTAGTGACTCACACCTTCCCTAAGGGTCTTGACTTTATTCTAGAAGACTTTATTGAGCCATTTTATATATATACAGCCTTCTTTCTATTAATTCCTGTAATCACACGATTAGGTCCTGGGCCTAATTTTCGGCACTACTTGCCCTCTTGTTTCAGAATGTGAGGTTCTCTTTAAATGCTACCCTAGAGGAACTTCTAACTTTCACATTGTAACTTAAGTTGATAGTTGACTGACCTGAACCAATGATTTTCTTTCTTTAGCATTTAACAACAAGCAATCAAATTCAAAAATTTTATGATTAGTATTGCCCTCTTACCCCTTAACTAAGAGAAACTGTATTAGCAGTGCAGCTTCTCCAGCTATTCTTAAAACAACCAACCACAAGCCTCACTAACTGTGATGCTACAACATATCAAGCACCGTCATCATCACATTCACATCAGAAATATGAGTCATTATTGCCATATGGTCAATAGTTATTCATTCCAGAACCCCACTCCCAGTATCAACTGTCTTGGTTGGTGGTCCCCCCCATCCTCAGAAACAGACACCGATAGAAGGATTGAGTGCAAGTAGTTAATTGTGAGGTGATCCTAGGAAATACCAGTACAGTAGGGACCTAAGTCAAAGAAGAAGAGGAAGCCAGTAAACTATATACTATTAAACAATAACAACTGTGGGCAATTGCAGTTTAATCCCACTGAGGACCTACAATAAATAGTATAGAATACTTGTGTTCAAGTTTTCCCACCCAAGGGGCAAGGATCCTGCCATTCATTAGTTAATGACTGCGTGGAGGGAAGGGAAGTGCATAAATTTCCCAGCACTGCCATCCTGTCCACAAAGCTCCTGTGTCCAGAGAAAGCCCTGAGGCAAAGAGATACAGGAGCTGGCAGTAGGAAGCCTTCGATCAGGAACTGATTCCGTAAGGTGTGGGAATACAAATGGGGCATCTCTGGTCTTCCGTTTTTGCTCATATATAACAACCTCTGGTTCCTTAGAAGAGTGGGTTCTTCTCTAACCTCCTGGCTTTGCTCAGGCTGTCTTCTTTGTGAGACTCCCTTCATTTCCCCACTTCATACCTGACTGGATCTTTTGAAATTCTTCCTGGATTTCAAGGGTCTAATTAACCTACCACGCCTTTTCTCATTACCTCAGTTGAAATTAATTCATCTGTTCCCCAGTTTACCAATCTGTTACCACAGGACTTTGTTTCTATTGATAGCTCAGTACTTAGTACATTATTATACAATAATAAATTTATTTGAAAAATATCTCTAACTTGACCACTAGATTTGAGTTATTCAAGGGGAAGGAGCCAAATAATATGGGCATTTCAAAATGTCCTAAAACCAGAACAATGCCTAAAATACAACTTTGTTTTATAAATGACTGTAAATTTATTTTATTCATTTACTCCACAAATAGTTATTGAGTGTCTACTAAGTACTAGGCCTAGTGCTGATTACTTGGGACATAACAAAGAGCCATGAAGGCATAGAAGTCACCTCCACTTACCTCCACCATTTTTCTCTATTAACTACTGTATTAAGTCCAACACGTTTCTGCCCTCTAAAACATGGATTAACTCCTTTTTGACTCTTCCTCACCCTCTCCTATATAACTACAGTAACAGCAAACAGGTACTTATTTCTGAGGTGTGAGAAACAAGTAATTTGCAAGAAAGTATAGAGTTAATAGACGGAGAGTGCTGGGGTCAGCTCACACTCAAAATACTGTTTTATACTGTTTACATGATTTTCATTCTTACTACTTCTCAACATGCCCTCTCTAGGCATAGTATATTCTTATCTGTTGATAATACCAAGTGGAGTGCTCCCTACCTCCATTCATCCAAACCCTTGAACTAGTAATTGCTCTAACTGAATCTCTCTCCAGTACTCTTTGTTGTTGTTGTTGTGAACATATCAAACTTTGTCATTTGGTAAACTGAACAATAGAAAAGACTTTTACTGGTGATGAGGTTTTGATATTAAGACATTCGTTGTCTTCATCATTACCTGTTTTTGGGGTTTTGTATCTCTATGCACATTTAAGTTTCTCTTAGAAATGGAGACAGAAGAAAATTAGGAGTAGAATCACAGTGAGTAGCCTTTTCCTGTTCTTCAGATACATTTTCGCATAGATATTTCCCTATTTTACTTACATTATACAATAGAATATGAGGGTGAGGTGGAGGAAGGCTAAAATGTTATTAGAATAACAAGTTAAGTGTTCTCAGGAAAAGAATTATTTTGACTTCAACGTAAATAAGGGAAATGGGGAAATTAAAAGAAAAAAGGAAGAAAATAAGTTTTATTTAATTCTAAAATTATTTTATTTAAAGAACTTAAAAATAGGAGTTCTCTTGTGGGGTTAAGGATTTAGCTTTGTCACTGCAGTGGCTCAGGTCGCTGCTGTGCACAGGTTCAATCCCTGGCCCAGGAACTGCCATACAATGCAAGTGTGACCAAAAA
>PVHT021183648.1:16353510-16392098 GCA_004024745.2 Catagonus wagneri | reverse complement strand
CCGCAGCCACAGCAACGCAGGATCCGAGCCGCGTCTGCGACCTACACCACAGCTCACGGCAACGCCGGATCGTTAACCCACTGAGCAAGGCCAGGGACCGAACCCGCAACCTCATGGTTCCTAGTCGGATTCGTTAACCACTGCACCACGACGGGAACTCCTGATTTTGAAGTTCTAAATTGTATTAGTTGGGGATGCAGCCTCTATGTTATGAGTATCCTGAAACTGTGCTAGTATTTTTAAGATTCTATTGCGATGCCTGATGTAGGATTGGCAGTGTTTAAATGATTCCTGTCTGTAGTGCAGGCTGTGAATTCATTAAATCTGAAAAGCAGGGAAGATTTATTTTGAATGGGAGATATCCAGGAGAATGAGAAGATTGGTCCAGGAGTTGCAGTTGGGGGCCTCTGAAGAATGGGAGTACACCTTTTCCTAAGTAAAAACTGAATGTTTCAGCATATGGTGTTTGTGAACACACATGCACCCTCTTGTTAAAACAGAAAACAACCCTTGATCACCTAAGCTGTCCAAATGGAAATGATCCTACTGCCACATCCATCACGGCTTGGTTTGAGCGCTATATAATTCATTTACTACTCTCGGGCCTCTCTATACTCTCACAAGTACTACTGCAACATCTAGTATTTCAGGTTGAAGATGTGAAGTGATGATGCAGAGACACAGTCCTTAGTTTGAGTTGATTACACAACACTATGACTGCAAAAGATTTTCAGAAATAAAGAAGTCCATGAGTCAACTTGAGATCTCGATATTATAAGAACAGCAGCCAATGGAACTGTTTGCATTTTCTGATGATGTGGCTTTCTGGTGAGATAATATTGGATTCTGAAGCTTTTCTTACTCACTGCAAACTAGCTTTAAAGATTTATTTTGTATGCTTAAAAATCTGCCTTTAGGAAAAATGGGACTAACAGGTAACCTAGTATGGAAAGAGAAAGAAATGAACTAGAAGATTCAATCTTCCTATGGGAATTCCCAGCCTGAAAAGTAATGTAAAGTGACAGTTTGATTTCCTTTTCTTCTTCAAAATCACCATAAAGTGATAATGACCTCAGGAGTCTGTGTGTGGCCCATTTGATGTGGTTTGGGCCTAAGGAAAAGCTAAAGGCTAAATGTATTTTAACTGGGCTAAAACCAATATAAACACATCCCTGAGGTCATTATTTCCATTAGGTGACAGCCTGTATACAATATTAAAAGCATTGTAAAAACAGGGAGTTCCCATCATGGCTCAGCAGAAATGAATCTGAGTAGGAACCGTGAGGTTGCAGGTTCAATCCCTGACCTTGCTCAGTGGGTTAAGATCCAGCGTTGCCATGAGCTGTGGTGTAGGTCGCGGATGAGGCTCAGATCCTGCATTGCTGTGGCTGTGGCTGTGGCGTAGGCCAGCAGCTGTAGCTCTGATTAGACCCCTAGCCCGGGAACATTTTGCCGCGGAGGGAAAAAAAAAAGGCATTGTGAAAACAATATATACTTTTCTAATGGTTTAATTTTGAAGAGCATTTATCCACACTAAGTTTCTGAACTCTGAATCAAAATAAAACTTACTTCATAGGGGAAACAATGTTTAAACAAACAACAAGCAAACAAGTAAACAAACTATGGTTTATAGAGTCATTTTGTTCCATAAATATCCTAAACACAGAGCTGTGTAAAACAAGCCATGGAGGCTAACTGGAGTACATGTTACTTATGTCAAACATGCATAGAAGTGTTTAGCAGATTGCATAGTTATTGATCTTTAAAAGATATATCCCACCTGTTTACAAAATCAATTGGCGGAAGCAGGCCCAATGCTCAGTATGAAATGAACTGCCAGTAAGTTAAGTTTTATTTTATCCACAGCTCAAATTACACTGGGTTAAAAATAATCTTAAATTATGATTTTGGTGCAGTCCTGTAAAAATCAACAGATAATAGCCAGTCATGTGTTAATACATTTGAAGAAGGAGATCCTACAATTCTAAAACCTGTAATCCCATTATACACAAAAGATTTATCTGATCTCTCTCAGTCAACAGTAAAGACAGTTCAAATAGAACTATTTATCTCTTTGTGTTAGGGAGTATTCTTCCACATGTCTCTGTACTACACAGATAGTTCTATGATTTAAATGATTCACGTGATTCTAAAACACAGCCTAATAATCTTTTCCATCTCCTCTTTCTCCTTGAGCAAGTAGATGTCTGCTGCAACTTGTCTACCATTTGTATTTTCTCACAAATTGCAGAAAATTATATTTACAGTGATATCGTTTATTTTATTTCTATGATACTTAGGCTATGATGAATTTGTGACTGAGCACACACCATTTTGTAGAAAAAGAAGGGTAACTTTTCTTCAAAGTGCCTACGTGTACATCAGAATGGCTAAAACAATAAAGAACGAAATACTAAATACTGGAGGTTATACTACAACTGACACTTTCGAGTGTCACTGGCGGGAGTGGAAAATGGTATAACTACTATAAAAAACTATTTGGCAGTTTTCACTAAAGGAAAATATATGCCTAAAATTTGACCCGGCATTTCTATTCCTAGGTATATTCCTAAAAGTATGTGTGCTTCTGTTCACAAAAATCCACGTACAAAAAAAAAAAAAAAAAAAAAAGGTTATAGTAGCACACTCTGTTATCCCCAAACTAGAAATGACCCAAACATCCATCAACAGTAGAATGGATAAGTAAATTATGATATATTCATCCAATGAAATACTACAAGGCAATAAACTATGAAGTGATGGCATATGCATCAGTATAGATGAAACTCATAGATATTGTTCTGTAAAATACTCCAGATACTAAATAACACGGTGTATGATTTTATTTATATGAATTCCCAGGACAGAAAAAAAACTAATCTGTAGTGATAGGTATCAGAAGAGTGGTTATTTCTTAAGAGAAATTTCACAGATTAAGAAGGAGCCTGAAGGAGCAAAGGGATATGATGTAATGGCAGAAACGTGTATCTTAATTTGGATGGTAGACTTTATGTGTCTTCCTCATTAAAAGGGAAAAGGTTAACTTCCCTCCAGTTCTGGAAAAAAAAAAAAAATACTGAAGTTGACCCCACTTGACCTAGATTTTCAATTACTCAGAGTCAAAGATGATCTCTTCTTATTTTTGGTTTGTTCTTGTTTTTGTTTTTCAACAAAGCCCAAGTTTCAAGTCTACCATCTCGATGCAAAATCCTATCTTGAATTTCAGAAGCTGAATTTCCATTCTTTATTTGTTTATTTTTTGTTCCTCTGAACTTACTCCTCATTTTCTCCCACCCACCCTGTGCCTACTCTCACCCCAGGCAGACGACAGGTTGATTAGGAGGAAAATCTTACATATAAAACACTCATTTTTTTAATAAAATATTTATCCCATTAAATTTAAGACTTAGGCTTTATGTCAGGATGGTTAAGAACATGCCTTTGAAACCAGACAGTCTTAGGTTTCAGATTCTGTTCTATAACTTCTGGGCTGTCTTCAGAC
This sequence comes from Catagonus wagneri, assembly GCA_004024745.2. Lineage (NCBI taxonomy): Eukaryota > Metazoa > Chordata > Mammalia > Artiodactyla > Tayassuidae > Catagonus > Catagonus wagneri. Next base: position 16,388,596 of record PVHT021183648.1, on the reverse strand, counting down.
TTACTTCTAAGTATTTACTGTTGCTGACAAACAGGAAAACAGAAATATACGAGAAAAGGGGAAGCTCCAAAGTTACAATCATCAGCACAACATCACTGTCATTTTCATTCCCTTCCTCACAGCTGCTGTGAGCTACCTACTAAACTCCTATTATGGGCTAGTTGGCTTTGCTGGGAAAACTCAAGCTCCATGAGGTTATGTAATTTGCCAAATCGTGCAGCCTGAAAGTGGTAGAGCCAGCATTTTAATTTTAACTGTGGACCATCTGACTCCAAAATCTATGTTGAATCCAATGCCCGTTTCACAGACTGTGAAACTGGAGCTCATAAGACTTAAATAACTTGCCTAGGTCAAGGCCACCAGTAAATTTATTCTCAGCTTATGCTCTTTCTACTAGGCTATACTGCTTCTCACCAGTGTGGGACAAGCACCGCACCATCTGCATTCCTGTGGTGGCTGCCAAACACAGAATCAGGCTCTGAACATAGGAGAGTATCAAACAACATTAGCGCTGGTGGGAATTTCAAAGCTGGTTAGAAATCTCTCATTTTGCACATATGTAAATTCTGAAGCAGAACTATGTGGCAAGAGCCTGATCCCGTGATCTGCATTCTTTCTTCTTCCTCCCTACACCCACAAAATGTTTGCTTCTCTTGTCCCCTTCCAGAGCCTGAGAGAGGAGAAAGGTGAGGGGAAGAAATGGGTGGCAGCAATCAAAAGAGAGAGAGGACCATGCCTGCAAGTCCTCTGGGAAGAAAGGGGCGCTGGCCCAGGCCCAGGAAGTGTCCTGGGGGCTTTTGTCAGCAGGAATCTCCCCATCTCCACACGCTGATCCCAGGAAAGTGCCTGGCAGATTCAATCATACAGTGACTCAAATGTCACAGCAGGACTATAGAGAAAGAATAATAGTGGAAGCATGCAGGCCAATTTTCAACAGAAGGGCTCAGAATAAGGAAGCTTAAGAAAATTGTCGAAGAGGATGATAATGACAATAATAAAAACCAGTGACTACCATTTATTGAGCACTTATGTGTCGGGCACTGTGCCACACACTTTACATATCAACCTGATAAAGTACAGTTATTATCCCCATTTTGTGAGGAGGAAACTGAGGCGTGGCAAGGCTGAGGAAGATGCCCAAGGACACACAGCTCGTAAGGGAGAGACCTTGGTGGGAACCCAGGTCTCTGCACCTCAGCACGGAATCATAATCGCAGCCATTAGGTAGCCAAGACTGAGGGAAGTACTTTGAACAAGGCATAATCTCCCTTCCTGCTCACAAAACCCCTGCATGGGTGCATTAGTCTCTTCATTTTATGGCCGAGGCAAAGAGTTTAGAGGCACTAATTATTCAAGGTAACACAGTAGGTTAGGAAGAGAGACAAGATTCAAACTCCAACTGGTCTTATTCTGAAGCTCATCATGACAGTAGAAATACCTGCAACAAAAAGTTACCACATCTGGCTAAAAATAATGTTAGTGGAAGTTGTCCACTTGACTTATAATTCATAACAACTCCTAGTGATTCTGACAATCTGCCTGCAACTCAGGCCCAAAGGCACAGAAACAAGAGAAGCCTGAGTTTATTTAGCCACTTTCCCTGTAAGTGCTGAACAACCTCTCTCCACAGCCTCTTTCCACCATCCTAAGTGACAAGAGTAGGATGTACACTTGTGTAATCATCAGTTCTCTTACAACAAAGGTATTCATCCCTTTCCCACAGGTTCTTTTTTTAAAAATTGAAGTACAGTTGATTTATAATGTTGTGCTAGTTTCAAGTATATAGCAAAGGGATTTGGTTATACCTGTATACATAATACGTATATATGTATTTATATATGTATATATTCTTTTTCAGATTCTTTTCCCTTATAGGTTATTACAAAATATTAAATATAGTTTCCTGTGCTATACAGTAGGCCCTTGTTGCCTATTTTATATATAGTAATATGTATATGTTAATTCCAAATTCCTAATTTATCCCTTCCCCTTGCCTTCCCCTTTGGTAACCATAAGTTTGTTTTCTATGTCTGTGGGTCTATTTCTTTTTTATATATACGTTCATTTGTAACATTTTTTTTAGACTCCACATATAAGAAATACCATATGATATTTGTCTTTGTTTGGCTTACTTCATTTAGTATAATAAGCTCTAGGTCCATGCACGTTGCCATGAATGTTCATAGCAGCAGTTTTTACAATAGTTAAGACATAAAAACAACCTAAATATCCAATGACAGATGAATGTATAAAGAAGAATACACACACACACACACACACACGCACACACACACGCACGCACACACAAAGGAATATTACTCACCCATAAAAAAGAATGAAATATCACAGGTTCTTGATCTAACCCCAAACTACTTCTGATAAAGGGAATATATGATAAAATATAAGATACATATAGCAAGAAACCAGGAAACCTTTCTCTCCCTGGAAAATATTAGAAAGTATCCCAATAAAAATTCAATTCTATAATCATAAAGACTACTACTTTACTAGGAAACTCCTACTCTTTACATCTTTCATGTATGAACAATTCACCAAAAAGGAAATAGATATGGAACTTAAATACCTGAACAAATGCTCCCCGTCATTCACAGAGAAAGGCAAATTTAAAACACACGAGGTCAATTTTAACTATAGAGCACTGGCAATGTTGTAGGGAAAATCACTGTCAGGTATCAGTTGGGACCCCCTCGGGAAGGCAACTTTGCAACATCTATCAAATTTACAATTCATGTATCATTGGACCCAGAAATATGCTCCTAAGAACTTATCCTTCAGATTTATTTACACAGATAACAAAATGGCCTATTTATAAAGTTACTCATTACAGCATAGTTTTTAATAGCAAAAGATGTGAATCATTGTAAATGTGCATCAGTACAGGGCTGGTGCTAAATGATGGTTCACCTATGCAGTAAAGCACCATACACCATAGGAGGAATGAGAAGCTCTTCACAAAAAGATGGAACAGATGCTGGGATCCATTGTTAAGTGGGATATGAAAGGTGCGGGACATTGAAGGCCATATATTACTATGTCTATGAAAAGTTAAGGGGAGAAATAAAAAAGATGTGTACTACTTACATATGAATAAAATATGTTTATAAAGGTACACATGAAAGTGTCAATATTCATTGCCCTTCAGGAAAGGAAGCTGATGTCAGAGGAACAGACCCCAACTCTTGACTATTTTAACCACGTGGCTATATCTCCTATTCAAAAATTTTTCTAAAAATAAAATAAAAATACTTAATTTTGTTTTAAATTGCTTTCCCCACATTGAGTGAGGTGCTGACAGACAAAGAATAGGAAAAGGTATTTTCTGTATAGATCTCTGAATTGTTTTTTATAAACATTACACTTTTTAATGTAAAAAAGACTCTAACAATGATTAAAAGGTACATTTTCTTTCATAATTCATAACAGAATATTTTTTCATCATTAACAGAAAATGTCAACTATTGTACTCCTAAGTGACCAAAAGAGCTGAACTGGTTATATCTCTTTTTTCCATAAGAACCAATTTCCCTTATTTCCCATTTGGTAAAGCATTTTTGGTTCATCATGCTTTGTTTAGTAGAGTAACATGAAGTTCAGCTTTGCCATAGAAAGACAGTGATGCTTGAATCCAAGCTAGAGATGTTTCAGAGGCTTCAATGCTCCTGGATACAGCTTTCCTTTGCACGTCACAGCATTCTGAAATTTAGTTAAAACTGGCCTTGTTTTGATCATTTTCCTTCTTAGAAAAGGCATCATTGAAAATTCCCTATTTTCACTTTCATTTGTGAGTGTGGCCCTAAAAAGCTTTTTGATTCCTTAAGTATCTCAAATGCTAATTGAAGAGCAGACCAGCTGTACCAAATCATAAGCTTAATATCTTCAAGACACTCACTCTGTTCTTTACGAAGTGACATTTCTACAATCCCAGGAAAATGTGAATAGAGAGGAACTAAGTGGCCACTAAATCAACAAACAGCACCTTTTGATATGTGATTATAATGTACATGAGACATAAGTAGTTTCCTGTTAGACATGAACCTGATAAAATAAAACTGTGAGTTAGTGGCCAGTTTCACAGAACAGTATATGAGACAGTTAAAGAAGCTTCAGCTTCTGGTAATTCTATGAATTCATAAAGTGGAAACAAATCTACACATGACCATATTTTGGCCCCATACATGGACTAAATATTCTTTAAACAAAACACTAGGGTCTGCCTGGTGCATGGGACAGGAGGTCGATATAGAAAGCTTATTAGAAAATGCCTCTTGAACATTGTTTGTATTAAAAAGCTGCTTAGAACTAGGAAGAGTAATAAAAAGATAAAATCACTTCAAAGGAGTTATGATAGAACTTTATCTGTAGCTAGTTAGAACAACTGGAATCTGGTGATCTCCAACACTGACACTGTAGTCCTATCCAACTATTCAAATGGCTAATATGAAATCATATGAACATTTAAAAGCTATATATTTTGCTGCTACATAGTACAGCCTCTGGCTATTCAAGTTGGGGTTCATAGACCAGTATATGGCATTTCCTGAGGACATGTTAGATACGTAAACTCCCAGACCACCCCTCAGATTACCAAATTAGAATTTTCATTTTAACAAGATCCTTAGGTGGTGATTCACACACACATTAAAGTTTGAGAAGCACTATACAGAGCATGAACACAAGAGCCAGACAGATCTATATTGAAATCACAGCTCTGGCATTTAATTTTGTGAATGAGCAAATTATATAACCACTTGAAGCTTCAGTTTCCTCAGATTAAAAAGAGAAATAATAATAGCTGACTATACATTTGTCATGATAATGAAAAGAGAGCATATATGAAAAACAGCAAGCAGAGTACTAGGACCAGCTAGGTGTTCCATGAATACTAACACTTTTCCTCTACTCGTCTTCCAATTTTAAGAGGACAGAAAAAAAAAATCAAATAATGAAAAGTAAAGAAACCATTCATTTACAAATTTTAGTATCACCCTACCATATTACTGAGAAGCCGCATCTAAGCAAAGTGTCTGACTTATTCCATTAACATAGACTGGAGCTCATTACACAGCCATCACTGATATACTCCAGGTTACATTTTAAAAACATCTATCCGGTGTTCCGTCTTGGCTCAGTGGAAAATGAATCTGCCTAGCATCCATGAGGACGCAGGTTTGATCCCCGGCCTCACTCAGTGGGCTAAGGATCCAGCATTGCCATGAGCTGTGTTGTAGGTCTCAGACACAGCTCAGATCTGAATTTGCTGTGGTTGTGGTATAAGCCAGTGGCTACATCTCCAATTCGACTCCTAGCCTGGGAACCTCCATATGCCACAGGGGCGGCCCTAAAAAAATAATAAAATTAAAAATAATAAAAATAAAAAATAAAAATATATATGCAACAATGGAATACTACTCAGCCACAGAAGAATGAAATAATGACATTTGCAGCAACAAATATGAACCTAGAGAGATCATACTAACTGAAGTAAGTCAGAAGAGATTTCACTTATATATGAAATCTAAACTATGACACAAATGAATTCATCTACAAAACAGAATAGGACTCACAGACATAGATAACAGACTTGCAGTTGTAGAGGTGGTGGGGGTGGGGAGGGAGGGATTGGGAGTATGGGATTAGCAGATGCAAACTATAATATATATAATGGATATGAGAGGACAAATGCAAAACATTGAAAATGCATTTTAAATCAAAGAGACCAGCAACCAAAAACAATTCTGTACACATATGGATAGTTATATCAAAATCTAATGGGAACCACAAACCAAAAAAACTATAAAGGGCACATATCTAAAAAATAAAAAGCAATGCGAACACAATGCTAAAGATAGTTAGCAAATCACAAGAAAAGACAACAAAAGAGGAAGGGAAGAAAAAAAGACCCAAAGTAACAATTCAAAACAATTAAGGAAATGGCATAAATACAGACCTATCATATCCATAGTTACATTGAAACTAAATGGATTAAATGCTCCAACCAAAAGAGACAAACTAGCTGCATGGATACAAAAACAAGACCCACATACATGCTGTTTACAAGAAACCCATTTCATATCTAAGGACATATGCATACTGAAAGTGAGTGGATGGAGGAAGGTATTACATGCAAATAGAAATCAAAGGAAAGCAGGAGTAGCAATACTCATATCAGACAAAATAGACTTTATGATAAAGTCAAAAGAGACAAAGAAGGACACTACATAATGATCAAAGGATCAATCCAAGAAGAAGATACAACAACTGTAAGTACATATGCACCCAACATATAGGAGCACCACAATATATAAGGCAACTGCTAACAGCTATAAAAGGAGAAACTGACAATAACACAGTAACAGTGGGGGACTTATAACACCCCGCGTACATCAATAGACAGATCAACCAGACAAAAAAATCAACAAAGAAACAAAGGCCTTAAATGACACCTAGAACAGAGAGGCTTAACTGATATTTATAGAACATTCCATCCCAAAGTAGCAGAGTATGCATTCTTCCCCAAGCACAGTGGAACATTCTCCAGGATAGATCACATCTTGGGTCACAGATCAAGCCTTGGTAAATTTTAAAAATTTGAAATTATTTCAAGCACTTTCTCCACAATGCTATGAGACTACAAATAACTACAAGAAAAAAAAAAAAACAGCAAAAAACACAAACTCCTGGAAGCTAAACAATATACTGCTAAACAACAAATGAATCATTGAAGAAATCAAAGAGGATATCCAAAGATACTTGCAGCCAAATGACAATGAAGATGCAACAATCCAAAACCTATTGGACATAGTAAAAGCAGTTCTGAGAGGGAAGTTTACTACAATACAATCTTATCTTAGGAAACATGAAAAACCTCAAATAAACAACCAAAACTTACACCTAAAACAACTAGAAAAGGAATAACAGACAAAGCTCAAAATTAACAGAAGGAAAGAAATTATAAAGATTAGAGCAGAAATAGAGAAAATAAACACAGAATATCAACTAAACCAAAAGTTGGTTCTTTGAAAAGATGAACAAAATTAATAAACCTTTAGCCAGACTCATCAAGAAAAAGAGGGAAAGGGTTCAAATCAATAAAATTAGAAATGAAAAAGGAGAAACTGAAACTGACGCCACAGAAATACAAAATATCCTAAGAGCCTACTGTAAGCAACTATATGCCAATGTAATAGACAACCTAGAAGAAATGGACAGTCTTAACAAAAGTACAACCTACCAAGACTGAACCAGGAAGAAATAGAAAATGTGAATAGAACAATCACAAGTACTGAAATCGACAGTGTGATTTAAAAACTTCCAAAAAACAAAAGTCCAGGACATAATGGCTACACAGGTGAATTCTATCAAGCATTCATAGAAGAGTTAACGCCTATTCATCTGAGACTCTTCCAGAAAATTGCAGAGGCAGGAACACTCCCAAGCTCATTCTACAAGGCCACCATCACCCTAATACCAAAACCAGACAAGGATACCACAAAAAAAAAGGAAATTATAGAATGGATAAACAACAAAGTCCCACTGTATAGCACAGGGAACAATATTCAATATTCTGTGATAAACTATTAATGGAAAAAATATGATAAAGTATATTTATACATATAAACAAATCACTTTGTTGTACAGTAGAAATTAACACATTATAAATCAACTAAACTTCAAAAAAACAAATTTTAAAAAATAAAAATACATACGGAAACAATAAGTTCATCATTACTATTACAAAAATATTCAATTGCATTTCCTTCCTGCAATTCTGTTTTTGTTTTCAAAGACAAATCATACGTTAGTATTCAGAAGCAAATGCATATATATACACATATACACACATATGTTGATGAAACTCCCAAGGAAAGTATCTATGACAACTGTGGATTTTATTGAGGCTCTGCCCTTGGGCAGGTAAGAGGCACTCACAGAAATCCTCTCCTTGCATTTGCTGATGTTCAGTTGCCTATAGCTCAATATAATCGATATATCAAGTGGCACATTGGGAGGCAACATGCCTTAATCTACTATCGTCAGTAGTAAAAGGGGGAACAATGTCCTCGGTAAATTAATATAAAGACCAAAAACTGGCCAGATTGAGGAATTAGGGAGGAAGTGACAACCGAGCAGGGGATAAAGTTTAGTACTGCTAACCAGGAGACGGAGAGGGGGCAAAGCTTACAGGAGGGCCCTTTGTTTTACCCCACAAGAACATGAACGGGTCACTGCCTGCCCAGTCACTACTGAAAAGATGAAAAATAGCAGCTAGCTCAGGAGCAGGCACAGATTATGAAGTAGCACTGGACATTCAAGCAGCTGATTGGGAGAAATGATCAAGAGATTTTCAGGCTCTGAGGCTTTCTCCTCCCACCCCATCCCTCTCAATCAGATGGCCAGGGTTATTACAACTAATGAATCTCTTAAGAAAGAGAAATGCAGAGTTGTGGCTCAGAGTTAAGAACCCGACATAGTCTCCATAAAGATGTGGGTTCGATCCCTGACCACACAAAATGGGTTAAGGATCTGAGTGGCTGCAAGGTGCAGCATAGTTCACAGATGTGTGGCTTGAATCAGCATTGCCATGGCTGTGGAGTAGGCCGGCAGCTGCAGTTCAGATTCACCCCTGGCCTGGGAACTTCCATATATTAGAGGTGCGGCCTTAAAAAGAAAGAAAAAGAGAGAGAGAGGCAAAGAGAAAGAAAGAGAAGTGATCTTGAGGAAATTCTGCCCCAAGGCAGACAGGACAGAAACCAAGATTAGGCTTCACCTCTTGTCCCAACATACACATCCCCAGATGAGGCTAACTCCTTTAAGGAAATGTATGGCTCCATCTTAGAAGAATAGCTATAAAAGAAAGGCAACAAAGGGACGATCAGTGCCAGTGAAAACAGAATGAATGGACAAGACCAAAGAATAATTTAAGATAATCTTAATAAATAGTCAGGGAGATAAGGCAAGATATAGCAAACCAGAAGCCAAAACAAGAATACATAAAGAAGAGTCAACTGGACATACTAGATATTAAAAATATATCAATTAAGAAAAACAGGGGTTAAAGGCACAAAGTAACATACCATTGAGAAAAACATAGATCAAGAAGAAATAATCACCACGAACATTTATCAGCCTACCAATATGTCCATAAAATGTATAAACCAATCAGAAATCTAAGAAGAAGTAAATCTTGATCATTATACGTTATAACTTCAAAATAGGCCCCTCAGAAACTTAGATCAGACAGCCTCCAAATTCGTAACTGCATGTAAGACCTAAATACGTTAATTTTTAATTTACTGATATATTAAACTTTATATCCCCCAAATAATGTATATTCTTTTAAAACACATGCAAATATTTACAAAATTAACTATACACTGAGTCACAAAAGAGGTCTCAATACATTCCACAGAATCAACATCTTAGAGATTATGTACCCTAAACATGATATAATAAAATTTAAAATCTACACCAAAGGATGGACTTTTTAAGTCTCCTAAACCAAAAACACAATACCATACTACTGAACAATCATTATATTTAAAAGAAAATCATTAGGAAAATTAAGAAATATTTCAAACTAAATAGTAATAAAACATCAAAAATTTTGTTTGCAACTAAAGCAGTACTTTAAAAGAAAGTTATAGGAGCTCCTGCTGAGGCTCAGCAGTAACAAATCCAGCTAGTATCCATGAGGATGTGAGTTCAATCTCAGGTCTCGCTCAGTGGGTTAAGGATCCGGTGTTGATGTGAGCTGTGGTGCAGGTCACAAACATAGCTCAGATCTGGCATTGCTGTGGCTGCGGCGTAGGCCAACAACAGCTCCAATTCGACCCTAGCCTGGGAACTTCCATATGCCTCAGGTGTGGCCCTAAAGAGCAAAATAAATAAATAAATAAATAAATAAATAAATAAATAAATAAATAAATTGTAACTCTACATTTACTGGAAACCAAGAAAGCATTAAAAACAAATGAGCAAAGCATTCAACTCAAAATAAAACCAGAAAAAGAGCAATAAACATAGAGTCAGGTAGAACTGTAACGATAAAATAAGGACAAAATTCCAGGAATAGCTCACTAAAAAAAACCACAGTGGTGTTTAATAAAATCAGAATCCCATTTTGAAAAAATTAATAAGATAAAGTTCTGATAAAACCAGAAGAAAATAAGCAAAATGTAGAATGAAAGGGAGAAATAATTCAAACATAATAGACACTTTTAAGAATATAATAACAACTATATAATAATAAATTGAGAAACCTAGACAATAAGGATCATTTCTGGGGAATTATGAAATCCCACAAATGGCACTGGAAATATAGAAAATTTGAACTTAAATTCAAAGATTACTTTAGACAAAACTAAAAAACAGTTGTGTCAGATTTAGAGAACAAATCTGTATTGTCAAAATCAATAAGCCAAAAGCTGTTTAGAACATATAAGGGACTATAACAAAACAAGGCAAGGAACCTGGTAGGAAAATGGGCAGAAGACATAAATTGTTGATATGTCACAAGAGAGAAATCAAATGGCTCACAGTGCTTAACCTTACTAGGAATAAGAAAAACACAAAGCAATTCTTTACGTTCAAAATATTTTCCACTCCAGGTTGTTAAAAGGAAAAGAAAGACAGGGAAATTGCCAAATGTGGGCAAATGTGTGGAAAAATGGAAACTTTAATAGGCTATTCTTGGGAGTGTAGATTGGTGAAGTTATTCTGGAAATTTGGCAATGCTTTCTGAAATTAAGGATGCATAGCCTAGGATCCAGTAACCCCATAACTGCATACATATACACCCAAAGAAACCTGTAAATAATTCTGTAAAGGTACACATACAGGAATCCTCAGTCTTGCCTCTTCATAGGAGTGGGTTGCTGGGTATTCCTCAGGTGCCCATCTCCAGCGCTAACTACACCTAAATGCCACATAGTGTATGAATACCATGAAGCAGCAAACTAGAAATGAATACAGTAACATGGACTAATGAAAATACATTAGTATTACCATTAGAAATGGGTAAGAAATAAAACTAGAGCTATGGTACAAAATGTTTCTTTCAGTAAAATTAAAAATAAATATTGACAAAAATAAATACTATGCATTTTTCAAGGTACATAACTGAAAAGAAAATCAAAATGGGGTTGACATTGTTAAGAGAGCTCTCTAAAATGGAGCCAGGAAACCACTGAGGAAGTGTGACTTATGCATGTCTCAGACTGAATGAAGTCTGAACTTGTGACCACTTATTGTCCTAATAATACATCCAAAACATCTGCCAGAAACTTATCCAACTCTTACCCTACAAGTCATGACAGTCCATCCCTTAAGAACAAATATTTCTTTTCCTATGTTGTAGTGCAGCTTTTTGGCTTTTGCTTTTTATAAGCCCCTGAGTCTTTTTTTCCCTGGAATACTCTTGGTTTTACCTGAATCTGTGTCCCCCAAATTGCAGTTCTCAAGACTCCAAATAAATCTCTTTGTTCTTCTCAATGCTGATTATTGTTTGACAAAACATAGTTAAATGCATATACCATTTATGGACTTATATATCAAGCATGTTACATTGGATGCCTTTAGGGGGCGGGGAAGGAGATGGAAGTGAGGAGTGGTAAAGTGGGAGACAGGCAGGAGTGTGGAGAGAGATGTCAGTGTGATAGAAAGGCAATGGAGTTTCCCAGGCAGCATGAATCTTAACTTGTGCTCTGTACATGATCCAAAGGTTTCACATTAGGCAAGACGAGCATACTCTACCCAGCAACTAAGAGCAGTTTATAAATTCCAGAAGGATAAACAGCAAGGCAAGAACAAATAAGGACCCCAAATGGGGCTGAAGGATGAATACTGGCCATTATAAACAAGATGATAAAAACCAGCAGGGTACAATAAAAAAACAAGCATTTGGTCTTTGTCCCCAGTTCCTGGCAAAGAACTTTTAAAACCCTTGGAACATTCTAAATGATAAAGAGTGTCTTTTGGTGTGTGTGCTAGTGATATTCTGGCCTTTAGAGAGCTTCAGGATGGGGATTAGTCATCAGAAAGGCACAAGTCATCCTTAGAGGGTTGGACTTTTAGCCCAACCAGGGGAAAGGGGCTGGAGATGGACAGCCTTCAATCAGTATTGTCAAGGAGTTAATCAAACATATCTACATAATGAAACCTCCGTTAAATTCCCTAAGTGATGGAGTTTGGAGAGCTTTCAGGTTGTTGAACACACTGATGTGCAGGGAAGGTAGTTTACTAGGAGAGAGCATAGAAATGTCACCCACTTCACTCACACAGTCACCCTACGCATCTCTCACATTTGGCTGTTCTTCCCTTACTTCTCTTATGATAAACCAAGTAAACATAAACAAATTGTTTTTTTTGTTTTTGGATTCTGTGAGTTGCTCTAACAAATTATAAGACCCCAGCTTTTATCACAAATGAACCTATCTACAGAAATGAAAAAAATTCATGGACGTGGAGAACAAATTTGTGGTTGCCAAGGGGGAGGAGGAGGGAGCGGGATGGACTGGGAATTTGGGGTTAGTAGATGCAAACTATTGCATTTGGAGTGGAGAAGCAATGTGATCCTGCTGTATAGCAGAGGATCACTTGCGACGGAACATGATGGAGGATAATGTTTACATGTATAACCAGGTTACTTTACTGAACAGCAGAAATTGACAGAACGTTATAAATCAACTATAATAACAAAACTATTTAAAAATACTGGTTTATAGTTAGTTGGTCAGAAGTACAGGCGGCCCCAGATTTGCATCTGGCATCTAAAGGGGGTACAGTCTTTTGGTGCTGAGGTTCTTATGCTAATTCCAAGTATATAGTGTCAAAATTGAATTGAATTGTTGGATACCAAGTTGGTGTCAGAGAATTGGAGAAGTGATGTCAGAACCAGTCAAATCAGTAACTGATGGCTTAGGAAGCAAAGGATTTGTCCACTTCCTGTGACAATCACCAAATAAAAATAGCTTGATACTGTTTTATGTCAATCAAATACATTAATGAAATTCAAGGCTTTAAAGAGATGGTGTGTGTGTTAAAGATCTCTACGAATTCCAAATATGTAACACAAAGGTATGTCAGGTAGGAAGAAATTTTCCTCTGTCCTTCTAGTCTAAAAATTAAATTGACATGAGACAGATTAACAGGAGAAAATTAATAGTGTTTGAAAACATGTATACATGGGAGAGACCCAGGAGAACTAAGTAACTGCCCCAAACGGCCAACCCTCACCTTAAATATCATTTTCAGCGAAAGACAAAAGGGGATGTTGGGAGTAGTGATTTGGGACCTCAAAGGGGAGGAAGGCAATTGACATGGAGACAGATGGAAAAGCAAATATCTGGTAAATGTTTGCTGATCCAGGCAAAGACAGTAAGCCACAAGAGAGGAATTTTAACAAACAGATTTTGCTAGGTTCCTCTGTCTACGCACCTAGTTCTAGTTCATACTGTAGTTATTGATAGCTCCCTTTCTGGAACAGATAGATCCTCTATGTTCTTTAGGCAGTTAGAGGGAAGGTCAAAGTTTCTTCCTGAGTCTTTTGAGCCTTGACTGTTTTCAGCTTGAAATGATCCAATTACCAAGGAGACATTTAGGGATAGCCTGTAAACAATACTAGAAATCTCAGTTAGATAGAGTCAGGATACCAGAAGGGGATGCCCCCACACCCTACAAATAACAGAGCCCAATAGGAAGAAGAAAAACTACTCTTCTTGGAGTTCCCTGGTGGATCAATGGGCTAAGAACCCAGCATTGTCACTGCTGTGGCACGGTTTCAATCCCTGGCCCAGGAACTTCTGCATGACACAAAAACAGCCCCAAAAAACAAAAAACAAAACTTTCCTTTCCTGACAAGGATTCATCCAAAATAAGCTATGGACTTTTTGTTTATGATATTTCCCCCAACTTCCTTTTCCCCACTATAAAATCATGCTCCTTTCCTTGCCCTGCAGAGACTTGAACATGGCTCACCATGCTTGGAGACTCAAACTGCAATTCTCTGCTAATTCTGAATAAATCCATCTTTGCTGGAGAAAAAGCTTTCAGGCTATTTGTCTCAGATCAACATAACAAAGTGTAATAATCTTAAAATCTTAATCTCTTTCTTCCCCTCATGTCAGCATCAAGAGACATGCAAGTTACTTACTAAAATACGCTCCCCAGCATCTCAAATTAGTTTGCACAGGATTTTCTTCGGACCAGAAAGTTCACTAACACACTGTTCTATGTGTATACTTTTCCACTGGATATAGAAATAGTAAATACACTGGATCTAATGCTGATAGAGTGGTTTATTTTTTCAGTCAAGCTGTTTCCATAATAGCAAAATGGCCTCTCTGCATTTCAGTGTGGAAAACTTGATGCTGGCCCAGATTTGTAGCATTTACTTAATGACCAGGTGGGCTGAAACGTGTTTATCCAACAATGAACATTTTGTGGGTTGCCATTATAACTATAAAGAGTCTTTATCCAACTAGAAGCTATGTCCTCTTGTAACTCCGTGGAAATTCAGTTATAAAGAAAAGAAAACAAATATTTTATACAATGTATGAAATGCAGACCACAAACACAGGTGTGCAAATGCAGCTTTCTTTATTATTCCATAACAATTTAATTTCTAGTTTGTGCTCCCAATTCTCCAAAGTCAGCTTAAGGATGTGTCCAAATTCTGGGGGTCTGAAGCAAGTGTTAGTCATTAAGAGGGGATATGGACCCTAAATGTTGAAAGTCCTCATGTCCATCTTCTGGGACACCAGCATCCCAGTGGGTTGAAAGGATGTACTGGCTTCTCAGCGCATGTCAGTTGATGCTGAGGAAGCCCTGTCCTAGTCTACATATCCCCTTCAGGTCCAACTATGCTCACTGTCACTTCAACATCACTCTAGAAGACATAAAATCATTCTGCTGGAGTCCAGGGATCACAAGGCTGCTAATCGTGACATTGTCTAATCCAAAGACTTGCTCTCTTCCCCAGAACTTGAACCTGGAAAATAGGACCTAGGGCTCTTATCTTCAGGACACTGCGTAAGTCTATTCTGCTCACTTCTTCATTCCTCCTCTTCTCTTCTCCCCTAGAGAATGTCTTCTGCTTGAGTCAAAGAAGCCTTTTCTCCTTCAAGGTGACTCTTACCAACATTGTATCCACGACCAGTACCCAAGACTGCTTCCACCACCCTGACAAGGGGAAGCCAGGAAGAGACTTTTTATTCTCTTTTCTAACCTGCTACTAACTTCCTTGAGGAAATAAGTACAGAGGTGGATCCTACTTGAAGGGAACATGTAGCACATTAGCCAGAGAAAAGGAGAAGAGGGGAGAAAGATGACTTCCAGGAGAATAAATATAAGCTTCCCTCTCAAAAATGTTATTTCACATTATTATCACCTCCCCTTAGCCTAATCAGGCTTCTGGGACAGGAAGGGGGTCAATTTTATCAAAATCACACATGGCTAAAATGTCCAACCACAATGTGAACTACTTTGTAAAATTTTTATATGACACATTTTGCAGGGAAGCAAAATTTGCCACCCAAAAATGTGTCTCTTTGTCATGAGAACTATTTTAGGCTCACTATTTTTTAAGAAACAGAAGGCTCAAGAAGCTTTTCTTATTACTTCCCGCACAGCTGCCTGCGCAGGTAAAGGACCTATTCCAGGAAGGGAGCTATCACCATAGATAACTACAGCATGAACTAGGTGTGTAGATAGGTGGGAACCTAGAAAAATCTATTTGTTACAATTCCTCTCTGGGTCCCACCATGTTTGCAGGGCCCAGCCAAAAAATTGTTCATCAAACATTTGCTTTTCCATCTCCGTGTCAACAGCCTTCCTCCCCTCTGAGGTCCTAAATGACTGCTCCCAATATCCTCTTTTGTCTTTAAATGACGATGATATTTAAGGGTTTTGATCATTTTGGCAAGTTAGTTCTCCGGGGTCTTTCTCATGTATGCATGCTATTAAATTTTGTTCACTTTCTTCTATTAATCTGTCTCATTGTCAATTTAATATTTTGACCAGCCAGAATAACCCAGAAGGATAGAGGAAAATTTCTTTTTATCCAATAATTATTTTCTCACACTTTTCAATTACTGAAGGAAAATATGGGCTTGGAAGAAGCACTTACTTTTGCATGTAAAAGTAAGTGGGAGAGATCCCATTGTGGCACAGTGGAAAGGAATCTAAGGACCGTGAGGTTGCGGGTTCAATCTCCAGCCTTGCTCAGTGGGTTAAAGATCTGGTGCTGCCCTGAGTTGTGCTGTAGGTCACAGACGCAGCTCAGATCCTGCATTGCTGTGGCTCTGGCAGCGGCAACAGCTCTGATTATACTCCTAGCCTGGGAACCTCCATATGCTGCAGGTGCAGCCCTAAAAAGACCAAAAAAAAAAAAAATTGGGAGTAAAAGTTAACGCTATTTTATTTTCTAAATTTCTACTGCCTAAGAAACTGACTTGTTTGGTCTCTCCTGATCCATCAAAAATAATACAAAGAGTGAGAGCCTTTATTTTGAAAGTTGTAACAATTTTCTCCCTGGCTATTAACCTTAAAAAGGACAGTCAAGGTAGCAAAGCATCTGTTCAGTGTCAGAACAAACTAACCAAAGAACACTGAGCCTCCAGCAGCATATTTGATATAATCCAGTTTGGCCTCCATCTTCAATCCATTTGTTCCTGTTCAGGCATAGAATGAAGTTCATGGGCTTACTACTCAAAAGCATCATAGATGCCATTGCTCCTTTTGCAGCTGAGGGCAGTCATCAGTTAGATCCTTTATACCATAGCTTGCTTAATAAATAATATCCTTCAAGTTGCCTTCTCTGACCAAGCTTGCTTTAGTTGTTCTTGGAATTTGTATACCTTCCAAGCTTCGTGTAGCTTAGGCAATATATCACAAGATTCCTTTAACTATTCTCAATGCCTCTCATGTATGGGTCACTATAGTAATGGTCTCTTAAAATAATTTTTCAGAAACATGGGGTTAGTCTTGCCAAGTGCAAACTGGTTGAGACTTCTGACTATTCAACTGGGTGAATACTCAGTGTGAGTATCTGATTTATGACCTTTTTGATGTCAGATGACCAAAATCTCCACCCTCCGATCATGCTAATGCCACCATCTTCTGGACATATATCTCATGAAGAAGCATGTAACTCCAGCATGCCTGTGCAGAGCTAACTTCACTTTCTTCTTGCCTCCAATCATCATTCCCCACATTCCAGATCACTCTGTTTCTTTATCCCATAAATATCCCAAGCCCCTTGCCTTTGGGGAGGTAGATTTAAGATTTGTTCTTCTATCTTCTCCCTTGACTGCCTCATGGATAAACTCATTCTCTGCTGTAAACCTCCACATCTCAACATTTGATTTGCTGCACCCCTGGCAAATGATCCTGGTTCAATAATAATTTTGGTAAGTCAGCCAGGAGGTAAGTCTAGATGGACCTTTCCTCTAATGGTTCATGTACCCACTGTGGATAAGTCTGAGCAGCCACTGGTCCAGTTATTCCGGGGACTGTCCTTGGGATTTTCTCCAGTGCTTTGCTGCTGACTTTAGGCATATGTACATAAGTCTGCTTTGCAGCTATAAATGGCTTCTGAGTCCGGAAATGTCTTTTGGGTAAGGACCCTTGTTAAAAAGTACCTGTATCTAAATTGTCTAATACTTTCATCCAGATTATAGATTCAAAGCCCACCTGGGGAGATTCTGATAGGATTATGGGTTTGAGGCCCACCATAAGGAGGACAGTAATGAAAATGTATAGTGGCTAAGTACCCTAAACCTGAGTTCAAGTCCGGAAGTTCTAGTTTCTAGTCTGGTATATCTATGTTCTGGCCTTGTTTATGTCCTGTGTATATGTGATTATCTTATTCGTTAAGAACTGGCTATTTGAGACTGAGTTTATTGGCGGCTGTAGCAAAATACTCCTAAGAATCAACTTATGAGGGTCCTAAGAAAAGAAGCTCCATCTCCTCTGGTCTTTTGGGATATCCCCAGGTGACTGGATAATTTATGGAGATGTCAGGACATCCACTTGAGATATGACAGCTCATAGCGACCCTCTTTTTGGGTCTTCCATTGTTCACCACAAAGCAGTTAGCATCAGCAGCTCACTGGAGGCTCACTTGTCTGTGGACTCCTGCATAGTTTCTGCAAACATTATACAGCCAGGATGTTCAGAAAGACTTTGTTGTGGTCACCTAGAAACAAAACCCCTTCAAAATGAGAAATGTTGATTTCATTCGCCCTTCCAGTCCTTTAGGATACATTCTTCAAAACTGAGTGACTTTCTATTGTGAATCCATGAAGGGAAAAAAATGATACTTTTGTAACACCACACAGCCACAATGTTCTTTATGCTCTGGAGAAAAATGACCAAGATAAGACTTTCCAAAACTGCGTTTGCACAAGCAGTTAGAGAAAGCTGGCAAAGTAACTTGCACTTCTCTCCTCTGCCTTTAAGATGTGAATGTTCTACCTGGTCTCCCAGGAACTCCTACCCTACTCTTATTTATCTAGACCATCTCTAATTCCTGAGACTGAGGGAAAAAAAGAGATCTTTTTAAACTAGAAAGCCAGAAAACTATGAGATCTCTGTCTATGCCTATCTGGGTATATGTATATCTATATCTTTCTGTCAGATAGTTTATCAAAATTAATTTGTAAATGAGATCAATTTAATTGGCATAAGAGAAACTAAGAGCTTACAAATAAAATATTTTAAATGTAATATAAACTAGCATAAATTTTATAAAGAATCACATGGTTTAGGATTAATCTTTAAAGAATGAAAACAAGTTTAAGTTGTTGGTTTAATTAATACAGACATGTCTTTAATCATCAATATTAAGTATAATTCCTTTGTTACACCCAGCGTTGCCAAAAGTCAAATAAATTCATATTATTTTTGCTGCAAAATTTATCAGTAAGACAGATAACTATATATGATGAAACTTTTAAGTAAAATAATATTAATGAGAATGATTTGGGGGTTAACTTTTAGGAATAATTATGTTTTAGTACTGTTTACTTAAAAATAGTTTCTTAAGATATTTTTGGTAACTTGAAACTTGAGTTTTGCTAAATTAAGTTAAATGGTGGGAATTCATTAAATATGCAGATTATATCCAAATAAGATATTGGAACACTAAATTCCTAAAGATAAGTTTGCTTTTGTCTTCCTATTAAAGATAAATAATATTTGATACTTTTGATAACAGCTTGTAAGTTTCTTTACCTTTTAAGTGATCTGTTGTAACTTTCTGTATTTTTCTTTGAAAACTTTTATTTTCACTCTAAATGAACAAGTATTGTTTCACAGTGACCTATGATCCTATTTGACCAAGTGCTTCAACGCTTTTTTGATATTTTTGACAAACTTCCCAAAGATCAAATTGTAATTGAAGTACTTTTGACCTCTAGCTAACTTTGAGTTGTTTCAGAGGGCCCCTGAAGCAGCTCAGAAAAAGATATTAAACTAATTAGATTTGGTATGTTATATTACATGGGATGCATTGTCAAATGAGTAGTGATAAAACTTCTAAGATATACTGTACAGGTAAATGCTATTAATATAAATGTTCTAGAAATTATAAGAAATCTCTAAAATCTGAATAATGTCCTGGTATAATGTTATCAGTCATAATTAATTCTAGTAATTATCTTAAAGTGTTGCATGTGATAGCAATAACCAAGTTTCTTGTCAACTGCATTGTAATCAGGTCTTTAACAATGTCTTTTTAAGTTTTTGTTATTCATAAACAGTTATGGCTTTGCTCTAAAGCTTTTGCAAAAATGCTTCATCTTCAAAAAATATTCATAAAAAGGACTTTTTGACAAGTACAGGTTGCTGATAACCTTCAGATCACACCAATGAACTGTTTACGAAATTAAAGAATTCTGATGAAAAATCTGATGGCTTCATAAAACTGTTAATAGATTAAGATCAAGGATTAGTTACATAGGATTGAGTGAAATGATGGATATGGTTGTAATTTTTATGGTTATCTGAAATATTACTGGAATTTAATCTGGGTTTTTTAGATATAAGGAAACCTTTTTTAAGATAATTATGACTCATAGCAACTTGGTAATTTGCAAGTAGAACTGGAACATTATCTTGTCTATCTGATCCTTCAAGAAATTAGAAAGTCTTAGGTCCCCAGTAGGCTAATCAGGTATTCTTCCTAGCCCATGCACAGTGAAAATAAATGAAACTGATTCTCGCATTCATATTTTCCACTTAAGAATAGCCTCAGCATTGGACTGGTCTATAGAAAGACTGCTAACCTCAAATTCACCGTCAAAGAATGACCAAACAGAAGAGAAACAATGCCTACATCAGGACAAGAAGAAGATAACATCAGTGGTAGACAACTGACCCAAGAATCTGTACCAGGCCTGTAAGACCTATCCTAAGAATTCAGTTATACTATTTACCAAGTGTTTGTCTCCCTATCAAAACTTCTAGCTATACTTTTGCCCCATTTTTCAGGAGGAAAAAAAATTCTCTAGTGAAGTTGTCACAGAGTATAACTATTCAAAACATAGATCACTGCTTGTTTTAAGTTTAATTTGAAAAGCACATGTGCAGTGTATGTGGGACAATCTGACGTAATTGATAAAACATATGGCTTATAAAGTATATCCCTGTCAGTATACTTCACTTTACCTGATTAGTTTCCCCCAATATATGTAACTAAGAAAAACTAGGCATATATATATATTATACATATATACACACACACATACACACACACAAACAAACAAACAACAAAAAAGAGACCTTGCACCAAGGTAAATGATGGACCCAGGGCAGGTACCAACCACCCTGGCACTGAGGGACAAATATTTTGATGATCAAAAGTTTCTATTGAAAGATTTGCAATTAAAGGAGGGAAATGGTGGAGGGAAATTTTCACATACTGAGGAAAAGTCATTCTGGCTCATATGTAATATAACAAACTTTACGCTAACCAGAGCAGCCTACTTTGCAGTCTGTCAAACATACATTGTACCTGTGTCATTTTTACTTTTATTTTAGGGCCACACCTGTTGCATATGGAGGTTCCTAAGCTAGGGGCTGAATCAGAGCTGTAGCGCTGGCCTACACCACAGCCACAGTAACGTGGAATCCGAGCCACACCTGCAACCTATACCACAGCTCACAGCAACACCAGATCCTTATAACCCACTGAGTGTGGCCAGGGATCAAACCCACAACCTCATGGTTGCTAGTCAGATTTGTTTCCATGGTGCCACAACAGGAACTCCTATACATCTGTTTTAATCATTGAAAAAAAAGAGCTAGGTGGGAATTGAGCTAGATGGGAAGTTTCCTGCATTGCTGAAAACTTGAGTTTTTTGAATTGTATCAGACTTAAGGACATTATCCACACCTCTACCCATTTTCAGCTTAAATTATACCTCCTGGACACTGACTTGAAATGACCCCTAGCTTGACCATACCCTAGGTGAAATTATTTTAAAAACCCTACATTTTAAAAAAATTCTGGAATTCTGTGTGCCCCCTCAATGTAAATCTTTTTGTCTGAGGTTATAATAGCTAACCTTGGGCCTATACATATCTAGACAGTTGGAGAATTGAAGGCACCTGCCTACTAATGTAGTTAGTCACTTCCCTTTCTGACCATAATTTCAATAAGACTCAGTATTGGACAAGTTCTTTGAAACCACTCTCCAGAAAAAGAAGGGATGCCTACCTGCCTTGTTACCAAGAAGACAGATTTTGATTATATATATATATGTGTGTATATATATACACACATATATATATATACACACATATAGTCTTTTTAGGGCTGCACCCATGGAATATGGAGGTTTCCCCACGTCTGCAACCTATACCACAGCTCACTGCAAAACCAGATCCTTAACCCACTGAGCAATGCCAGGGATTGAACCCACAACTTCATGGTACCTAGTCAGATTCGTTAACCACTGAGCCATGAAGGGAACTCTTTTGATATATATTTAATAAAATAATTTTACCATGGTAGGGACTTAGATCACATGAACATATGATTAGGAATTTTTGTTTGCCCTGGATATTTTAACAAATGAGACTGCTGCTGCTACCCGGAAGCTATATATATAGATATAGATATATAGATATGCAGGTATATATAGATATATGTAGATATATCTATATCTATATCTATATTTTTTAGGGCTGCACCTGCAGCATAGGGAGGTTCCCAGGCTAGGGATCCAGCTGCTGGCCTATACCACAGACACAGCAATGCCACATTCAAGCCGTGTCTGCCACCTACACCACAGCTCATGGCAATGCCAGATCCTTAACCCACTGAGTGAAGCCAGGGATCAAACCCACAACCTCATGATTCCTAATCAGATTTGTTTCTGCTGCACCATGATGGGAACTCCAATTATTATTAAAATTATTTTTATTGAGCTTACATCCAAAATGCAAGTTATTCCACATTAAAATATGGATCTCTGGTTCCTCCCAAAAGATTAGGAGCCCAGTTGTAATTTAGTTCATATTCCCATGTGATAACATCCGGCTAGAGTGAGCACACGAGTTCCAGTTTGCATATTCCCCATCAATCCCTGTTATCGCTCTATAATTCTTCATCTATATTTCCTCCTTAGCCCCTGCAGGCATTTGTGTTTGTGACCCAGATCCAGAGGCCACTGAATTGTCAGAGCCAGTGCTACATCTCTGTCATGCTGGGAGACATTTCTGTTACCAAACTGGGTTCATTTGCCCTATGCATAACAAACCAAATGCTGAGACACTGATGCTTGCAGCAGAGAAAGGATTTATTCACAAGGCAGCCAAGTGAGGAGATGGGAGAAGAAATCTCAAATTCACCTCCCTGAAGGTGAGGGACTCAAAGATGTTTATGGGATAAAGTCAAGCTGTGGCAAGCATGGGGAAAGGTAATCGGAACTAGAAAAGGTGAGGTAATCATCATTCTGTGCTGATTACAATAAGCTTCAGCCTTCTTCATGGGACATATGTTCAGAAAATGGTGGTGTTAACATTCTCTGAGTGTGGTGTTTTTGGCTCTGTGAGGTCAAAATATCACAAGCAGACACTCAAGCATACCCAGTTGGAGGTGGTAGTTTTACCCAGTCTTAACCAGCTCGAGCTCGAACTGAACATAGATGATCCCAAGTTGCTAAAAAACAACCTGGACAAAAGTCTTATTGTTTAGGCTAAATGATGATTGGGGGACATGCAAGTCTTACAGTTAAAGCAATTGGTGAATGCAGGTTATGGGTGTAATGGATCTAAATAACTATTAGCCTCAGTTTCATTTCTTCCTACTGCCAGGGCTCTGACCACTTATGGTCAATGTTGCCACTATTCTCAGTTAACACAGAAACCCTTTTATTTCCACTTAAACCCAGATGGGTTGAGTCTCTGCAACATAAAGGATTCTCACTGGCACTTGGGAAAAGATAGGTTCCATGAGCTTCCACATGTTAATACTAGGGATAAAGCTTCCCCAGTATGTCACCCAAGGGCTATGATGAAGAGAAACCTATTCCAGCTTCAACAGGAAAGATATGCTTACTTTCATTAGCTCTACCCAACACCTAGTGCTAGGGGATATAGTTTCCTTCCCTATATGAACACAGATCCTAGAATAGAAATTAGCACTGTTGAAAAAGGGGTAAGTGGAGAAAGACTACACAAAGACCAAATAAAAACATCTTGTACATTCAAGGAATAAAGTATGTCCTCTCAAGTTCTCCACAGTAGTTCCTTTTTCCTAAGACAGATTTTACCTTTGTAAGTTGACTGTCCTTAAACAGGCAAATTCAGTCTCTCTCTCTCTTTTATTTTTTTTGAAGGCCCAAGCCACATCTGTCACATTTACTTTTTTATTTGACTTTGCCACAAAAGCCTATAAATGATCTAAGGCAGTGATCATTAGCCCTTTGAAACTGAGAACTTAGGGACAGAGCAGACAACTGGCTCGCCCACGGCCCCTTTTCTTAGCAAGAAAGGCCATATCAGATGTGAGCTCTGCAGAATCCTATTCTATTTCTCTTCGTACTAAATGATGCCATGGATACTCACTCTACCCCATCTTAGACAGAACTGCTATAAGGCATTATTGCTTTGCATTCAAATAGTGATGTTTAAGGGAAAATAACATGAAATTATGGTTTTTTTAAAAGCAAAGAATGAAGGTACATTTTCTTTCTGAAATGCTCCTAATCTGGTAGTAAAACATTAAAGTATATAGATTAGATAGACACCCTTGATATATGAAAATAATGCTCCTGGAGTTCCCATCGTGGAGCAGCGGAAGCAAATCTCACTGGGAACCATGAGGTTGTGGGTTCAATCCCTGGCCTCGCTCAGTGGGTTAAGGATCCAGCGTTGCCGTGAGCTGTGGCTGGCAGCTGTAACTCTGATTCGACCCCTAGCCTAGGAACCTCCATATGCCATGGCAGAGCTTGGTAGCATGATTTAAGGTGTAAACTGACAATATTAGCACCCTAATATAATGGTTTAGTAGACTTGACTGGTCACCAGTGTAGCAATGAGCAAATTTCTGAGCAAAGACAAGTTAGAATAGGGAGCAAAAATTAACACTATTTATTTAAGTCTGGGTAGAAAAGTAAAAGAAACAAATAGTCATTCACATCAACATTTGTTCAGAATATAGATGCAATTACTACCCAATCACTGGAATTGATTGTGGGCTGCATGGCCCACAGGGAGAAGAGAAGCCCCTGAGAGAGATCGGAATCTAGGTCCTAGATTTCAATTACACCTCAGTAACACTGTCACTTTATACTGAGTGGAGGGCATTGGCTTGAAATTACTATTAGGTTAAAGATTAATTCTAATACAAAAAATATTTCACAGAATTAACAAACTGTCCAATTTGAACTCTGATTTCTAAGACAGTTTCCTTCTGTGACAACACATTCAAAGATCCATAAAGCAGTCTTTTTTTGGATTTATTTCACATTCCTCTAGCAGATCCCACAGTGTTCAAAGGAGCGACAGCCAGAATTGGCACAGTGGTTTCCGGTATTTTCCTTGTATCTGAGAGAGATAGGTTGTAAAGGACTCATCAAATGCTGTCCTCGCAAGAGCAGGAGCCTGAGATGCAGAGAAAGAAGGCACTTCCTGCCAGTCTCTACTCCCCCTCCACCAGCTCTCACACACCTGCAGTGACCCCCAAACCCCAGAGGCTGGAATCAACATGGAGAGAATCCAATTAATATTTGTGAGTAGACAGAGTGAAATCTTCATAAAATATAACAGCAACCTGGATTCATGCTTTTTAGTGGGGAAAAAATCATTAGGATAATTGACTAATATATGACAAGCTGCAGCTGGTTTGCTTCCTGCTGGATCCGGGGTTTGCCCCGTGCAGAGAAAACCCCAAGAACTTTTTCAAATATGTCACTCATCCCCCTTGTGACAGCTTTCACTAAATAGTTGGGGTAGAGAGGCCTGAATGGTCCTTTTATTTTTTTCCATCAAGTCAATCTGTATTTGCAAAATCAAGTTATTTTCAAATGAATGGATTTTAACTTTTTACTAAAAGTCATAGAGAACTATAGTCTGGGAGGTGTGTAACTTTCCTAGAATTAGTCTGGTGACTGAAGTGGTGCCATCCAGCCTTTTTCATACCTGTTTAGATATGCTGTGAGCCCTGGGAATAGACAGGCCAGGGGTGTGGAGGTAAGCTCACCACAGGATGTGGAGACCTGATGGAGAGGGCAAGACTATTAGGGGCTTTTTTTTTCTTTTTTGGCTGTTCCTGGAGCATGCAGAAGTTCCTGGGCCAGGGATTCATTCTGTGCCACAGTAGCAGCCTGGGCTACTGCAGTGACAAAGCTGGATCCTTAACCCACTGAGCTACAAGAGAACTCCTATTATGGGCTTTTAAAGGCACAGAGTTGAATAAGTACCCTAAGGGGATGAAGAAAAGGAGAATTCCCCGGTGACCTACGGGGTTAAAGATCCAGCATTTTCACTGCTGTGGCTTGGATCACTGTTGTGATGTAGGTTCAGTCCCTGGCCCTGGAACTTCCGCATGCCACAAGTGCAGCCAAAAAGACAGAGACACACACACATACACACACAGACACACACACACACACACACACACACACACACACACACACACACACACACACAGAAGAGGATGAAGGGAAGAGAGAAGTATGATACTGGGGAATCTGAGGCCCTGTGTCAGTTCAGCTAAAATACTGAGGATTGCTCCTGCCCCACTGAGACCTAAAATTTGGAAAATTAAATGCATTCAGGGAGGAGGAGTGAAAAAATAATAGTTTCATTGTGTATGAGTAGGAGTGCGGGGCCAGAGTACGGGCATGAGCTCAGGGTGCTGAATTTCAGTGTGCCACCATAGGCTACTCTAGAAGAGCTAAGCTGGTATGTCCCTACCGCAGTGAAAACTTTTTAAAAATTTGCAGTCCATTAGAGACTAATACCTTTGTAAAATAAATTTTAAAGGAATTATTGCAAAAACAAGTACATGCTTAGGTGTGGTACCAATGCCAGACTATTATAAATGAGTGAAACTCTTCATTTTGATTTCTCTACTACTTTCCACTCAGACCAGTAACACATAGTTCAAAGGAGGGCACTGGTTTGTGGGACACTTTGAAACACACTTTGAAAAGCACTCACTTACTCCACAGAGCCTGATCCCTAAGGGTGATGCATGTGATGCCTCCTTCAGCTTGGCAGACATGAGCATCGGTGGACTAACTTTTCAAAGACAGAAATTCCGGGTCTCAGCTCCCCAGAAAAGCCTCAGCACTGGAGGCACAGATACAGCTTTAAAGGCGGAGGAAGGTGGTGGCACAGAAGATAAAGGCAGATAGGAATTTGTTAAAACAGAACTGATAACATGAGAAATAGTCTAGTGATCTAAAGATGTCTTGAGAGGAGGTAGGAAGAGCAAACAAAAGGCAGAAATCACAGAGGAGTTCAGAGAAGATGCCTCTAATAGCAACAGCAGAGGCAAGAGGCAGATGGCCCCTGAAACTGCTTGGGTGGTGAGTGGTGGTTTTTGTCTAGTATTTACCTCAAAGTCACAGCCTGAGCCCCCCTGACTCAGAGCAGGGCTGCTCAGGGCTCCACAGAAATGAGAATGCCACCATCAATATCTGCCAGGAGGCTGAGAAGAAGGCTCATCTCATCACATTTACCCAAGAAGTTACCCATCATTGCCCTGTATCTATTTTCCTGATAGCTGGAGTCACATGCTGTCTTTTAATTTTACTTATGTGTTTTGGAAGCTTCGCAGCTTCTCCGTTTATTAAATCTTCTTTCTGCCTCTTCCCAGAAGCTCCTCTTTAAAAACACATAAACAGTTCAATGTGAAAATTAGCTGTGGTTGATTTATCATTCATTCTGGAAGGGCAGCTTTTAAAAAGACAGAGGGAATTAAGCCGCAAGTTAGGCTTGAGATGTACGTGCCTCCCTTGGCTTTTGAATTAGATGTGTTTAATGGGAACGTGGACACTAGGGCTGTGGGTAGTGGATAAAATCTATTGGCCCTGCTGATACTAAACATTCCAGCTGTGAGGGGAA
Source organism: Catagonus wagneri (assembly GCA_004024745.2). Lineage (NCBI taxonomy): Eukaryota > Metazoa > Chordata > Mammalia > Artiodactyla > Tayassuidae > Catagonus > Catagonus wagneri. The sequence goes on along the minus strand of PVHT021183648.1, from coordinate 16,360,999 downwards.
TTCGTTTTGGAATATATAAAGTGAATGAGCCTGGACAGGCTTTGAAGATCATTAAAAAGACCTGGCCTCTCCCTACCTTCATCAGGCCACCAGGTATCCCTTCTGTTGAAATAGTGCTCTGTGTCAAAGAGAAGCTCAAAGCCCTTCATCATAGCCATCAGTGGAAAGTAATTTTGAAATTTTCATTGTAGTCCCTATTGAGGACCGGCACTCCCACTAAACACTGACCGGTGAGATTTTCCACCTGCTGGGCAAGGGCTCCCACAGCCCCACCTGAGGAAGCTTTGGCCCCACATGGAGAACTAAACATGCTCCAAGGATTCCAGAAATTCAAAAACTCAGAGATGAGGGCGTCTGCATTGTTCTTTTGTCTACATTGTTTTATGAGGTGTTAGCAAAACTATGAAAGCACACAAAAGTTGAACAGAATTCTGTTAGGAGAGAGGAAATCAGGCTAGAGGTGAGAAGATGAAAGGAGTGTCAAAAAAGTAACTTTCAAGAAAACTGTTAGCAATTCACCTTTGATTAGAGTAAAAATACTTCCCAATGCTATGTGCAAGGTAGTTTCTGACAAACTAATCTATACATATTTTTTCTTTTTAGGGCCACACCCTCAGCATGTGGAACCTCCCAGGCTAGGGGTTGAATTGGAGCTGCAGCTGCTAGCCTACGCCACAGCCACAGCACACCGGATCCAAGCCATATCTGCGACCTACACCACAGCCTGTGGCAACACTGGATCCTTAACCCACTGAACGAGGCCAGAGATTGAACCCACATCCTCAAGGATAAAAGTTGGCTTCTTAACAATGGGAATTCTCGAACTAATCTATTTTATATTTAAGAGATTCAAAATTGTTTTAGAAGACACAAACTGTATTTATAAGAAAAAAAAATCTCCCTATTAAGGCCATGCTTTCATATCTTCTATTTAAAAAAGTTGCCCCAGAGGATAATACCCCTGGGTCATAACATCCAGGATTGACTTTGATTGTGACCTCCAGGGACATGCCTAGAAAAGCTTGGATGTGCTGTTTGAAGTCACTCTGAAAGGGCATACCAGTCCCAGCTTCTCCAGGAAGCCTCAGTCACTGAGAAAGCATGCACACACCACTGGAGTCCATTACTATCACTTGGTGTTTCATAAATTTAAAAGACTGTTTCTACTCTGAGCAGTAACTCTGATTCTTATCTGTTCACTATTTTTAATGTTTTAAAATTTAATAAACAAATCAATTTTTTACCTTATGCATCCTTTTCCAAAAATTTCTAGGTTTAAACCATGTCTCTTTAAAACTATCAACTCGCCGAGATTTTAAGTGTTTTTAATTTCTTCACACATGACATCTGTTTCCATGTTGTAGTTGCTGTTTTATGGAACTTTTCTGGTTACAGTATTCAGAAATTAAATCTATGATTTAACATTGTGACACACCTCTTATTAGCTGAATCATCTGGGACAATTCTACTTTTATGGAGTTGACAACTCCCTCACACTGCTGTACTGTAGGTCCTCATTTCCTATAAGCAATCTAATCTCCCTCCTGAGTACTTTACTTTCCAGTGAGTCAGAGCACACACACACACACACACACACATACACACACACACACACCACTGTCCTGCATTCAGCAGTTTCTTTTAATCCTGAAACATTACTGTCAGGCATATTTTACCACCCTCATTTTACAGTCAAGAAAACTGAAGCTCTTCCGGAGGAAATCATGATTTGAAAAACATGTACCACAGTGTTCACTGCAGCACTATCTACAATAGCCAAAACATGGAAGCAAACTAAACGTCCATCAACAGGTGAATAAAGAAGATACAGTATGTGTGTGCAATGGAATATTACTCAGCCATAAAAAGGAATGAAATAATGCCATCTGTTGTAACACAGATGAATCTAGAGACTATCATACTAAGTGAAGTAAGCTAGACAGAGAAAGACAAATATATCACTTATATGTAGAAACTGAAAAAAAAGGAAAAAGATACAAATGAATTTATCTCCAAAACAGAAAGAGACTCATAAGCTTAGAAAATAAACTTATGATGACCAAAGGGAAAAGGTGAGGGATAAATTAGGAGACAGAGATTAACATATACACGCTACTATATATAAAATAGATAATGAACAAGGACACACTGTATACTACAGGGAACTATATTCAATATTTTATAATAACCTATGTGGGAAAATAACCTGAAAAAGAATATATATGTGTGTATACACGTGAATATATATATATACACACACACACACACATATATATAAAGTCACTGAATCGCTGAGCTACACAACTAAAACAAATTGTAAATAAACTATACTTCAATTAATTTTTTAAAAAAAATAAAATTGAAGCTCTAAGAAAAAAGCAAATTGACCAAAACTATACATATGTTTAATATATATATATATATATATATAAAATCACTGAATCACTCTGCTACACACCTAAAACTAACATAATATTATAAATAAACTATACTTCAGGTATAGTCACAATGTTAAATCAGGTCCTCTGGTCTCTTCATTTAATTTTCTTTTCTTTCTTACATAAAGGAAATATGTACAGTTTAATAACTATAGAAAGACGGCATGACATCACTAACCAAATCAAAAAACAGAATACCATCAGGAGCTCAGTGAAGCAGTTCCAGTGACCACCAATGATCACCCTCTCTTCTCTCTAAAGGTAACCACCACCTTGATTCCTACATTTATAATTTTGTTCCTTTATATTTCTGTCAACACTGAATGCATCCCTAAACCACATATTTAATTAATTGGGTTTTTTTTTTTGAAATTTACACAAACGGAATCATAGAGTACAAATGATTCTGTCTTTTCTTTCTAAATTTATATGGATGCTACTCCCTATGGCTATGGTTCGTTCATTGGCATTGTTGTGTGGTATTCTACTCTATACAGGCTGCTGTACATGTCTGGCCCACTGAATCTATTTTCAGTCAATATAATTCTGATTGGGTCAGCTTGCATTTTGATTGGTTAGTGCCAAAGTTATAAAAAAGTCAAAATCAAATCAGACTGAATATCACTCTGATTGTATGTATATATCACAATACATTTATTCCATTCCACTGCTGAGACAGAGCTATACCTCAATTTTATATGAATATTTACTATTATTTATTTCTGATAACAGAGGTTTGAAAGGAAACACCTAATTAATTCATCAAAGAACCTTTTTTGGTACCTATATATAATTTATATAACCTAAACCTTGACCAGTTTGAATTGTGTATTTACAGAATTGTGCAACCACCACCACTATCAAATTTAGAATATTTTTTCATCTCCCAAAGCAGACTTATACCCATTAGCATTCACTCTCCACTCTCCCTTCCCAACCCTAGGAAAATAGAAATCTGCTATTTGTCTCCATGGATTTGCCCATATAGACATTTCATATAAATGCATCATATAATATGTGGTCTTGTACAACTGACTTCTTTTATTTAGCATAATGTTTCATTGTTCATCCTTACTGCAGCATGTAAGCGTACTTCATTTTTTTTATGACTAAATAATACTCATTGTATGGATATACCCCATTTTGTTTATATGTCTATCAGCTGACAGTGGCTTGCTTCTGATTTTTGGATATTATAAGGATTGTTTCTGTGCACATTTATACAGATGTTTTTGTGTAGATGTGTTTTCGTTTCTCTTGGTCAGATGTCTAGAATTAGAACTGCTGGGTCATATGGTAACTCTGTTTAACATTTTGAAGAACTTCCAACCATTTATCAAAGTGGATATATCATTTTTCATATGTCCACCAACAACATATAAGGGTTTAAATTTCTCTAAGGACTTAGCAACACTTGTTACCGCTTTTTTATCATTAGTATGGCCATTTTAGCAAATGTGAAGGGGCATCTCATTGTGATGTTGAAATCTGAATTATTCTAATGATTACTCAAGTCAAGTACCTTTTGGTGAACCTGCTGGTCATGTAAACTTCTTTGGAGAAATGTCTATTGAAATTACTTGCTTATTTTAAATTTGTTTTATTTGTCTATTTATGATGGAGTTATAAGAGTTCTTCATTTAGTCTAGATAAATGTCTCTTAGATATATGATATGTTAACTGTCTTTTTGTTTTCTTGATGATATTTCACAAAGCACAATCTTTTAACTTTGATAAAGTCCAAATTTTCAGTTTTTCTATCACTTGTATTTTTGGTGTCACATCTAAGACATTATTACCTAGTCCAAGTTATGAAGACTTACTCCTGTGTTTTTGTCTTAAAGTTTTATTGCTTTAGCTCTTATTTATGTCTGTGACCTATTCTGAATTTTTTTTTTTTTTTTAGTTTTTTCAGGCCTGCACCTGCAGCATATGGAAGTTCCCAGGCTAGGGGTCAAATCAGAGCTGCAGCTGCCAGCCTACACCACAGCCACAGCAACACAAGATCTGAGCCATGTCTGAAACCTACACCATGGCTCACAGCAACACCATATCCTTAACCCAGTGAGCAAGGCCAGGGATCAAGCCCGCATCCTCATGAATACTAGTCGGATTCATTTCTGCTCAGCCACAACTGGAACTACTGAATTAATTTTTAAGTATGATGTGAGGTGGGAGTCCAAATTCATTATTTTGCATGTAGATATCCAGTTTCCCTAAGAATCATTTGTTGAAAAGGCTGTTCTTTCCTCAACGAATTGTACTGGCCTTTTAAAAAATATTAAGTAATGGTAAAGTTAAAAAGTCAGTAAAACTATTGTTTATGAGTGTAGTTCTGTATGACAACTATAAAAATGGAAATCTTTAAACAAATATATATGCATACATATTATTTTTTAATAGAATATATACACACATAGATATTTACTATATAAATTAAGATAATGGCAGAGTAGTGCTGGCTAGAAATGTTATTTCCTATGGCCAGGGTAGTAGCACTATTGAGAACCATCTGAAATATTACTAATGAAAATTTTTTCAAACCAAGAGGACCATATTACAGAGAAAAGGGAAGACCCATACATAGAGGAAGACAAGATCCAACCCCACCAAACCTTTGGTGAGAGTTTAAAAGCTAGAATCGATAGACCAAGACTTATTATTTCATAAGCCAGGCTATATCCAAGTAGGAGGATACAAACTTTAAGTACAGCGACCCAAATGGATCAAGCTTACTGGTTATGCTCCACTGGAGCCCCTGAGGAGTGTCCCTATTGGCCCTCTCATTTAACTCTGAGCCCAGGAAACCCTGAGCCCAGGTCTATAATATTCATTACCAGAAAAGTGAATTCTTCAAGCCACAAACCAGCTAAAACAGGCATAGGCTCCCACCCCTTCTACAGCTTCTGTTTCTTGTGTTAATTCTCTGAAAAAATAGAACTGGGAAGAGGAAGTGATGATCTTTTAAAGGCTTCTTTTGTCCCTATTTCTTAAATAGATTTGGTATAAAGTTCTCTGTCAAAATAAAAAAAATTAATAACTTTAATTAGGGTTTTTGAAATCCAACTGCAAAATAATCCCTAATAACATTATATGACTCTTGTCAGCATTAAAATTCATCTGCCACTTGTAGACTCAAACAGCCCTTGAAGATCTCTCTGTCATCTATCTCCATATACTTGGCTTTTCTGGTTTTACAACTTCTGCAAACATGAAGACTCCAATACTTTGGGATCCCAGTAAAGATTTTCATTCAGAATAGTCCTACCAATGATGAGACAAACTTGACTAGTGCCCGAATTGAAGAGGAAACTAGAGAGTGACTTTCTGGGGCACAGGTGGAAAATTTTCAGTAAGGACTACCTACCAGATAATTTTATGGTATCAATCTTAAATTTCTTGATTGTGATAATTATGTTGTATTTAGGAGAATATATTTGCTTTTAGGAGACAAATTTTAAAATATTTGAGTAAGTATCATGATCCCTATAACTTACTTTAAAATGGTTCAGAAAAAGTGAATTGCACACATACTCAGAGAAATATAAAAAGTGTAGCAAATGTGCAAACTTTCATTTGAAATTGACATTGTTGTAGATCTAAAATGGTTAAATATCAATAATTGTATGTGATTCAACCTAATAGACTAAGTATATAGGACTGAATTCAAATCAGGGTTTCTTCAGAAACAGACTCAGAGAATAGAGAATAGACTTGTGGTTGCCAAGGAGGAGGGAGAGGGAAGGAGAGATGGACTGGAAATTTGGGATTAGCAAATGCAAACTAGTATACATAGAATGGATAAACAATAAGGTCCAGCTGTATAGCACAGGGAACTATATTCAACATCCTGTAATAAACCATAATGGAAAATAACATGAAAAAGAATACATATGCATCACTGAATCATTCTGCTGTAAAACAGAAATTAACAGAACACTGTAAATAAAGTATATGTCAATAAAATAAATTATAAACAAATGAAAGTTTCTAAACACTGGAAATACTGACATTGTTTTAATTCTCTATTGAAGGAGAAGAGTGATCTGTGAATCACAGGATGTTTAGCAACATATCTGCCCTCTGCCTGCCAGATGCCAATAGCATCCTCAATTGTCCAACCAAAAATGTCTCGAGACATTGCCAGATGTGCCTTGGGGGCAAAATCTCCCCTGGCTGAGAATCACTTATCTAGATAATTATGCAAAGATGTATATAGATAAAAGGTACTTTTCTTTCTAATTTTCTGTAGATAACTTTTTTCAAAAATAAAGTTAGAAAAATAGTAATAAATATACAAATGTATAATGTGATTTATCTATTAATACTGTTATTATTAACAATTTATAAAACTAGTTCTGTCACATTTTAATGAATTTTTTCACACTTCTAAAACACCAAAGCCCTTAAAGAACTTAATTCACTGACTCCACACCTGTAGCAGATATCCTTCATTGTGCCCCTATTCATCTGAGCTAAAGGGATCACAACAGAACAGAAAGGGGACTAACATTTACTGAACACCTACCTTATGGCAGGTGTCACTTTATATCACTTATTAAAATTATTGTGAGTGGTGATTCCACTTGTACAGATGAGGAAACAAACTCAGAAAACCTGAGCGACCTGATCATGGTGACATGACTTGTAAGAAAGTGAGCAAGAATTGGAGCAAAAGACAGGTACTCAACTCCAAAGTTCACATTATTTCACTAGACCATGGAAATTTGCTGGCTCCTGGCCTGTCTCTGTTACAATAGTAACACGAATGCCTATCACATTCAAACAAGCTTAATCTGAACATTGAGTATTTTATTTCTAACCTGAACTACTCTACTTTACGGTTTAGTCAATTCTTTTTTCTCTCTGTACCTGCTCATCTCTCCTTCTCTCTTGGCTCTTCTTTTCTTGCCACATTCCTCTTGATTTTTTCATCTAAGCTTAGTCTCGCTTCCCATTCCAACTTGTCTGGCTTCTTCTCTTATTGACTACACTGTCATAGAATTATCTTCTGCACTTTCCTCTCAACAAACACAGGCTTAAAAAAATAA
>PVHT021183648.1:16323774-16353410 GCA_004024745.2 Catagonus wagneri | reverse complement strand
TTAACGATCCGGCGTTGCCGTGAGCTGTGGTGTAGGTTGCAGACGCGGCTCGGATCCTGCGTTGCTGTGGCTGCGGCGAAGGCCGGTGGCCACAGCTCCGATTAGACCCCTAGCCTGGGAACCTCCACATGCCGCGGGTGCGGCCATAAACCCGCGGCCATAAAATGACAAAAGGCAAAAAAAAAAAAAAAAAAAATAACTTTCCATAAAGAGGAATACTTGTGCTCGTTGGAAAGAATTTTTCACCTTACTATAGTGCGAGCTGCCTAACACCTTTTCTTTCAACTTCTCTGTAAATTTAAAGCTTTTCTAAATAAAATGTTTTAAAAAATCATGCCTTGCACATAGTAAGGACTTAATAAATGTTACGTGGTCTACAATCGTTGTTCTTATCAAAGAGTATCCAATTTTCCAGCAGTAATTTCTTCAAAAAATAATGAAAAGCAAATACAATTATAGTTCCAGTAATTGTACAACTAAGTTTTCAATTTGACTTAGAATATCTTTTCATTAGCTAGTATTTGGTACAGTAACTTTTCCATTTGAAAATTAGCTTATTCTTTGAAATCTACTACTATAATGTATAATTAGAGTTCTTTAATATATACACATTTTTTTTTAATTTGGGGTCTATGCCTATGGCATGTGAAAGTTCTCAGGCCAGGGGTCAAACTCAAGCCACAGCAGCAACCCAAGTTGCTGCAGTGACACCAAATCCTTAACTCACCACACCACAAGCAAACTCCAAGACTAGAGTTTTTTAAACTATCTGTTCATTGGAGGCACAAGACCATGTTTTAGAGAATTTTTTTTCCTCTTTTCCACTACTTTTGAATCCCTCACATCACCCAACCTGTTCCTTCTCCAGCTCCATTCTCTCTCACACTTTTTATTTTCCTTACATTTACCAATACATGCACCAATACAATGGTACAAAGAGGGTACCATTTGGGGGTAAAAGAAATACCTTCAATCTTGGAGCTTTACTTCCAGGCAACCTAAAATTTGTATGAAGTCTTCTCATGGTCACATTTGGGTTAACTAGGATGTTCTAGAAGTGCGGAGGGGTATTTCTTCCTAACAGTATGTACACGGCAACTTCTCAGAGTAGAAAAGGCAGAAAAGGGTCTTAAGGAAAAAGGCAGAATTAGGATGGGCTGAAAAGAGACGAGGGAGTGTAAGGAGAGAATGAAGAAGGTGCAAGAGAATTGGGCTTGGATGAGAAGCCAGATGAGGGGGAGGAAGGGGTGCAACACGGAAAGTGTTCAAAAGCATAAAAACAATCCCTTCTTCTGTTGATCTCTTTGGAAGGAATGTTTTGTTAGATTTCTCATGTGTGGAAGACCTACCTCAAATAGACCCCAAATAGACAACATGTTTTTACTTCATGCCATGGTGTCCCCAAGTATTTGTATCCTTTGATGATCAAACAACTGCGGGTTCAGAGTATCCTTCCAGACTCTAATGTTTCAAAGCAAGACAAACAGTTGGGACTTCTGTCAAACAGGCAGGCTGGAGGAGAAATAAACTGGAGTCATGGAGAAATCTTACTTCCCTGGGAATCATAGTCTAATGGAAAGAACACAGTAGAATTGCATCTTTGCTCCATCTTCCCCATGTTGTTACTCAGTACCATCAGAAAATTCACTGAACCTCAGATTACTTAGGTTCTGAGTAAAATGGAAAGAATAAGAATACATAAAGACTTGCTGTGAAGCACAAATAAAAGGAACGTATACAAGTGCTTTGTGAACTTTAAAATATTATACATAATAGATTATTATTGCATGTACACCACCTGTTAGGCCTTAGCACAAGGCAGACATGCTGCCCCATTTCTGCTCAAGAATTCCTCTATGTTCCTACCTGAGTGAAATTTTCATACTTCATAATTGTTCTGAACATCACCAAGAAAAAAAGGAAGAGGAAGATAATAAACATCTGAATGCCAAGAACATCCCCAAAGTAAACAGCCATTCTCTTTAAACAAGGAGAAAACAGCATTTTACTATTCAAAGCTCTAGGTAGTTTCCCTCTTTAGGGAAAGATAAGGGAGCTGTAAAGTATCTGCCCTGGCAACAAATTCATGAATCACAATTACCTGCTTCTTTTGGATATCAGGTCTGCTAATTACCCACCAAAGTTTAGATTGGACAGCTGCTACCTGATATCCTTTGGTACCCAATATGGGATGCTTTTGGCAGAGAATTGGTTTCTCTTCTCCCAACAGAAAAATGAAAAAAATGAATTGGAAGACTTTACTAATAATTACTAAAACATAAAAAAAAAAATCCTGTAGCTCTAGGTGTTTGAATCTTGGATTAATTGTTGAGGGCTCAACCACCGGGTCAAAGAAAAGTACTACTATATAAGTGGATGATCTGCTGAAAGTGGATTATAAACAGTAGCACTGATCAGTAAGGAGTAGAAACGCTTAGGTTAAAGGAATAACTTGGGTGTTTTAACAAAATCTGTATTTAATTTTGGCTTGTATATGAGCGGAGACATCTGGAATTTGGGTGTTGGTGTTGAAATTACCAGCAGCATCTGTTCATCCTTAGTTTTACCCCTTAAATCAGAGGAAAACTACATCATATTACAAATATCTGGGTAAAATAGATGAAAATATGGCATGTTCCACAAGTGTAAAATAGTGCTGTAATAATTTTCTAATTTTAGTTTTAGGTTCTATTTCTAGCCACTAATTAAATTATGATTAATAAATGGTTTCATTTTCTGTATAATTTATTATTTGTGATTTATGGAAGTATCAAATATAAAAGCCAAGTTTTCTATTTCTGTTTTGACTCAAGAAATTAGCAACTAGGAAATGCTATGTAACTTGGAGTTATGAGTCAGCAAATATCCTGTGTAGAAATTAGGATAGAATTTAGAAATTAATTCTAGAAATATTTACCGTAATTAAACCAGGCAAACCACCTAAAGAAAAACAGAAGGAGAGTTTACAAAACAATTGTGAAAGACTATTCAAGGTACATGTCTGTTATGAAATTTCATTTATCATTAGTGGAAAATATTGATTTTCCTTAACAGAAAAGGGGAGTCTTGCCCACAGTTACCCAAACAACCAGTTGATATAAACTCTAATAGTGAATTCTTTGTATGAAAAAAGAAACAAATATTGTTGCAATAACTCATTATGAAGTCAATTGGACAAAGTAGAACATGAAACAGTGATGATGGCCCAGCAACTGCATACAAATGGGCAAAAAAACAAAACATCAAATCAAGATTTTCTAAGCGACTCCTCCTTCCTTCCTTTATTCCTTCTTTCTCTCCTTTCTTCCTAACTTTTCTTCATTTCACTAGTTTCTTTTCTCTTTGACATTTTTAAAGTTTACTTTACAAGTCTTTTTTTTTTTTAATTTCAAGGAAGAGTCTCCAACCAATTATAGAATTTTAGTGCTTTAGCATTTAAGCAGTCTCATGCCATCACTTCATAAGTGAAGAAACTGAGGACTAGGAGTTCCCTTGGTGGCTCAGTGGTTAACGAATCCGACTAAGAACCATGAGGTTGCGGGTTTGATCCCTGGCCTTGCTCAGTGGGTTAAGGATCCGGCGTTGCTGTGAGCTGTGGTGTAGGTTGCAGACACGGCTCGGATCCTGCGCTGTGGCGAAGGCCGGCAGCTACAGCTCCTGTTAGACCCCTAGCCTGGGAACCTCCATATGCCGCGGGTGCGGCTCTACATAAAGGCAAAAAGACAAAAAAAAAAAGAAAGAAAGAAACTGAGGACTAGAGAGGTTCCTATGCTAAAAGCTGTTGCAGAGCAGTGATGAATACATATGATAACTACTGCTGAATTCTTTTTATTTTTGTTAAGAAACTTTACATAAATTTTAAAATTTTTTGGACATATCCCCACAAGTTTACACTTTTTTTCTAAAAAAAAAGGACAATACAAGGTTGTTAGTAAAGACGAATCATCTCTCCTCCCCACCTGACATTACTCTCTATTACACCTACCTCAAGGAATACAATGTTAGTAGACTTGTACAGGCTCTTTAGTAATATATTTACACACAACATAAAGACACATATATAAGCTATTCGTTTCTATAGTCTCTGTTTTTACCAATATTGAATTATAGTATGTACACTTTGCAAACTTTTCTCTGCTGTTTGTATTTTTCACACAGCGGTACACATGGACAACCCTACAAGTATGTGTGGATGTGTCCATACATTTTTGAAATTTATGCATATGCATAAATATATAATTTTACATTAAGGGGTAAAATACATGTTGGGAAGTTTTCAAACCAGAATTGCTTTTTTCTTTCTTTTTTGTTCGTGTTCTGTTGTTGTTTGCCTCTTATCACTCTTTCCCTCTCTTCCTTGAGGTTATCCATTTAAACACACACACACTGCACATCTTTTTGTGGGTTTCCACTTTTTATAATCATATGACATTGTTTTTAAAAATTCAATGTAAATTTGAAGATCTAATTGGCTTTATTAGGCAATTCCTGAATCAGATAGCATCCCATGTAGCAACCAGAAGCGTGCCCCAAAGGGTCTATACAAAATGGAAGGTCTTTATAGGCAGAAAGAAGGTGGAACAAGTAAGTTAGTAGCAAAAGAAAGAATTTTTTCAGGCTGGATATATTCTTTTTGGGTTGGGGGAAGGAAACAGCAGGGATCTTATTATGCAGATTATCTCACTAGTACTGATCAGGAAATTTCAGATTGTTTAAAGCTCACATTCCTAGAAATGGTTGAAGTTGCAATTAAGTCTTTGTTTCCTGTTATGGGGGCAAATAACTTCATTTGGGGCTTGCTTTTTTTGTTGTTGTTTGTTTGTTTTTTAACGGTCTAACCATACATATGCACAAAATAGCTGGCATCCTTTTCTTCCTTCTCCCACCACAGATACACACACACACACACACACACACACACACACACACACACACACACACAAGCAATCATTCAACTAACCAGAAAACCATTTATCTCAACACTCTACTGTTAAAGTATAATTTCAAAAAATTAAAAGCAGGACTTTCTCACACATTTAGAATGAACACATATCAAAGATTTATTTAATTCATTAAAGAGGGAACCAGCAAGATGGGAAAGCTGTTTCAAAGACAGAATTCAAGAAATATAAGCTTGAATTACTAGTCAGTTAGGAGAGGGATGTTAAATGAATTTCCTGAATCCTGATGAAAAATTAAACAATAGTCGATCTAAGAGAGAAACGGAAAATTTTATTTGCACCCACCTGAGGATTAGAGCCCAGGAGGCAGTCTTTTGGAAAGCTCCAAAGACTGTTCCACCATCAAAGCACATTTATATAAGTTTTTGAGATCAAGGATTATATGTCAAATGATGTATGATTAACAGTTAACACATTCAGGTCTACACGTACAAAGTGAGTTATCGTGGCCCCTTACAAGATTAAGAAGGAAAGTTATCTCTAAGGAGTTATGACTTTTCATGAGCTTAAGAAGGAATGCTATCTCCTAAAGAGGTCTAGTTAACACAGATGCATAATACGCACTAAGGGGGAGGGAGGAGTTTCAAATGGGCAGAGAAAATTTTTGTTTAAATTTTTTTGTCTTGCCATAAAATATTAATTTCACTTTATCACAGAGAGGCAAGACCATTTAGTATTCTGCTAATAAATGAGTTATTCATGGTTACGGGGTATATGATAAATATCTAAAAATCAATTTTATTTCCATAGTAGCAATGAAAAATTCAAAAATGAAATTAAGAAAGCATTCCCTTTATGGTAGTATCAAAAATAATAAAATCCTTAGGAATAAATCTAACTAACTGCAAGTCTTGTATCTGAAAACTATAAAACATCACTGAAAGAAATTGAAGACTTAAATAAATGGAAAGATACCCCATACTGGTGGGCTGGAATATTTAGTATTGTTAAGGTGACAGTATTCTTCAAATAGCTAAAGCAATCTTGACAAAGAACAACAAAGATGACAACTCACACTTCCTGATTTGCAAAACTTAATATTAAGCTACAGTAATTGAGATTATATAATACTGACCAAAGGATAAATACACACTTCAATGGAAGAGAACTGAGAATCTAGAAATAACCCCCCCTATTTATAGTCAATTGCTTTTTGACAAGAGTTCTAAGACAACTTAATGAGGAAAAAATCAGTCTTTTTAATAAATTATGCTGAGACAACTGGAATTGACATGCAAAGAGTAAAGCTGGGTCCTACCTCACACCATACACAAACATTAACTCCAAATAGATCACAGACCTAAATGCAACATTTAAAACTATAAAACCTTAAAGAAAACTTAAGAATAAGTTTTTCTGACCTTGGATTAGGCAATAATTCCTTAGATATAATATCAAAAGTGAAGGAAAAAATAAATTGGACTTTATTAAATTAAAAATGTTTCTGTTTCAAAGGACACCATTAAGAAAATGAAAAGGCAATGTATAGAATAGAATAAAATATTGGCAAGTCATTTTCTGTAAAGAACACAACATAAAAAGAACCCTTAAAGTCAACAACAAAAAGTTTACCAGTTTAAAAATGGGGGGAAATTGAATATACATTTCTCCAAAGACGAAATAGAAGTGACTATAACAACATGAAAAAATGGAGTTCTGGTTATGGCACAGAGGTAATAAACCACGAGGATGGGGGTTCAATCCCTGTCCCTGCTCAGTGGGTTAAGGCTCTGGCGTTGCCATGAGCTGCAGTGTAGGTCACAGACATGGCTCAGGTCTGGTGTGGCTGTGGCATAGGCCAGCTGCAGCTCCAATTCAATCCCTAGCCTGGGAACTTCCACATACTACAGGTGCAACCCTTAAAAAAATAATAATAATAAAAGGAAAGAAAAGAAAAAAAAAGAACATAAAAATTGCTCTGCTTCCATTATTCATTAAGGAAATGCAAAACAAAACCCATCATGAGGTAGGACTTCACATCCACTAGGTTGGCTGAAATTAAAGTGTTGATGAATATGTGAGAAATTGAAACCCTCATGCATTGCTGGTAGGGATGTAGAGTGGTGGAGCTGATTTGTAAAACAGTTTGACAGTTCCTCAAAAAGGTAAACTTAGAATTATGACATGACAGTACAATGCAATTCTACTTCAAGTGCATACCTTAGAGAATTAAAAATATATGCCCTCAGAAAATCTCGTACGTGAATGTCCATTACAATGGACTTTACTTGTGATAGTCAAAGTACGGAAACTACTTAAATGTCCATCAACTATTGAATGGATAAACAAAATACGGTGTATTCATACACTGCAATATTATTAAACAGTAAAAAGGAGTAAACTACTGATACATGCTACAATATAGATAAACCTCTAGAACACTGTGGTAAATAAAATAAGACATAAAAAAAGGCCACATATTTTTAACTATGTTTATGTGAAATGTCAAGCACAGGCAAATCCACAGAGGCAAAAATAGGTTCATCACAGCCAGGGTCTGCAAGGAGGAAATAACAGAGAGGGAGGGCTTACAGGTACAGGGTTTCTTTTTAGGGGTGATGAAAAGTTCCAGAGTTAGGTAATGTTAATAGTTGCACAAATCTGTTAGTATACTAAAAATTGAATTGCACATTCCAGAAGTATGAATTCATGGTATGTGAATTATAACTCAGTAAAGTTGCTATTTTTAAAAAGTCCAATAGACAAGGAGTTATAGAACCTGTATTCTAATTTATATGGTATCATAATTTTATAACTTCTGACAAGTCTCTGCTCTTTCTGGCCTCATTCTCCTCATCTGTAAAATGACAGACGATGTACAAGTGCCCTTCCATTTCTGACAATTTATGGTTCTATGCCTCTGTCACTTCCTTCATGAAACAGCCCTTTACCCAACGATCTAAAGGTGATCCCTCCCTGCTTTGAACTCTTAAAATATTCACTATGTTTTGCTACTACTTGTGCTTCATATTATCTTCTCTACTAGAAACATGAGACACTTAAAGGAAGACTCAGGACTGTCTTGAACATGACAAGGATTCAACAGATTTTCAGACGATGAGAGACATGAAATTATATTTACATGACATTGTATGAAATGAAGCAATCAGTCAAAAGGAATTTTGGTTTAAATGTCACCAAAATAAGAGATTGATAATTTCCTTAAATTTGACAGATTTTTTGCTATTTCTTGGCATAACAGAACCATGAACTTGATAGAGAGTTTGATATACCACATTAATTCTCTTTTATCCCATACAGATGAGCTTCTACTATATTCTAAAATAGATTGTCTGTACCACAGCAGCCTCACTGATGTTGATATTAAACATGTTGAAAATAATCCGAAAACAAAAAGAAAGAAAATACCTGAACCAGTATTATGTAATTGCAATTAGTCAAGTATTTAGTATTCCAGTAGGTGCCCTGAACCACATTGTTTTTAAGCAATGAAATCTTACCAATAGGAGACCTCAGTAGAGAACACTATTATTAAACTCTCATTGAGAGGTTAGGCCACTGTTTTCCTGCAATTACTGAGTTTGCAAATTTTTTTAAAGTAGAAAATTATACAGGCTTCGCTGCTTTATATAACTTTCCATAGCGTGTGTTTGACAAGCTGAAATTTTTTAGACTAAGAAGAAAATTGAGTAAAAATGTAACCAACTGCTTTCTTACTTCTTTTTTACCTAAATACAAAAAACAATTATCTAAAAACTAATCTTCAATTTTGTGTTCTTTTCTCTACTGCTAAACTACATAATTTAACTCAAAAACATTTATCCCTTATTAATAAAAATGTAAAAGGAAAAACTGTGCAAAATTAGTCTTAGCCTACTTAGACTTAACTATTGTCTCATCCCATCACATTCTTCCTTTTATTTTGCATAATTACCAGTTCAGAATAGCTGAATCCATTCCTAAATGTAGAATTTAGAAAAAATTCTTTGTAATTGATGAGAAGAAAAAATAAAGCACCATCAAAACACATTCAGAACCTGTGTAAAAGTAAATTTGGATTACATAACTGGTAACACCTGAGAACATTTTTTATTTTACACTTCATTTGCATATGAGATATACCTGAAAATCATGTTCAGTAATATTGGTGGTAGCTTCAGTAAGTGCCCACATCTCTCAAATATACTGATTTAAAGCTTCTATATAATATTATTTTTCATCTTGGGCATAATAACTTCTATCTTGCTATAATTTAAAATTTGTATTTAATAAATATTCCTTGAGTTCCACTATTCTTCTGGTACAGATAATAATACATACACAAAATAAGATTTATGAATGTTTATTAGCTTACTAAGCACTATACTAAATTTGTTGTAATCTTATCTCAATCAACCCTAACAGCAGTTCTGTGAGATTAGCAGTTCACACCACCATCCACATTTTACAAATGAGAAAACTGGAAGTCAATGACATCAAGTAATTTACTTTAAGTTACACAGCTAACAAATGGTTCAATTCTATGCTAAACACTTTGGGGGAACGCAAATTCTCAAAGAACTTACAATCCAGTGAGGCTGTCAGAGAAAGAACCAAATAACAGATATGAGGTATTAAGTGACAATTTGTGGTTGAATATGAAGCAAATCAACTTAAAGGTTACAGTTTAAAACATAGTGTCATGATATGAGGTGTGTAGTGGTCAGCGTTCTCCAGAGAAACAGAACCAATAGGGTGTGCAGAGAAAGAGAGAAAGATTTATTTTAAGAAATTGACTCCTGTGACTATCATGACCCAGGGAAAAGCCAAGGTTGCAGTGCAAATCCAAAGGTTGTCTGCTAGCAGAATTCCTGCTTGCTCATGGGAGTTTACTGTTTGTTTTATTAAGACTTTTAATTGATTGGATGAGGTCCACCCACGTGGAGGGCAATCTGCTTTATTCCAAGTTCATTAATTTAAATATTAATCTTATCCAAAAAAAAAAAAAAACCCTCATAGAAACATTCAGAATAATCCTCAACCAAATATCTAGGTACTGTGGTCCAGCCAAGCTGACAGAGAAAATCAACCTATCACATGATGCTTTAAATATACGTAATAACTCACAGTCTAAATACCATGCCTTATAAGAGAGAGTCCTATGAATTTGTCTTTTCCGACAGTGCTACACTCCTAGAATTGAGGATTATGTTATGCTTATATTTGTATTCTTAGTGTATATTACAATGAGGAATATGTAGAATCTTTTTAGGAACTTTTGTTCAATGCTTATTGAATTAATATTAGTAGATATTCCTTGAAATGAATTGAATTAAATTCAGTTTCTGGCCTTTTAAAATCTCTCTAAAAAAAAAAAGAAAAAGAAAAAGTAGGTCCAGAATAAATGTGTCATTAATAAAGCTAAGAGTTTAAGGGTTCATAACTGTATCAGCTTCCTTAGTTGCTCATTTTGTGGCAAAAGATACATATGAGTCATGAGTTTCTACATGACAAATTACTACAAACTAAGCAGCTTGAGCCACCACACACTTATTATCTCATAGGTGCTATGCCAGGAGTCTAGTCATGGCAGAGCTGGGCGCCTTGCTTCAGGGTCTCTCCCAAGGCTGAAATGAGGGGTCAGCCAGGACTGGGATGTCATCAGAGGCTGACTAACTGAGTAACATCAGGGATGTCCAACCAGAGATGAGAGAAGACAAACCATCCACCTCAGTCCCATTTTCAGGAGGGTTCCTGAGCTCTCCCTATAGCCAGACACCAACATGGGAAGAGAGATCAGCGTCTGGAATGGGACTTTCAATTCTCTAAACATTTAATTGAAAGAAATTGCTTAAACTGGAAGAAAATTATTTCTTCTTATCTAAAAAGCTAAACGTTTGGCTGATTGATTAGTGTGTGTGTGTGTGTGTGTGTGTGTGTGTGTGTGTTCCCATGCTAGACAGTAAAGTACTCAGGAGGGAGATGAGGTTGGTTATAGAAAATAAAAACTTAGTACAGCGTGAGTGAACTTTGAACTCTGTAAAATTAGAACTGGCTGTAATTGTGAATAATTAAGTGATCACCTATGTACCCTAGGTCTACCCTGGCATCCTAATCCAGTAGACTACCACAATACAAAAATCCCAATACATTTTTATAGGGAAGAACAAAGAGGATCATGGCATTGTCTCTAAAAGGCCAGAGTTAAATGTCTCCATTACCTGGAAATGGGCTAAGGAGCCCTATCCACAGACCTAACAGCAGGATTAGTAAAAATAACAGCTAGCATTTACTGGACACTTACTATGCACCAGGAAATGCTCTTTCTATTTTTGTCCAACTTGTGGTTCAAAAACTGAAAATAGAGCACAATGAACACGCTTATACTACTTTCATTAATTAACTAGTTATAACAACCTACCATATATATATATGCATATACACACGCGTATATATGTATATATATGAGATACAGATATAGTTGTAGATATATATAAAATATATAGATGTATGCTAAATTCACTATTGAATTTAATGAATTTATTAAAAGTTGACTATTTTTTCAATGTCTAGCACAATAAAGAGCTTATAGAAAGTTTTTAAGACGTGTTGAATTAGACTGAATTAAAATCAGTGTCTGGCCTTTTAAAATCTCTAAAAAGGAAATAATTGCCAAGGATACATCCAGAGTCATACATTTAAACATACACACCATACACACACCTTTTATTGGTTAAACTATTTGAAAGTAGCTTTCAGATATCATGACGCTCTTTACATTTCTTGCAATAAGTTACCCAAGTTTGCAAAGCTGGCCAATGGAAGTACAGGGCTTGGAACCCTGGCAGCTAAGGTAGAGCCTATGTTCCTAGTATCTTTGCCCCTGACTCAGTTAGAGAAAGCTGAAAGAAGTATGGTAGGTAGGAAATGTGGGGCTCCTGTCAACCACAGTTAGGGTGAAAGCAGCACTGGAGAGCTTGGCAGGGAGAATATGGGGAGAGAAGGGGGAAAGTGGATAAATTAAAGGTTTGAAAGATTAGGGGGTGGCGAGAGAGAAGAATCTTTATATTAGGAGAGGTGACCTTCAAATAAGAAGTGCTACTAAGGCAAAATCTCCCAATGTTCTTTTTTTCTAAGGCAAAAAAAAAACATTATTTTAAATGGGATATTTTAGAGTATAAACTCCCAAAGGACAGGGGGTAGGTTTAGCTTGCTCTGATGTGGATCCAGTATTGGGTGAAGTCAGGTTCTTGATCAGACATTTAGTCTTTGCTTCTGATATTAATGGACATAGATTTCTGAGACACTGAGATATCCAGTCATTATAATTGTATTTCACATTATATAAGCAATATGCCATTCATCATGAAAGCTTTTAAAATTTATCTCTGTAAGTATCATGAATGTTGCCCTGGGGATCTGTAATACAGGAACAATTCATTAACACAAGAATACGTATTAACCCTTACTCATAATAGTTGAAGGAGGAGCAACCAAAAAGTTAGAAAAAGGTCCTCAAATTCTTTAAAGATGAAGTACATGGAATTAGGTCAGAGGGTTATTTATTTATATTTAAGAGCAAGAAACTAACTCCATCTCTGTTATCAACACTTGACATAAGTTTTGTAACTCTAACTTGGTATATAACTCTTTAGATAAAAAGTATTAGGTGTAAAATTCCTGTTGTGGTGCAGTGCAAATGAATCCAACTAGTATGAATGAGGATATGGGTTCAATCCCTGGGCTCGTTCAGTGGATTGGGGATCTAGTACTGCCGTGAGCTGTGCTGTAGGTTGCAGACACAGCTCACATCCATGTTGCTGTGGCTGTGGTGTGGGCTGGCAGCTGTAGCTCTGATTCGACCTGTAGCCAGGAACCTCCATATGCCAAGGGTGCAGCCCTAAAAAGCAAAAAACTTTTACAGATTTTGAAAAGTTCTAGGTGAAGGAAGAAAAGAAAGCAATCTTAAGAGGTTTACCTAATAATTACGAAATAAAAAATTAAATGAAAATAAATCTTGCTGTCATCATACTCTGCTTCCTCCTCAAGGCTGTCTGTCCATTCTACCAGCCCTCTGGCCTCTTTCATCCTCTTACTCTTTAAGGCAGCAACTTGCAAACTTTGGTCACAGTGATTTATGGTGAGGAAGATATTTTGTGCATACACAGAAATACAGTTACAGAATATATTTGCTTTTGTATTTGTATCTGTATTTGAATATTATGTGTATACATCTGATATATATATTCTTTAAAAATCTTTTTATTCTCTCAATTAATGAAGTATTTTTAATCCAGTCAACAACTGTGTAAAAGGTCAGAGAATTTGATGAGTTTAAAAAACATTTTAGGAAATAGGAAAAAAAAAGAAACTATCAAAAGTGCACCATAGGTCTCACCACTACAATTCAACATAGTTTTGAAAGCCCTAGCCACAGAAATCAGGGAAGTAAAAGAAATAAAAGGAATCCAACTTGGAAAGGAAGAAGTAAAACCACCACTGTTTACAGATGACATGACGCTATACTTATAGAATCCTAAAAACTACCAGAAAACTGTTAGAGCTTATCAATGAATTTGGCAAAGTTGCTGGATACACAAAATTAATACACAGAAATTGACCGCATTTCTATATACTAAAAACGAAAGATCAGAAAGAGAAATTAGGGAAATAATCCCATTTACCATTGCATCAAAAAGAATAAAATACTTACGGGAGTTCCTGTCATGGCTCAGTGGTTAACGAATCCAACTAGGAACCATGCAGTTGCGGGTTCAATCCCTGGCCTTGCTCAGTGGGTTAAGGATCCGGGGTTGCCCTGAGCTGTGATGTAGGTTGCAGACACGGTTCAGATCCCATGTTGCCGTGGCTGCGGAGAAGGCCGGCAGCTACAGCTCCTGTTAGACACCTAGCCTGGGAGCCTCCATATGCCACGGGTGCAGCCCTAGATAAGGCAAAAAGACAAAAAAAAAAAAAAGAATAAAATACTTAGGAACAAACCTACCTAAAGAGACAAAAGGCCTGTACTCTGAAAACTATAAGACGCTGATGAAAGAAATCAAAGATGACACAAACAGATAGAAAGACATACCATGCTCTTGGATTGGAAGAGCAAATATTATCAAAATGACTATATTACCCAAGGCAATCTACAGATTCAATGCAATCCCTATCAAATTACCAAGGACATTTTTCAAAGAACTAGCACAAAATATTTTTAAGTTTGTTTGGAAGCACAAAAGACCCAGAATAGACAAAGATATTCTGAGAAAGAAAAATGGAGATGGAGGAATCAGGCTCCCTGACTTCAGACTATACTACAAAACTACAGTCATCAAATCCGTACAGTACTGGCACAAAGACAGAAATATAGATCAGTGGAATAGGATAAAAAGCCCAGAATTAAACCCATGCACCTACAGTCAACTAATCTATGACAAAGGAAGCAAGAATATACAATGGAGAAAAGACAGCCTCTTCAATAAGTGGTGCTGGGAAAATTGGACAGTCACATGTAAAAGAATGAAATTAGAACACTTCCTAACACCATGCACAAAAATAAACTCAAAATAGATTAAAGACCTAGATATAAGACCAGATACTATAAAACTCTTAGAGGAAAGCATAGGCCAAACACTCTCCAGCATAAACCATAGCAATATCTTCTCAGATCCACCTCTTAGAGTAACGACAATAAAAACAAAAATAAACAAATGGGACTTAATTAAACCTAAAAGTTTCTGCACAGCAAAGGAAACCCTAAACAAAATGAAAAAACAACCCACATAATGGGAGAAAATATTTGCAAAGGAAGAGACTGACAAGGGATTAATCTCCAAAATTTATGAACACCTTCTGCAGCTCAACACCAAACAAACAAACAACCCCATCAAAAAAATGGGCAGAAGATCTAAACAGACACTTCTCCAAAGAAGACATACAGACGGCCAAAAGACACATGAAAAGATGTTCAACATCACAATTATTAGAGAAATGCAAATCAAAACCACTATGAGGTACCACCTTACACCAGCCAGAATGGCCATCATCAAAAACAGTAAGTGCTGGAGAGGGTGTGGAGAAAAGGGAACCCTATTACACTGTTGGTGAGAATGTAAATTGATGCAACCACTGTGGAAAACAATATGGAGATTCCTCAGAAAACTCAAAATAGAATTACCATTTGATCCAGCAATCCCACTCCTGGGCATATATCTGGAGAAAACCATGACTCGAAAAGACACATGTACTCCAATGTTCATTGCAGCACTATATACAATAGCCAAGACGTGGAAACAACCTAAATGTCCATTGACAGAGAAGTGAATAAAGAAGATTTGGTACGTATACACAATGGAACATTACTCAGACATTAAAAGGAAATAAATAACGGCATTTGCAGCAACATGGACGGACCTAGAAATTATCATGCTAAGTGAAGTCAGTCAGACAGTGAGACACCAATATCAGATGCACAATGTATAAAAAGGAGACAATGAATTCTTTGCAGATGAGAAACTGACTCACAGACGTTGAAAAACTTATAGTTTCCAAATGAGACAGGCTAGGGTGTATGGGGATGCACTGAGGGTTTGGGATGGAAATGCTATAAAATTTGGTTGTACAACTATAAATGTAATAAAATTCATTAGTAATAAAAAAAGTGCATCATAGGGAATATACATTAAGTATTGTTTCATGAAAATTTTGTTTGAATTTTGCATGTTTGTAGGGGTGTGTGTTCTGGACACAAAGTAAAATGTATTTGTCATGGGAAGGTCTTTGTCAAAAATGTTTTAACATTTTACTGTTTTGTGGCATTGAGGTTTAAAAGACATTTCAATCTATGGGACCACTAATAACTACCCTTATCTTCAAAAGTGCTCTATTGCAGTGTTCGTAATATTAAAAGCTTTCATTACGTCACATCTCAGTATCTTACCCTCTGGCCCAGGAAAGATGAGTTTGAGAAATGTGACTCCTAAATGTGTGGCTACACAAAGGGCCTTTTGGACATATGGATCAAATAAACACTGAAACTTGATGTTCTGCTCATTCCTGGCACACAAAAAAGGTAGAGATAAATGTAGACAATACCAAAAAAGCAACAGATCTTTTATACACTAAAAAAATGCACTTATAGGAAACTACTTATGGGGACTGAAACTGACATACTAATAAGAAAATATGAGCTATTTCTATATTGACTGAAATACCACGATTGAGCAATATGATTTCTCTCAATTTTGATGTCAGAAATGTATGGTTCTGGGGCAGGCGAAGAGAATTTCCTTCTTAATTATAGTTAAGCCTATTTTCACCAACAGCAGATTCCTATGGTGAGAGCCACTATAAACACCTAGAGGTAAAGATCAGCAGATAAATATGAACTGAGGATATGGTCCAAGAGAGGAGAGCGTGACAACTGTAAAAACTTAATAATCAAAGATAAATAAACTTTTTATCTTGGTACAAAAAAGGCACTTTGTATTTATGGGAAGTTTTTGGTAAGGAGAAAACTTGTGTTGACTCCTAAAGAGCATTTGTCATTTGATGTTTTAACAGTAGAAATTATTAGATTAAAAGAAAACTTTGAATAAAATCAGTTACAGTTGAAATAGTCCACAGCAGCTAAACTAAGAAATGATATAAGTAGTGAGTTGAACCAAGGGGTTGGATAAGATTACCTAAGGACATGGTCATTTTCTAATATTAAGGAATTAAAAATAATCCTTGATAATTGACATGCTAACTCAGTCAGCTGTTATCAATAAACAAAGCCAATCTGAAAATAATCCCTGGCTTTTTGTTTTCAAGGCTACAGATAAATTCTGGCACTGAGTGGTAAACCTGCCCCTGGGTAGCACTGTAAGTCAGCTTTCTGGACAGCTCTTTCACTAGCTAAATCATAGAGCAGAATACACACAAACCCTTGAAAGGTATTCTCATTAGTATTCCTACCCCACGTCACCTAGCTTTGGGCTATAACTTTACAAGAGGAAGGGTTTGTAGGAAGAAGAGTCGGGGGGAAGAGATAGGGCAAAGATTTCAAAGAACCAGCCAGTGCCCTGAGACAGGACTTTCTCTGAACGTGGTAGGATAAGAGACCCAACTCCATTGATGAGCTACTAAGACAGAATAATAAGGTGATCTATAGCCCAAAATTTATTGCCAATTTTTGCTTTCTGTTTTAAACCCAACTACAAAACAAGACACTGAGCTGCCAGGCTTTCTCCCTCAGCATTCATATAAAGAGATAATGAAAAAGAATGGAAATTCCATTTTGTTTTGTTTAGGGTTTCCTTTGCTGTGCAGAAACTTTTAAGTTTAATTAAGTCCCACTTGTTTATTTCCCTTTTTATTGTCATTACTCTGACAGGTGGATCTGAAGAGATGTTGCTGTCATTTATGTCGAAGAGTGTTTGGCCTATGCTTTCCTCTAAGAGTTTTATAGTATCTGGTCTTATATCTAGGTCTTTAATCTATTTTGAGTTTATTTTGGTGCATGGTGTTAGGAAGTGTTCTAGTTTCATTTTTTTAACACGTGGCTGTCCAATTTTCCCAGCACCACTTATTGAAGAGGCTGTCTCTTCTCCATTGTATATTCTTGCCTCCTTTGTCACAGATTAGATGATTATAGGTGCATGGGTTTAATTCTGGGCTTTCTATCCTGTTCCACTGATCTATATTTCTGTCTTTGTGCCAGTACCATATGGATTTGATGACTATAGCTTTGCAGTATAGTATGAAGTCAGGAAGCCTGAATCCTCCAGCTCCATTATTCTTTTTCAGGATGTCTTTGTCTATTCTGGGTCTTTTGTGCTTCCAAACAAACTTAAAAATATTTTGTGCTAGTTCTTTGAAAAATGTCCTTGGTAATTTGATAGGGATTGCACTGAATCTGTAGATTGCCTTGGGTAGTATGGTCATTTTGATAATATTAACTCTTCCAGTCCAAGAGAATAGTATGTCTTTCCATCTATTCATGTCATCCTTGATTTCTTTCATCAGTGTCTTATAGTTTTCAGAGTACAGGTCTTTTGTCTCTTTAGGTAGGCTTATTCCTAAGTATTTGATTCTTTTTGATGCGATGGTAAACAGAATCGCTTCCCTAATTTCTCTTTCTGATCTTTCATTGTTAGTATATAAAATGCAGTTGATTTCTGTGTATTAATTTTGTATCCTGCACAGAATGGGAGAAAATATTTGCAAATGAATCAACTAACAAGGGATTAATCTCCAAAATTTACAAACACCTCCTACAGCTCAATACCAAAAAAACAAACAACCCCATCAAAAAATGGGCGGAAGATCTACAAAGACAATTCTCCAAAGAAGACATACAGATGGCCAAAACCACATGAAAAGATGTTCAGCATCACTCCTCATTAGAGAAATGCAAATCAAAACCACTATGAGGTACCACTTTATGCCAGCCAGAATGGCCACCATCAAAAAGTCTACAAACAATAAGTGCTGGAGAGGATGTGGACAAAAAGGATCCCTATCACACTGTTGGTGGGAATGTAAATTGGTGCAACCACTGTGGAAAACAGTATGGAGATTCCTCAGAAAACTCAAAATAGAATTACCATTTGATCCAGCAATCCCACTCCTGGGCATCTATCCAGAGGAAACCATGACTTGAAAAGACTCATGTACTCCAGTGTTCATTGCAGCACTCTATGCAACAGCCAAGTCATGGAAACAACCTAAATGCCCATCGACAGAGGAGTGGATAGGGAAGATCTGGTACATACACACAATGGAATATTACTCAGCCATTAAAAGGAAAGAAATAACAACATTTATAGCAACATGGATGGACCTAGAAATTATCATGCAAAGTGAAACCAGTCAGACAATTAGACACCAACATCAACAGCTACCGCTTACAAGTGGAAATTAAAAAAAGGACACAATGAACTTCTTTGCAGAACAGATAATGACTCACAGACTTTGGAAAACCTATGGTTTTCAAAATGAGACAAGCTGGGGGGTGGGGGGAATGCAAAAATAAATAAATAAATAAATAAATAAATAAATAAAAATTTTTTAAAAAAAGAATGGAAATTCCAAAGATCTGTCCTTCCCATGATTAATGCCCATTATTTTCTATCTTTTCTAATACTTTCCTCCAATTAAATTTTTTATATACAAGAACCAAAGCCCTCCTATACTTTTCCACATAATTTTCAATCACTTTAGCTGAGGATATTTTAGCTCTAATGGTGTTTTAGCATTTAAAGATGATGCTTTCTTGGAGTTCCTGTTGTGGAAACAAACCTGACTAGTATACACGAGGATGCAAGTTTGATCTCTGGCCCTGCTGAGTGCAGTCGGGGATCCGGCATTGCTGTGAGCTATGGTGTAGGTCACAGACATGGCTTGGATCCTGCATTGCTTTGGTTATTACATAGGAAGAAGCTGCAGCTCCGACTGGACCCCTAGCCTTGGAACTTCCACATGCCATGGGGGTGGCTCTAAAAAGCAAAACAATTTTAAAAAGTTAAAATTAAAAAAATTAAGATGATGCTTTCTTACACTAACTAATGTGATCTTCAAAGTATAGCAAAGGTATGAGAATTTCTTTAAAATCCAGAGAAGAGGAAAAGGGGAAATCTATGACCCATTCATTACTCTATCCAAATGTCTTATCTTTTGCAAATAATATGATAAAAGAGATAGAGATAGTTATATTGTACTTACTTTATTTTAATCTAAACAACGTATTACTTTCCTTATTAGAATTTGATCGAGCATGATGTTATCAGCAACTGACTTCTGTTTTAATTATATAGGTACTAAACAGTTTGATAATAATTTTAATAGTGAGAAAATATGGTGCTCTCTTATCCATGAACAAAACAATGTCACAGTGTTCAAATATCATTTACATATTTCACATGGAAGAAAAATATTCAATAGAATAGTGACCTGGAAATAGCTTAACTGTAAAAGTAAAAACTTTACAAATACAAATTAATTGTGCAACTACTATATGCCAAGCTCTGGGGATTTAAGTGTAAATAAAAGCTATTGACCTCAATATTTCATTGCTCATAGACATGTAAACATATAATTTCAATGCAGTGAGAAAAAATATTAATGTAAGTATTGTAAGAAAATGTAAGTAATACAAGTTACAAAGCACCATGAAAACATAAAACAGAAATGAAAAACTTACTAAAAGATTGCCTGAATGTAGTGTTTTAGAGGAGGAGAAAATTATCAGGTAATTGTTCGTGCGTAAATGATGCTTCTAACAGAGGTAAATTATGTCCAAAGAGAGAAACATATTCTGATAATGTGCTAATACTATAGAGATTTGAGAAATATTATCCATAACATTAAGAAAATTTAAGCAAAAAAGTTAAGCAATCAAACAGAACTCAGAACTTCAACACAGAGGTGAGTTTGCTGGTCATTTGTTTGGGGGACTCTCATAATACATTTCCTCCTTCATAACTGCATACAAATTTCTTTTGGGATATTATATCTTGCACATTATGTCACACTTTGGGAAGGTGGTAAATCCAGGTTCTTAGCCTTAGCTAAGAGAATAAGCATATTCCCTACGCTACCACAGCTCAAGAAGAAGGGTGAGAATATGGCCTAAGCTTGCCTAATTAAATGGACTCTTCTGGGTCTTTGATACTTGACTAAGAGTAAAAAAGCTGTTGGATATTGTTCATCTCAAAGCACCATCAAGACCGGACTGTTCCTAAGGTTCTTATGTCCCAGCACCCTTCCAAGGTTTGCCACCAAGTGAGATATCAGCTGATGAGGAATCTACAGCAATTTAGTAGAGTAAGCAGACACAGACTCTCCCTCAGAGAAATAATGTGTCTTCCCTAAAGCCACAGAAGCCTGCTCAGCTCATTCACAGTGACATCTGGAAAGGGCAGAGAAGGTTAACATTCCCATAGGAAATCCTCAGTAATGGGGGATGGGAGCCCCAACTCCCAACCTTTGTTAAGACTATTTGTAAGACAATTCTGAAAGGCACTCTGTTTGCTTTTCTGAAATCTCAGTAGGATTAAGCCACAATGCCTATAGCAGTAACCATAATAATGTGCCCTCATATTTATTATTCCTCCTTCTCCGCCTCACTCTAACCATTCTCTCATTCTTGCTTCCTAAGAGCACCTCCCAAATGAACTCTCTTGTCTCAAATTCTGTTTTGAGGGAAACTCAGGTTAGGATGCACTCATAGTTTATTTAATCCTCACAGCCATCTAGTGGAATGGGTATTATTTTCCCCATTGTTCAGATGAGGAAAGGCTAGGCGAGGTTAATTTGTTTATTCAATTAGTGGAATATATAGGACTTGAAATTTAATTTTTCTAATTCTAAAACCCTGGTTTTTAAACATTATGCTAAACTAGCCAAACACTATCAGATTGATGAGCTAATTAAAGGTTAAAAGACAAAGTACTAAAAATATCCAATAATTTGTTAGTGGATATATAATATATAAAGATTTAAAGTGTGATATCAAAAACATAAAATGTGAGTATAAAAACTTAAAGCTTTTGTATGTACTTGAAGTTAAAATAGACTGTTAAACCGTAAGATATTTTGTATAAGCTTCTCGGTAACCACAAAACAAACTATTAGGTACACAAAAAAATAAACAGAAAGTAATCAAAGCATACTACTATAGAAAATTATCAAATCATGAAGTGGAGTAAAGAGAGGAACAAAGGAATTACAAAACAGCCAGAAACAACAAAAATGGCAATAGTAAACCCATCTATCAATTATTACTTTAAATGTAAATGAACTAAATTCTCCAATTTGAAAAGGTGGTTGAGGGGATTTTAAAAAAACAAGACACAGCTATATGCATCTTAGAATCACTTCAACTTTCAGGACACATACAGACCGTAAGTGAAGGGAAATTCCATTCAAATAAAAACCAAAAGAAAGCAGGGGTAGCTATACTTACATCTGATAAAACAGACTTTAAGCCAAAGATGTAAGAGGAGAAAAATGTCATTATATAATGATAAAAGCTCAGTCCAAAAACAGGATATAATGTGTAATTATCTACTATGTAGCCAACATAAAATATATAAATATAAAATGTATAAAACAAATACAACAGATCTGAAAAGAGAAATATGAAATACTACCAAGCAGAGGACTTCAAACCATACTTTCAATAGTATATAGTTCACACAGAAAAAAAAGAAAATTGGACTTAAAATTATGTATTATAGCAGATGGACCTAGCATATATATATATAGAACACTTCATCCAACAAAAGCAGAATAAACATTCTTCTCAAGTACACATGGAATATTTTGGAGAATAGAGCACATATACGACCATAAATAAGTCTTAATGAACATAAAACTGAAATCATCTTAAACATATTTTCCTACCACAATGGAATGAAACTAGAAATCAATTACAAGAGAAAAACTGGAAAATTCACAAATATATGTAGATAAACAATATGTTTCTGAATAACTAATGGGTTAAAGAATAAATTAAAAAGGAAATAAAAAATATCTTGAGACAAAAACAAACAGAAAATAAAATACCAAAACTTACAGGATGTAGCAAAAGCAGTTCTAAGAGAGAACTTATTAAAGTTAAGAGGAGAAGGAAATAAAAAATCACAGTAGGAATAAATGAAACAGAGACTAGACAACAGAAATGATTAAAGAAACTAACAGATGAGGTTTTTTTTAAAAGATAAATAAGACTGAAAAAATCTTTAGCTAGACACACCAAGAAAAAAAGACTCAAAGATGGAAATTGGAGAGAAGAAATTACAGCTGATAACAGAAATACAAAAGATTATAAGAAACTACTACAGGAGTTCTCTTGTGGTACAGCAGATTAAGTTACTGCTGCAGCAGTTCAGGTCACTGCTGTGGCATGGGTTTGAACCCTGGCCTGGAAACTTCTACATGCCATGGATGCAGCCAAAAAAAAAGGGAAGAAAGAAAAAGACTACTACGAAAATTATACATCAACAAATAGATAACCCACAAGAAACAGATACATTCTTGGGAACATACAACCTTCCAATC
Source organism: Catagonus wagneri (assembly GCA_004024745.2). Lineage (NCBI taxonomy): Eukaryota > Metazoa > Chordata > Mammalia > Artiodactyla > Tayassuidae > Catagonus > Catagonus wagneri. The sequence goes on along the minus strand of PVHT021183648.1, from coordinate 16,330,461 downwards.
CATCCCAGACTGTTCCAAAAAAATAGGAGAATCCAAACTCATTTTAAAGGCCAGCATTACCCTGGTACCAAAGCTAGACAAGGACACTACAAGAAAAGAAAATTACAGGACAATATCCTTGATGAACACAGATGCAAAAGTCCTCAAAAAAATTTTAGCAAACCAAATTTAATAATACATTAAAAAGATTATACACCATGACCAAGTGAGAGTTATTATTGTGATACAAAGATTTAACATATATAATGAACCAATGTGACACAACACACATTCAAGAATAAAAACTACATCATCTCAATAGATGCAAAAATGCTTTTGACGAAATTCAACATCCATTTATGAAAAAAAATCTCAACAAAGTGGGTATAGAGGGAACATACCTCAATGTACTAAAGGCCATATATAATATGCCACCACTAACATCATAATCATACTCAACAATGAAAAGCTGAAAAAGTTTCCTCTAAGATCAAGATAAAGACAAGGTTGCTCACTCTCTACTTTTTTTACATAGTACTGGAAGCCCTAGCCAGCACAATTAGGCAAGAAAAAGAAACAAAAGGCATCCAAATCAGAAAGGAAAAAGTAAAACTTTCTGTGTTTACAGATAACATGATATTATAATATGGAAAAATCCTAAAGACTTCACCAAATCAAAAAGAAATAATATATCTAGGAATAAACCTACCTAAAGATGCAAAAGAGCTGTAGACCTATACTCTGAAAACTATAAGACACTGATAAGAGAAATCAAAGATGGCACAGAGGCAAAGATATATCATGCTCTTGAATGGAAAGAATCAATATTGTCAAAGTGATTATACTACATAAGGCAAACTCAACACAATCCCTATCAAATTACCAATGGCATTTTTCACAGAACTAGAACAAAAAAATTTACAGTTTGTATGGAAACACAAAAGAACCAGAAGAGGCAAAGCAATCCTGAGAAAGAGAAATGGAGCTGGAGGAATCAGGCTCCCTAACTTCAGACTATGCTACAAGATTACAGTCATCAAAACAGTTTAGTACTGGCACAAAAACATAAATATAGATCAATGAAACAGGAAATAAAGTATAGATATAAAACCACACACCTATGGTCAACTAATCTATGACAAAAGAGACAAGAATATACAATGGAGAAAAGGAAGTCTCTTCAGTAAGTAGTGCTGGGGAAAAAAGATCCCACATTGCTGTGGCTATGGTGTAGGCCAGCAGCTGTAGCTCCAATTCGACACCTATACTGGGAACCTGCATATGCCGTGGGTGTGGCCCTAAAAAGCAAAAAAAAGGAAAACAAAACTATTAGAATATTAGAATTAATTAACAAACAGCACAGTTGCAGGATAAAATCTATATACAAAACTAAGTTCTATTTCTACATACTAACAATGGGCTATCAAAGAGAAATTAAGAAAATTCCCATTTACTATTGCATTAAAAAGAATCAAATACTTAAGAATAAATGTAACGCAGGAAATGAAAGATCTGGTTACTGAAAACTATAAAACACTGATGAAACTGAAGAAGATACAAACATGAAACGATATCCCATGTTTATAGACTGGAATAATTATTAATAGTGTTAAAATGTTCATACTACCCAAAGCTATCTACCAATTCAGTGCAATTCCCAAAATTCCAATGAAATTTTTCACAAAAATAGGAGTTCCCGGTGTGGCACAGTGTTTAACGAATCTGACTAAGAACCATGAGGTTGCAAGTTCTATCCCTGGCCTTGCTCAGTGGATTAACAATCTGGTGTTGCTGTAAGCTGTGGTGTAGGTCGCAGACATGGCTTGGATCCTGCGTTGCTGTGGCTGTGGCATAGGCTGGTGGCTACAGCTCTGACTAGACCCCTAGCCTGGGAACCTCCACATGCCGCGGGTGCAGCCCTAAAATGACAAAAGGCAAAAAAAAAATTTTTTCACAGAAATAGAAAAAAAATCATAAAATTGGTATGAAACCACAAAAAGACTCCAAATAGCCACAGCAATCTTCAGAAAGAAGAACAAAGCTAGAGACATCACATGTTCTGATTTCAAGCTATATTATAAAGCTATAGTAATTGAAAGAGTATAGTATTGACATAAACATGGGCATATACATCAATGGGACAGAGTACAGATCTCAGAAATAAAGTCATACATATACAGTCAATTAGTTTACAACAAAGGAACCAAGAATATATAATAGGGAAAAACATCCTCTTCAATAAAAGGTATTCAGAAAACTGGACACCCACACGAAAAAGAACCTGGGTGATTAGCTTATACCATACAGAAAAATCAACCTAAAATGGATTAAAGACTTGAACATAAACCTTAAACCATAAAACTCCTAGAAGAGAACACAGGGAAACTCTCCTTGAGGTTTGTATTGGCAATGATTTTTTGGATTTGACACTAAAAGCAAAAATAAACAAGCAGGACCACACCAAACTAAAATGCTTCATAGAGCAAAGGAAAAAAATGAAAACTGTGGGTTGGGAGAAAATATTTGCAAACCACATATCCAATAAGAAATAAATAACCTAAATATAAAAAGAACTCGTACAACTCAATAGCAAAAAAAAAAAAAAAAAACCAATTTGATTTTTAAATAGTAAAGGACTTAAATATACAAGACAAACAAATGACTTATAGGTAACTGAAACGTTGCTCAAAAATCACTAATCAGCCAACAAATGTTATCCAAAACTACAATAAAATAAAACCTCACACCTGTTAGTGTTTGTTATCAAAAAGATAAGAGGAAGAGGGGGGAGGGGAGGGCAGGTAGGAGGAGGGGAGGAGGAGGAGAAAAGGAACTCAGAAACAGAGGGTAGAATGGTGGCTGCCAGGGACTAGGGGTTGGGGGAAATAGGGAGAGGTTTGTAAAGGGGCACAAACTTTCAGTTATAAGATGGATATATCCTGAGGAGCATGTATAACACAGTAGTTACAATTGATATAATACTGTATTACATGCTTAAAATTTGCTCAGAGAGTCTAACTTGGGTTTTCTCACACACACAAAAAAAAGTCAGTTGTAAAGTGATACCTATGTTAATTAACCCCAAGGTGGGAATCCTTTCACAAAGTATACATATATCAAATCATCACACTGAACACATTATATGTATTACAATTTTGTCGATTATACACCACAATAAAGTTCAAAAACTGAACTAATAAATTAGTGTATAAATGATATCTAAAGCATTTCATTTATAGTTATACATGATTTGGGGGGTGATGCTACAAAAGAAAATTATATTTATTTGGCTAATTGTCTCAAAAATGAGGACAAAAGTCAAGACTACACAATTTTAAGAAGTAGTTTAGTCAGGTTCTCTGCTTTTTCTCATTTTTCAATTAAAGTCTGTTTTCAAATTGCCAATGAAGATATACTCTTGTAGTACAAAATCAAACCTTTTTTGCTATTATGAATTATAGCAGACAATTGTTATTTTGTCTTTCTAGCATTCATTCTACCTTCTTTTGGTGAGTGCACACAAATTTTCCTTGGCAAACACCTTTCTCATTTTTCCATCCATGTGGTTTGAGTGGAGCTATCTCCATTCTTGGTTCCAATGATGGGCCTAGATCCCAAACCTGGCCAGTGAGAGCTAGCTAATGAGAATCAGCTTCAAATGTTTGGGGTCTTTTGGTTGGTTGGTTGGTTTTTGGAATTGTTAGTAAAGACTGGAACATCCAAGGGTCACAATGAGGGAAAAGGCTGCCTGAAAATGAAACCAAGTAGGAGGAAAAAAATGATGGAGGTAAATTTTCTGAATTCTTGAATGAGATAAGCAACCTCAGCAACCTCATACTTTTTTTCTCCTAAGTCAGTTAATTGGATTTTGTCATTTAAAATTGTTTTAATAAACATAAGTGATTTTTAAAAATTTTTAACTGAAGTATAGTTAATTAATTAACAATGCTTTAGATGTACAGAAAAGTGATTTAATTATACATATATACAAATTCTTTTTCAGATTCTTTTGTTATAGATTATTACAAGATAATTAATATAGTTCCATGCACTTTACAGTAGGCCCTGGTTGTTTATCTTTTTTTTTTTTTTTTTTTCCTTTTGTCATTTTAGGGCCGCACTCGCGCCATGTGGAGTTTCCCAGGCTAGGGGTCTAAATCAGAGCTGTAGCCACTGGCCGACGCCACGGCCACAGCAACGCAGGACCCGAGCCGCGTCTGCGACCTACACCACAGCTCACGGCAATGCCGGATCGTTAACCCACTGAGCAAGGGCAGGGACCGAACCCGCAATCTCATGGTTCCCAGTCGGATTCGTTAACCACTGAGCCAGAACGGGAACTCCTATCTATTTTATATATAGTAGTGTGTATCTGGTATATCTGTTAATCCCAGGTTCCTTATTTATCCCTTTTCTTCCTTCCCCTTTGGCAAATAAACCATAAGTTTATTTTCTATGTCTGTGAGTTTATTTCTGAAACATAGATAATTTTGTTTCATATTTTATTCTCTGTGATCTGTATTCTAAAATCTCAGGCTTAGAAGTGACTTTAAAGTTCACTTGGTAAAGCCAACTAGGTAAATTTTGGACACTCACTTCTTTCTCCAGTGTCTTACCTCCAGCAATAAGCAGTCTATGACCTTCAAAACCAGATTATTCTTAAGGTGCCTGAGATTTTTTTTTAAATCTAGTGAAATATATCTAGCCATTAAAGGGACAAACTATAAATAATATACATAATGAATCAGTTAATTATAGAATATGTTAAATGTTAGTAAGTGGAACAGAAAGAAGGAAAAGACAGCCAAAGGGAAGAGAGATTGAGAATGAGGAACACACTTTGCTTTATTAAACAGGTTGGCCAGAGTCTGCCTCACTGACAAGATTCGAGTAAAAATTTAATAGAGGGTAGGGAGCTAGCCAAGAAGGTTTCTTGAGCATTGAATATTTCAGACACAGAGAGCAATGGGAGAGAAAGCCTATATTGAACATGTGCTTGGCATGTTCTAGAAATCGCAAGGAGGCCAGCACAGCTGGAGCTGAATGAGCAAGGGAGAGAGAGTTGTAGGAGATGAGGTCTGAAGACGAAAGGTGGGATATGTATCATGCAAGCTTGTAACTAGTGTTTTAGTTAGCTATTGCTATGTAACAAACTACTCCACATTGTAGCAGCTTTCAACAGTAATAAGTACTTCTCTCACATAATTTCTGTGGTTTCAGAATTTGAGAGTAGCTTACTGGTGGTTGTAGCCCCGGGTTTCTCATGATGTTGCAGTTATATTGATGAGGTCTTTAGTCATCTGAAAGTTTGACTGGGGCTGGAGGATCTTCTTCCAAGATGCCTCATTCACACAGCTGTGGACAGAGGTCTCAGCTCCTTGCTATGTGGACATCTCCATGAATTTCTTTACAAAATGTACCTAGTTTTTCTCCAGAACAATCAATCCCAGGGAGGGAGAGGCCGAAGCCATAATGTAGAGCCTTGGGAGACACATTTCTATATCATAGTATTATATACATAGGTCGGGGTTATTCAATATGCAAGGGAATGGCAATGTTCAGTCCCAGGATCTAGGATTATTTAGAGTCATATTAGACAGTGGCTATCACAGGTGATAATTATGAATTTGGGTTTTACTCATAAAAAATGAAGAGTCATTACCAAGTTTTAGAGTAATGATATAATTTAATTTATATTTTTAAAGAATTATTCTGGCTAGTCTTTTTTTAAAAAAAAACTAGAATTTAGGTGGCAAGAGTAGAAGCAGAAGCCATATCAGAAAACTACTGCAGTACTCAAGGTGAGTGATGATAGTAGGTCCAGTGGTAGCCATGGAACAGCAGAGAGGTTGAATTATAAATATTTTTAAGGTTTAGTATAGAATTTCCTTACACATTTCATGTGGGGTTTGAAAGACTTAGAGGAATCAAAGACAGAGTCCTGACTGAACAACTAGAACAATAAAGTTGCCATCAACTGAGAAGAAGGCAATCAGTAACCAGTTGGTGAGGCAGGAGGGAGGAAGTCTAGGAACTCAGTTTGGAAAGCTGAGTGTGATGTGTCTGACAGACATTTGACTACAGAAGAGTTTTAGAGAGAGATTTTTTTCTACAGGACTATAAATACATATATATGATATTTAAAGTCATGAGACTGACGGAGATCACCAAGACAGTGACTGTGGATAAAGAAGAAAAAAGTCCCAATTACTGAGCACTGGGAATTTCTAGTATTAAAAGATGAAGAAGAGAAGGAAACTGAGAAAGAGCTTTCAGTTAGGTAGGTGGAAATCCAAGAAAGCATGGTGCCCTGAAATAGAAGTAAAGAACATATATCAAGGAAGATGAGTAATTTCAATGCTATTGATAGGCTAACAGTAAATCAGAGATTTGATCATGGAACATGGAAACCTGGGTGAGTTTCAGGGAAGCAGGTTTGATGAAGCGGTGGAGGCCAAAGCCTAACTGAAGTGAGTTTAAGAGAGAATGGGGGAGTTCCCGTTGTGGCTCAGTGGTTAACGAATCCGACTAGGAACCATGAGGTTGCGGGTTCGATCCCTGCCCTTGCTCAGTGGGTTAAGGATCCGGCGTTGCCGTGAGCTGTGGTGTAGGTTGCAGACGCGGCTCGGATCCTGCGTTGCTGTGGCTGCGGTGCAGGCCAGTGGCCACAGCTCCGATTGGACCCCTAGCCTGGGAACCTCCACATGC
>PVHT021183648.1:16305324-16322774 GCA_004024745.2 Catagonus wagneri | reverse complement strand
TCCGGCGTTGCCGTGAGCTGTGGTGTAGGTTGCAGACGCGGCTCGGATCCTGCGTTGCTGTGGCTGCGGTGCAGGCCAGTGGCCACAGCTCCGATTGGACCCCTAGCCTGGGAACCTCCACATGCCGCGGGTGCGGCCATAAACCCGCGGCCATAAAATGACAAAAGGCAAAAAAAAAAAAAAAAAAAAAAAAAAAAAAAAAAAAAAAAAAAAAAAAGAGAGAGAATGGGAAGGAATAATTGAAAACAAAACTGTGGGTAATTTTTTTCAAATAGTTTTGCTGCAAACAGAAGCAGTAGAATGGCCAGCAAGCTGATGGGAAAAGAGGGATCAAGAAAAAGGTTTTAGCTTAGGACAAGTAGCATCATGTTTGATGATGATACAGCGGGAAAGATGGATGATATAAAATAGGGAGAGTTTCTTGAGCAAAGCAGTGAGTGGAGATGAGTTCCAGGGCATAGTGGTAGGGTTGACTTGAGACAAGAGCTATGGTGATGGGAGCAGATGGTGGCAGATGGATTGAACTTGTAATGATAATCTCTGTAAATTCTCTTGCAAATACTCTAATTTTCTTAGTGAGGAAGAAGATACTGGGGTTGGGAAAGGAAGAAAAATATTTTAATTTCTTATTAAGGGAGTGGGAGAATCAATCTTTGAAAAACACTTAATATGATTGCCTTGCACAATTAAAAGGGTCTACTTCTAAGTTAAAGTCAATGTGGCCATGTGTTTTTCTCCAGATGATTTTAGCCTCAGAGTTGCATACATGGAGTAGTCAGAGTTGGGTTTAAACAGGACTATGAATCTGCCAAATGAGTAAGACAATGAGGAGCAAGCGAGTGGTGCGTGCTTACAGGGGAGTGATTACAATGATTAACTATAAAACTTAATCTAGAAGAAAGTGAGGTCATTTAAAAGAAGGCAGGATCAAAAAGATCAGATATCTCATTAAGGCCAGTGGATGGCTGGGGCCCTAAAATCAGAAAGAGGGCTGGAAAGATAAGGCATGGCAGTCAGAGAATAGGATATTTGAAATTGAGATTATGAAGGAGTCCAGGCATGACCATATGAGTGTGGCTAACATAATGTGGAGGACAAGATCACTGGAAGAGAAGTCATCAAGGAACTTATAGACCAAGGTGCTAGAAGAAACATTGATACAACTATTGAAATCAACCATAATTAAGACAGGAGTGTTATTGGAGAAAATCAAACAGGTTCTTTTATCACCAAGAAATTGGAAAAATAACCACAAGTGATGGCAACAATGAGGGACCAGGTTAATAACATGGCTGATGGCATAAGATTCACAGTTGGTTGATTTTTAGAAAGGCAGAGGGAGAAACATCTGAGAGCAGCAACGAGGAATCAGGAGGACACCAGCCCCATTTCCAGATCAAGGGCATTAGGGCTCTTGGAGAAAAAGCAGCCATCGCTTGAGAGGTTACAAGGAAAATGTGACCTTAGGGAAGACCCTTGCCTTAGAGCAAGAGGGTGAAGAGAGGCCGAGGACATAGGGGGTTTGGCTACCAACAGACTTTTAAGTTCAGGGAGCACAGCAGGTGAGTTTCAAGCATGGGGAAGTTGGAGTTCTCTTGTGGTACAGTGGGTTAAGGATCTGCTCTTGTCACTGCAACGTCTCAGGTCACTGCTATGGTGTGTGTGGGTTTGATCCCTGCCCAGGGAACTTCCACATGTCGCAGGTGTGGCCAAAAAACAAGCAAACAAACAAAACCAAAAACCCAAAACAAAGACATGGGGAGGTTGAAAGGAATAAGGCAGTGGTTTTCCACTGGGACGAAAAGCATCCATGTCACCTGGGAACTTGTTAGAAATTTCAGTGCTTTGGCCTGAACCCATAACTATTGAATCAGAAGCTAATTCAAGCTCAGCAATCTGTGTCTTAGCAAACCCTCCTGTTGACTCTGACATGCAGTAAAGTTTCAGTACTACAGGAATAGGAGCAGACTCACTTGGGCTTAAAGTATAGGAGAGAAGGGTGACCTGAAAGTCTAGGCACTTGGTGGTGGCTGACATCATCATGGATGGAGGACAAAATGAGATTATGTCTGAATTCAAAGCCGACAGTGGAGAGGAGTCTTGAGTGTTGAGGAATGAGGAAAGGAGGAGAAGAGGGCTCTAGGATTTTTCACCCCGAAGGCCTAGGGGATCAGAGATACAAATTTTCCTTGTCTCTGTGGCATAAAGGATTTCTCTTGTCGCATGTTGTCACCACACTAGAGCTTTTATCCATCAGTATCCCTCTCTTCCTTTCTCTCCATTTTGTCTATTTAAATCAAGGCTTTTTTCATTACAATTCACAAAAAGCCACTGTAAATAGCTTAAATGAATAAAGGAAATTTTATTCTAAGGATTCCAAGGCAGGAATCCTTATATCCATAGAATAAGGATATCTAGTAAGGAGTCTGCTCAGTGTGTGTGTGTATTGCTAGGACAGTCTGCTCAGCTGAGCTTCAGATGTTGCGTCACAGAAAACAAGCACAGATGCCATGGGCCATCCATATGAGCACAGTTAGGAAGGGGGCATTTCTCAGAGGAGTGTCCAGTGCTGGGCTGCTGCCCCAAAAGTGTTCACTACTGACACTTTATTCTAAATCAAGGACTTAGCGTATTTTAAGTGGATAAATACCTAGTAACTTTCTTTCAAATGGAAAATGGGGTAGCACCTTAGCTAAGCATATGTTTTCTTAATAGTTTTAAACACTGACTTATTTTGAAAAAGCTTTTTTGTAAGACAGAAGATAGCAATTACCCTGAAGTTGTAACATATCTGCATATGCAGCATTTCATAGATTAAAACATTTCCTTTCATAAGATAGACCTATTATTCTGAATATTTATAAGCCTGGGGTGTGTGTATGTGTGTATGTTAGGGGGGCACATGAATACATTTTTTTGTTGGATGTGTGTATTTTACCAACTCTAGCTGTACCATACATGAGTTCTATAAAGGTAAAGTGCATATCACACTTTTGACATTACCACAGATCTTTGCTGAATAAACGCTCCCCAGATGGATTTTGAGTAAGCCTTTTTCCTTCTCAGGTTTCTCAAATATTTTATGACATCTCACTTTCTGAATTTTAGTAATACTTTTTATTCTTGTCTAAGTTATTTCTAAATATCTGTAAAATAAAAGCAGATATAGCTAAAGCCAAATGACAAAACAGACTCAAAACATGTATGAAAACCAAACTCAAAAGAGACCTTCTGTGTGGTCAATTGCCTGTGCCTTATCCAAGACATTTTTCCTCCTCTCTCTCTCTCTTTCTCTTTCTCTCCCTCGCGCTGTGTTCTCACTTGGTCTGTCCAAATGCCATTATCCTTGCTTTTTTTTCTTCTTCACTTTCATTACTTGTGATGATATTTTCTCTTTTATATCTCAGGAAAATAGTTGAACGCATTTGTAATGCTCGGCAAGCTCCTGTTTTTCTGAGCGAAGACTCAGAAACCAACCAATATGTTTATGCAGAACAGATATTGAAGGCTCCACAGACTTTAAAAAATAAAAGTGTAATGCCTTCATTTTTTATCTCTATGTACTGTCTTCATGAGCTATTTTAAAGGAAATAAAAACAGGAATAAAAGGCTTTGAAACACCCATCTGGTTGTGTGGTAGATCATTTTTTCAAACAAATTGATTACGTGTCATTGCTCTGATGGTGCTAGACAGAATGGAAGGTGCAGGGGTCTCTAGTACTTTTATAACGTTCTGAATTTGGATAACATTTCTCTGTCTGATTAACTGGAAAAAAATTAGTTGGTCCCAGGCTATTTATGTTATTTTTATTTTAATGTTAAAAGTCTGGGGAAATGCCACAGACAATGTCTTGGTTTACACTCATTTCCATTTTCTGCACTTTTCCACCTTATTCGTTGTTCTTTTCTAGAAGAACAGTGAGGTATGGTGGAACTTAACACTGAACTTGGAAAGACCTGAATTTTTCTCTGCAAATAGGTGAAGTGGAAGGTAAGCCCCTTAGATCAAACATTCTTTATAGACACAAACTTTCTAGAAACTAATGCTAAAAAAGGCTTGTTACTTAACTTTTCAGGGACTGTATTTCTTGGTAAGTTCCTCTTCACACACCTAGACACAAACTGACAAAGTAAGTTTCTTTTAAAACCCTGTCTTTAGTATGGTTAGATCAGTTGGACAGTCTGCCCTTCTGGACGCTACAGATCTACCACATGAAACCTAAATCAATTAAAACTTCATGTGCTGCCATTTGATATTTTCTTTATGTTTAAAACCACATTTGTTTAAAACCACAATGCCAGGAATAAATGTTGACTTAAATGTGTATATTTTGCATAACCACACTATTCGCCAGTGACACATGCTCTTCACACAGAAAGAATTCACAGGATATGAATCTCCCAGACGTTAAAGTGTATCTAAATTAGGAGGAGTAAAGACAGAGTGAGAGAGAGAGAGAGCGTAGGGAGGAGAGAGAAGGAGTGGGTACCAAGTTCTGGGGGTATATAATTTACGGCAGCACTCTATATAGAATAAAGATATTATAAACCCAAGCAGTGTCATCATGGCATAAAACAAAATGAAACAAACAAGCAAACAAGCAGAAACAGGCGGCATTGGACAGAAGTCTTGTAAAAGCAGTATTCTACTCCCTGAGGGGCTTAGCGAGGGGGCTGAGGGAGAGGGAGGGGAAGGGGCAGTGAGGAAGGAAGGGTGTGAAAAAAAGGAAGGAGAGAAAGTCAGGGGTATCCATACCATGAATATGAGGGTGAGGGTCTTTGCTGACCTTCCCTCAATCTTCTGGAAATGGAGAGAAGGAAGGAGACCAGAGAGCCCTTCTTTCCCTCAACCGCCACATCCGGCACCAAATGCCACCAAGTTCCTGGGGAAACACTCCTCCTGCTGCCTTCCACACCACTTTGCTCCCCCTGAGCATGGGGCAGCACGGCCACCAGCTCATCGCCTCTGCCCTGGATTACCACAGTCACCTCCCAACCATACTGCCAGCCCCAGGCTTCCTTCACCACCCCCAGTGTCTTCATCATCTAGAAACCAGTGATTTTCCAAAGCAAACTAGTTGCCATCTTCGGCTGTTGTCTTCAAGATAAAAACCCACACTCCTTCTCCCAGTTTATGCAACTCTTTTTAGTCCCTTCCATTTCTGCCTGTGTAGCCTCACTTCTCCTATTGGGACAAGAGATGGCGGGGAAGCTGTATGTTTGCCCATAGTCCTGGCACTAACAGCATCACCTGGATGACATCATCTGCTCTTCCCATTTCTATACCCCTAACTCACTGTCCGGTGGCCCAAATTGTCCTCCCACATCCCCTCCACCCCTACCCCTGCTCTTCAGTTTGCTCAGACAACTCCCTGGAGATCCAGGCTTCAGATGCACAGTAACATGTCAGCAGAGGAAGAAATATCTTGGAAAAGGTCTTATGGGCAGAATCAAAAGGGAAGTCTAGTCAGGCCACAACCCTGTTACAAAAATACTCACCTGGTTTCTAGGTGAGTAGGCACTCTCTTTGGGATACCCTTTTCCTCCTTTGTATCAATTACATTCTCATTAAAAGATATTATCTCATTAAAAGATAGACCTCAACCCTTGGGGGACAGGCATCCTGCCCTTCCCCACACCAGACACCAGCCCATCGCACAGAGTCCAGCCAGTGCTCTGTTTACCCCCTGGGGCCTTTGCAGGGGCTAGATGCTCAGACCTCCACCCTCAGGCTGACAACCTGTCCTGGTGTTGAGAAACAGTTCAAGGTAGCACTTGGGACCAAACGTGTCATTTTCCTTGTCAAAATGAAAGTTGTAAATTTTAAAAACTAATGCTTAATGTATCCAGATATTGAACACAGAGACTTTTATCCCCAGCTTAATGGTCTGTCTAAAAACATCAAAAGAGATTACTTAAAAAACTCTGGACCTCAGAGGGCCTATAAAATTACATGAAACACCTCCCCACCCCCACCATCTCCTCCAAGTTTTAAAAAATTTATTGGAAAACACTTATGCAATATGTGAAACTCCTTTTTTTCTTAGCCTTGGATACTGAGACTATGTGCTTGATTGCTGGGGGGTGGTTAAGAAAAGCAACAGGATAAGATGAAATTTTATTAGATTACAATCTAAAATTTTAATAGATTTCTGCTTCTGGGAATGGATGGCAAGCCTTATTCAGCATATTCTTGAACAGGGAAAATATAAAAGCATGGCTTTTCTCTTTTAATATAATGTGACAATAAGGAATGGGAGAGCTTTTTAATTTTTTTTTTAATTCAGATATTTGTAGAGACCTGATTAGAACAGAAAGACAGGAGAAGGTAAGTGAAAGCCATTAGAAGGAGAGTTCGAATGTAATTACCTTCTCAATAAAAGGAGGCGAGGAGTAAAGGGTAACTGCTAGGATTTTAGGAAGGGAGAAATTACAACACTGGACCTTAGTAGCTTTATCAAAAACTTATCCACAGGCATACATTCATCTGAAGTCTTAAAATCCACTCACAGCCAGAGTGTCTGTGATGCAGTGATGTGGCAAAGTTTGCGTCCAAGCTTTTACTGGTATAACCCTAAAAATTCTTTGTTGACATAAACAGAATCTATATTGTCTCTAGGCTATAAAGAGATGGGGGAGTGTTTTGCATACAATCATTATCTTTCTGCCCAGAGAAAATTATGAACCATGAAGTTTAGAGGGGTCAAGACTGCTTTCAATTGCTGTATTTAATCCAAGACTTCATCCTGGATGCTTGCTGCCTAGTCTAGAGAACAGTGTTGCTAATTAGGGGGAGAAGATGTTTGGGAAAATGGAAAGCTTCCAAGTTCTTCCTGAATTCAAAATTTCCAATATTTTTCAAGCACTACAGATTCACAGATGGTAATAGTATCATTTGCTTTATCCGCCTTAAGAGTGCTCTCTGCTGTATCTGCTTCTGAGATAATAACAATTCCATTATAGGTCCCACATTTAAGGTTCTTACTTTAATGCCCCAACATTTTGGTGTGTGTCTGGCTGACCCACAACACAGCAGCCTCATTAAGGATTACTCCTGGGCTAAAGCAGCATCTAATGGGTTAATGAGGCTGGGCAGTCTCGGCCTGCAGCAGCTGCTCAAGCAGCAGGCTGGGAAAAGCTCTGTTGATTTCCATTCTTCACTGCTGAGTGATGAAGGGCAACCTGTATGCTCCAAGTCTAGTCAGGCCACAACCTGTACTCATGTACCAAAAAACTTCAATTCAATCCATGCCCCAGGTCAACAATTACTCCATGATATATGATGTGAAGATAAAGTCAATGCATTTACTGTGTTTAAAGGGCTCAAACCACGGGGCTTGGGAGGTTAGCCACAATTTTGCTTATCCTTTACTGGGGAAAAGACTCTATCAGCTCTGATCTAGAATCTGAAGAGCTGTTTGATTAGTGATTATATACCTCTTGATTAATTTTATTGATGTGTTCGGCCATGATATTTCTTAGCTGGTCACTTTGGATCTCTGCACTCATTTGGGGATACAGACCCCAAATCTCTACTACTAATCGTAGTACACTGCCTTCTAACAAAAAAATACTCAATTTTCCGTCACAATAGGTTTTCTTGATACACTTGAAACATCTTTATTTGACTTCACTGTGTAGAAGAATCAGCTGGAGTGCTTTTGAAGATTCCTGAGGCCCATCTCCAAGGATTTTTATTCCAGTCTGGGGTGGGGCAGAGAATTTATATTCCTAAAAAGCTCACAGGCGACACTGATGTTGCAGGCCCACCAACCACCACCACCACACACACACACACATCCCACACACACACACCGCCCCCAGCAGCACTGTTCTAGGATATCGCTTTCTTAATCTTTCTCATTCTCCTTTGCTGGGTTTTTGCGCTACTCTGTGACCTCTAAGGTGGCATATGCTATGGCTCAGGCTTACACCTCCTCTACCTTTCTTCCCTAGGCACCTCACTCAATTCTCTGCCTCTATGTCATAGCTATAAGCTGATAAAACCTGATTTCTCCCTTAAATTCACGATTGTGTACCTACTTGCTCTTTGACAGCTCCCGATTCTCCTTTCAATCTCCAAACCTGGTCCTCTCCAGTGTTCTCCAACTCAGCAAATGGCACCAATGATTATAAAATCACATACGCTAAATCCTTAATGAGCCATACATCATTCCTTCTTCTTACATCCCATCAATAAATATCACTGGCTCCCCTTTCAAAATATATCCAGATTCAGGCCATTTCTGACTTTCCATCTTTTCCAAGCCACCATCATCTCTTGCCTGGATTACTGCTGTCATTTTCCAGCTGATCTCCCTACTTGTGCCCTTGTCTCTACCCTACCACCTGCAAAGAGCAATCTTTTAAAATCCTCTAAAAGATAACTCAGTTCTCCTTCACTATGCTGCTCTCCATTCTCTCGATATAATTCAGAATGAAAAGCTAGAGGTCTGACAGTATCCCATAAGCACTTCCATGACCACATTCCCCCATATTTCCCTCACCTCCTATGCTCAGACATCCCCTGTACTCGCATGCTGTGGCCACATTAGATCCCCTGTGCTTCCTTTCACATGCCAAGCCCATTCCTGCCTCAGTGCCTTTGCATATGCTATTTCCTCTGCTGGGAAAACATTCTCCTGGTTATCTACAGGGCTCACTCCCTCAATCTATTCAAGTCTCTGCTCAGATGTCTACCAAATGGGCTTCCCCAGTTCCCTCTCTAAAAAAGACATGGCACTGATGCTCATTGCTCTCCAATCTCTTTACCCAGTTTCACTTTCTTTGCCTTGGCATTTATCATCTGTGGTGACTTCTTATTTATGTATTTGTTCACAGCTTGCCTCCCTCGACGAGCATGAAAGCTCCGGAGGGAAGAACTCGTTTTTCTATCCACCATTATATTCCCAGTACCAGAAATAGTACCCGCTTTTCTAGTCAGTAGTGGTGACTGACTACATGAATAAACTGATTACAAAGTGAACATTTCAATATGTTAAAAAAAATTTGACTGATTTTTTTTCCTCCCTAGAATTGAGCAATTATCCTTTTTAGCCTTAATCACTTTGACACAACATTTCTGCAATATTGAAATTACACAGATGATTTATTTCAGGAAAAAATTACCCAAAGATGTCTGCACATCTTCATTTCAGGATAAATTACCCGAAGAGTCTGCACATCTTCGTTTCAGACTCCCAGTAAAATTCTGCAGAACCCTCAGGTATTCCACCTCTTCTCCACCACACCCATTTTCCCTTGAGCCCATGGTTCCCAGGACCGTTAACCTGAGAAATAGGGTCTTTTTGAGTGACTGTAGGCAGAGGAAACGTGGCCGAGTCTATACATCAAACTGATTGGTCACAGGTGGTCACAATGTTGGACAAAGAATGTAAATTTTGAAACACTGTGGTCACTGCCTAGAGTGATACTGCCTGTTTGAAATGCTCCCACATTTCACAGCTAATGAAGGCAATGGAAGAAGCGTTCTCACAGTTGATAAATACGAGCAATGGCAATAGTTGGAGAGTTAGGTAAAGGAACCAGTATGAAAATAGCTTTGGAAAAATACTCTGCAGTACACAGCCCCCATTCATCCCTTACACAGAAAAACTGTATTAGTGCTTAAAATGACTCCTCTCACTAACTTTCCACCCAACTCAATTTCATTTAACTCAATTTAGGTTTAAAGGTTTCTACTCTGAACTCCACTGTCTTTGCACTTTTGAAAGAGTAACAACGTTAATAATTGAACCTGTAGACCAGGTTGCATGTTTTCTAATGTGATTTGTTGGACAGAGGCTTGCAATGAAAGGCAACTATTAAAAAAAATAAATGCGTATAGAGATTAGAGTCCACACTTTGAAATGTCAGTAAATACAGTATTTGTGTGACAGATCATAATGACTTGTAAAAGGCAGCCATATGTGTATCAAGCTCTCAGTCTTCCTAATGTTTTTTCTTTAAAAAAATCTTTTATTTTTAAATCTGAAAAAAAAAAAAACCCCGACATCAAACGAGAACTATCCTTCAAATTTTTGGAGGAATTCAGACTAAAACCCCACGTCCTCAGCCCGCGGATTTCTCTGTTTCAAAGAGAAACCAGGGGAATGTTTCCAGCTACTGTCATATCACAACATTGAGGGTGATAGATTTAAGAAAAAGAAATCAAGGATAGAACATTCCAGTCAGTTCTTCCGTCTTTAATGTACTGTTTCACTACTTAACAGTGCCTAAAGGTAGTTTGCCGCTGTACTCTCACAAATAGTACCATTAACAGAATTTTACATGCCTAGGTCACTTTTCTTTGATCCCAAAGAAGTCTTAAAACATTGTACAAACAACAGACTTGAGGCTACATCCCTGAAAGACAGCCACTTCTGGGGAGAAGAGGTGGTCCCTGACATAGCAACAGAACATACAGGACAATTTCAGACAAAGAACAAAAGCAAACGATGGTTCTTCTGAAAACCGCTAAGGATGTTAAGTGTTTTCAGAGAGTGAAATCAAACGCAACAGCCTAAGGCCAGTGGAGAATTTTCCTAGGAGATAGAACCTCTACTTAAAAGTGATTAAGTACTTAATGGTCATCACAGACCTCCAAATTTCAAGGTCTCTTCTACATAAACTACGTCTCCAAATGCACTGAAATTATATCTCAGGCATAAGCTTCCTTTTGTTCTGATGCCAGTTTGTAAGAGATCTTTACATGAACAAAAGCTTCTGTCTTTACAATAACCATCTTTCTTTAGAAAAGGCAGGCAATATACTTTTGGGATGCCAAATTGCACAATAGAGGAAACCAAATAATTCCAGCGAGGTTTGATGAGCCCTCAGCAAATCCTACGACAATTCTAGTCAGCTGTCACTCAGGAAGTATCTCATAAAGAACTGTGTGGCATTGCTACTGTCTATTACCTGTGATATTCCTTCTGGTTCACTTGAGATGCTTTAAAAATATATAATGAATGCATTCAATAATTGTTTGAATGGCTGCTGTGCATTCTATCATAAATGGTTTATGGATAACCATCAATTGGTTCTGCTCATCAGTCTAACAAGTTCAATGTACTACTCAGAGCAAAGGATGACTATTTATTTAACAGATCTTGGCAGGAAAATTTGTTGCATGCCACAACTTTACAAAGAACATTAAAATCAATGACAATTTATAAACCAAAGGCTGGGAATTATGCTTTGGATTCCCATAATTCATCAGAATAAAGCTGTCAGATACCTTTTATTATAAATTAATAGCATGTTGTCTAAGACAGCAGAACAGATGTTTTGCCAGTTCAGTACTGACATCTAGTGGACAATGGAAATTATTCCCCCATCTCCTCCCAACTCTGGATTTTTCCGCTTTCCCAAAGAATGTCTGTTGCCACTGAGTCAGTCAAAAGACTTTTATCATGCAAGAAACTGCATCTGAATTTAAATTGTATGTATTTATGTTTGAGCTAACAAATACAAGCTTGAACTTTTAGTGATAAACACTGCCAATGTGTATTTATCATAATTTAAAACATACCAGCTTCTTTTGTAAAATCTGTTTCTATAGTATATTTTAAACTTTTTAGGAATTTTCAGACTTGGGGACCTAATTTGTTCTGATTCTCTACTGTTAAATTAACTACACTATTTAAAGCATGAAACTTCCAACTCCAACATTCTCATAAAGAAACAGAAAAACAGTTCAAAATGCAGTCTTAAAGAAATAAGAATTCACTGGCATATGATTAAAAGTTAGGGTTCAACTTAATTTGGGGGGAATTTTTCTCTCCACTTTAATGTGACTCATGAGTGGCCAAAATATTGCATGGGAGGGGAGAGAGAGAGATTGAAAGAGAGAGAGATTAAGAGAGAGACCACTTGAGAGCTCACTGTTTGCGAGTTTTGCTTCTTTAAACAATTTATTCAGGTTGGTCTACACAATAACATTCTATGGTCAACACACTGAAAAACTGAAAAACATCCTCATATACACTGGCAACCTCTCAGTTACATAGTCTTGGCAAAGGTACGCCCTGGAGTAGACAACGAAATTTTTATGTCCCAGATAAGGGGTAAAGTTGAGACTTTCCCAGAGTTTCAGGTTACCTGATCAGGACCCATGTTGAACTTGACTGTTCAGGGGATTGAGGAGGTTGAGGTGGGTACCTTCCTCAGAGCCTTTGGGAATTTAGAGTCCCTGAAAGTGAAAGAAAGAGAAATAAAACTAGCACCTCCTGTGTGCCTGCTGTTGTGTCTGGTACCCCATAGGTACTTTACATAGAGATGAATGAAATATGGATCAAGGGTGAATATAATTGGTCCAATTTATATGCCTTAAAAGGGATGACGTGCTCTAGGATGTGCGTTAAGCTGAAATTGCTAGGAGAGAAGCAACAATATCTCTACCTTGATTTTTATTGGGAGACAATGGCAAAACTCAGCCAAAACCATAATCTGCCTCATTCCACTTTACCATACTACAAAATGGTTAAACAGCATAGGAAACCACCTTATATGTTTTGTGAAGTTTAATAAAATCTATTTTCAGTTAATTTGAAAGCCATGTATGACAATTATTTTAGAAGGCCTATCAACTTCAGAAGTTCTTTATGTGAAAGTGAGGGGTTACTGGCTGAAAGCATAGCCCACAATTTTTAATAGGGTAATGTAAAAGGAACAATTTCAGGATTTTCCTATTTGAGAAAATCTTCAATCCAGTTCCAACCTTCAAAGCACTGTTTGAACATATTTCTAAACAAGCTTTTTAAAAGTCATTAAAATAGGGAGTTCCTGTTGTGGCTCAGTGGAAACAAACCTGATTAGTATCCATGAAGACACAGGTTTATTCCCTGGCCTTGCTTAGTAGGTTATGTATCTGCTGTTGCCATAAGCTGTGGTGTAGGTCGCAGACATGGCTCAGTTCAGATCTGGTGTTGCTGTGGCTGTGGCGTAGGCCAGCAGCAGCAGATCCGATTCAACCCCTAGCCTGGGAACATCCATAAAAAGAAAAAATAAGAGAGAGAGAGAGAAAAGAAAGTCACTAAGATAAAGATTCATGACATGAAGAAGAAATGACAGAGTAGCATTTTATCAATTAATATGCCCTCTCGGTGGGCAGCTTTTTTATATTAACCGAAAGATAATGAGGGTGTCTTCTCCTGTCATGAATAACTAACTTCAGTTCTTTTAATAAAAGAATCCCTATCACACTCACATGAGTCTTTGACTAAATTTCCCGCATTCTAAAAGTAATTTTTAACTCTCCAATCACTTAAAATCTTATGTTCTCATCTAAGGTTCAGACCTACACAAACTCCCTCTATATGGGGACATTTCAAAGATCCTCATTGAGGGAGAAACCACCAATGCTGGTGTACAACTGTCATATTTAGCCCTAGAAGCACTGAGAAGAGCTGGAGGCAAAGCTTGGAAGCCAGACAGATAAGACATTCAAAAACTCAATAAATGCAGGTCTAGAGTGGGTATTTTAAGTTCAAAAGGAAATAGGTCATGTTAAAACAAAAACAAAAACAAAAAACTCTTAACCTGGAAACAACAAGCAAATGGGATTAAAAGAAAAGACTGTACAGAGGGGACCCAAAGCTGAACTCGGATCCTAGGACAAGTCACTGTCCCTTCATGTATCTCCCCAACTTCCCTGCTCTCGCCCCACCCCCATTATGCAGACAAGTCAGGGCTAAAAAGTGAGAACCAGAAACCCACAAGGCCATCTTCCTTCTGATGAACATAAAGTCAGGTTCTTACAGTTACAACTTTATTAAAGCCTTCCTTTCACTGTCATCATATTAGCTTGTGGGTGAAGTAAACAGAATCATTACACGTCACTTCTGGAAGGGACCCCAAAGAACACCTAGTCCAACTTCTCAGTCCTAGACAAGAAAAGAGCCCCAGAGAGGTTAGCGGTGTTGGAAGTTGGTAATACACTAAGGGAGTGACACTGTGCAAAGGGATGGGAGGTCATTGGGACTAAGACCAGAGGAAGCTATCAAGCCCAGGAAAGACAGAGAGCCCAGAGGATGAGATAAGGCTAACTATGAAGACTAGGAGAAAGCCACAGGAACAGGGAAGACCTGTCCCAGAATTGCTGAGCAGGCAGACTCAAAATTCCCCCATGACGGGAGGGAGACAGGTGCCCAAAACCAGAGCAGAGGGGTGGGGGTGTCGGAGTTTGTTTTTGTTTTTTGTTTTGGCCGCACTCATAGCATTCAGAAATTCCCAGGCCAGGTTCAAACTGCAGCCACAGCAGTGACAACGCCAAATCCTTCCTTAACCCCTAGGCCACCTGGGAACTCTAAGGTTTTTATCAGAACTCAAGGAGGCAAGTAGAGAAATCAAAGCAAGCAGCAAAAGAAAGGAAAGCAGAGCAAGGCAGATGAAGGAAAACCTGGAGATCCACAAAAGGGAAAAAGGACTATCAAGCTAACAATCCGAAGTGAGACTTCAACCCCAATGTCTGGTACCCAGAAAAGACTTCAGAAACTAAGTAACTCTGACTCGGGCTGAGAGATTATATAAGGTTCTGTGAAGAAGGATCCAATCCCAGCCCAGATGACTTGGTTGTGCTGGTCACTGATCACCTGGGTAAACTGATAAGTAAGTGGGCATCAGGTAGCCAGAGTGTCAAGAAGGCAAATTCTAATAGAACCTATGTCAGCTGAATGCCCTGTACATATCTGAAACTGTGAATCAATAAGATATGTGGTTTATCCATATGCACAAGTTATATTTGTACACACACGCAAAGACCACAACTTGATAATCTAGAGACATTCCTTGTTCATTTCATCTCCTTATTTCCTTTCCCTTCAACTTTCTGTCATTTTACTGTTTGTTAATAATCTTTTTGCCATAGATTCCCCAATGCATTCTGAAATTATTTTCCTAGGTAAATTCACATCTTCTATTAATTTTTCAGTGTTGTCTATAAAAAAATCTACTTTAAAATGTCATTTCCTAAAGATGGGGCACAAATTTATTTAATAAAAGTTTATGCTTCTTTTGACTTTGCCTTAGTATTCTGTGTCCAATCAGGGGCTCAAGAAAAAGATACATGGTGAATTCAAATCAGTCTGTTTTCCAGCTGAGAATTTTGAATATAAAGATTTCGAATTTAACCTAAACATACCAGAAACCATTTTTTACTGTGAATTTTTTTAAAACTGGGTAAATTTTAATTAAATGCTTTATATGATGAAAAATAAAATTAGACCTTGGAGTTCCCATAGTGGCTCAGTGGGTTAAGGATCCTGCGTTTCTGTGGCCGTGACGTAGGCTGGTAGCTACAGCTCCAGTTCAACCCCTAGCCTGAGAACTTCCATATGCCGAGGGTGTGGCCCTAAAAACAAAAAAGACAAAAAAAAAATTACATCTAAAGTAATTTTTAAGTGAATAATCTCAGGATAATTAGTGAATAGCAGCAGAAAGGAAGCTGGGTGATTTATAAATTAATGGATTTAATCCATGATTTATGGTTAATTTACTTAAGTCCCTCCTTCAATCTATACCCAAGACTTTTCTCTGTGAATTTCAGAATAAAAATGCCAAACTCAAAGTTCCCGTCACGGCATCGCAGCAGAAACAAATCTGACTAGTAGCCATGAGGACACGGGTTCAATCCCTGGCCTCACTCAGTAGGTTAAGGATCTTGCATTGCCATGAGCTGTGGAGTAGACCGCAGATGTGGCTTGGATCTGTCATTGCTGTGGCTGTGGCATAGGCCGGCAGCTATAGCTCCAATTCACCCTCTAGCCTGGGAACTTCCGTATGCCACAGGTGCGTGGTCCTAAAAATACCAAAAAAAAAGAAAGAAAGAAAGGAAAGAAAAAGCCAAACTTATTTGGACAAATGGATGGGGGGGGGTCTGAAAACTCCAGCAACTTTCTGTGTATTCCTTTTGATATTTTATCAGTAAAGCTTTAATAGTTACACAAGAACCACATGTTGATGTAACATGATAATCCCAAGTAGAGCTATCGATGACTGTAGCTGATGAAATAACTAAATATCAACAGTAAAAGGACCTCCAAGATGGTAAAAAAGAACATCACAGAGAGAAGAAAATGAGTTGCTGGCCAACATATAAACAGAATTTGACTCTGTTTATTTCTTCCTTCCCTCAGATATATTGGAGAAGTGCTTTGTGCCTTGGACCTCTCATGGTCCAATTTCATATCTTCCTGTTTTTAGAAGGTGGTTTATGCAACTTATGGGAATATTTCCAGAAAAAAAAAAGTAGAAAAACCAGGAGGAAGGAAGGAAAGAAGGGAGGGAGGGAGAGAAACTGATAGGAATAAAGGCTCAATACGTAATAAAGCCCTTGGCAAAAGCTTTCCAGGTCCCCCACTCCTGTCTTCAGTCCCATTCATTTTGCCATGATATATGGTGTCAAAATAGGGCTATCCTTGAGAATAAAGATCTGTATTTTGCCCTCAAGCCGGCATATAAAGAACAGTTCAAATTTCCCTGAACTCATGTTTACCTTCAACCCTGACATGATCTGGTTCACAGACTACAGAGTCTCTCATGAGAATTTCTGGAGCTCACTAACAAAAAACCTATCCTGTTCCACATTCTTATTAATTGTGAAATAGAGAGAAATGACTGGGAAGGTGGGAAGTTGAGCTTCAGGTTATCATATGTTGCTTCAAGCCAAAGAATCTGCCAAGGATCGTTTTGCTTCAAGGACAGAGATACCATCTCCTGTTTTGGTCTGTGCTCAGAAACTACTGCAGACTCTCAAACAAGGAGCAACACGGTGAATAAACATCTCCTCCCCAGATTTTTTGCAAGTTGCTTAGAAAGACTTCAAAATCTATGAAACTGAATATGGAAATTCCCAACTGCCCTTTCTGCCTGCCTCCCAAATACACCCACATAACAGCAATGTGTTGTGTAAATGCTACTGCATCTGTCTATGGGTGAGTTTTTTGTGATTCATTGTGTGCATGACCTATACACATCTGTCTATATCTGCATTGCCCAGAGTTTTCTCAGAGAGCAAGAACTGGATCTCTATATAGATATATTTTTCTTTTTAAAAATCAATGTATAAAAATGTCAACAAGGATGACCTTAGAGATCTATGCACCAGTATGATCTTGGAGATCATTTTGACTAAATTCCTCATTTTAAAGATTCATTTATATTCATGTATAAAACAGATATTTACTACTTCCAGAATTTCCCAAAGACTTTACATAACTTGTACAGGGAAATTAAATATGGTACTCAGTGTTGCACAGAAATTTAAAGAGAATTTGAAATACTATAGGGCATCATTTATATGTGAAACTTTAAAAAGAAAGCTGATCCCATGGATACCAAGAGTTGCATTGCGGTTACCAGGGGCTAGGGGAAGAGGGAATTGGGAAGATACAGGTTAAAGGGTACAAACTTTCAGTTTTAAGATGAATAAGTTTTGAAGCTCTAATGTA
>PVHT021183648.1:16270566-16304324 GCA_004024745.2 Catagonus wagneri | reverse complement strand
TAGGGGTCTAATCGGAGCTGTGGCCACCGGCCTGCGCCACAGCCACAGCAACGCAGGATCCGAGCCGCGTCTGCAACCTACACCACAGCTCACGGCAACGCCGGACCGTTAACCCACTGAGCAAGGGCAGGGATCGAACCCGCAACCTCACGGTTCCTAGTCGGATTCGTTAACCACTGCGCCACGACGGGAACTCCTAAGAGCAGATCTTAAATTAAGCATTCTCACCAAACACATACACAGAGTTAACTATGTGATAGAAGGATTATTGATTAACTTGATCTTAGTAATGATTTCACAATATATGTATATCAAATCATGTTGTACATTTAAAATACATACAGTTTTCTCAATTCTCAATGAAGCTGTAAAAAAATTTTAATAGATTTTGAAGTTTCCTAAATTATCATCCATTACTTCAATTCCAATGTTGAAAAGTGATCACTGATATTTCCAGGCCAGTCAAATCAAAGCAAATGTTAGAAATGTTTGTTTACAGTTCTCTAATATCATTCCTAAAGGCACTTTCCTAACATTTTTCTCTCCCTCTAAACTCATCATAGTCCCTATTCTCAGCTTATTCTTTTTCCTCCACGGCAAAATGAATACAGAATTAACCATATAGACGAGGGGCAGCAAACTTCCTACAAAGGGCCAGATATTTTAGGCTTGCAGCCGCATAGTCTCCATCTCAACTCTACCATTGTAGCACAAAAGCAGTCACAGACAATAAGTAAATGAATAGGCTGTGGCTGTGTTCCAATAAAACTTTATTTACGAAAACAAGCTGAGGGGCAGATTCAGCCTACAGACTGTAGTTTGCTGACCTCTGACATAGACTATTCCCTGGGAGTATGCCAGCTAACTCGCCATCTTTCTCAGAAGATAAATTGCTTTTCCCCCTAAAAATGTTTTTTTCATCTTTTGATGAAATCCCTAAGGTAGTGCTATCCAAAAGAACTTTAAGCCAAGAGGGAAATGTTCTGTATGTGCTGTCCAGTATGATCTCCAGCAATATATGGCTACTGAACACCTGAAAGGTGGCTAGGTGAATGAGGGACTGAATTAAATTATATCAAATTTGTATTAATTTGAATTTAAGAAGCACCTAGGAGCTGGTGGCTACCCTGTTGAACACTGCAGTCTTAAGAGGTAATGAAGACCATCAGACACTATTTTAGTGCCTGATATTTATCCAAAATATTGAAAGGTCTATTGTGCTATAAAATCATATTGTGTAGATATGTACCTAAATCATTATACCTATGACCAGCCCTGGTCATTTCAAAGGCATCTTCTTTTATTATAAAACAGTGCTTTTAGATAACTCTCCCAGTAAAATAAGTGTAATTTAATTTATATACCTCTATTTATTTATTTATTTTTGTCTTTGTTTGTCTTTTTAGGGCCACACTTGTGTCATACAAAGGTTCCCAGACTAGGGGTCAAATCAGAGCTATAGCTGCCGACCTATACCACAGCTCACAGCAATGTGGGATCCAAGCCATGTCTGTGACCTACACCACAGCTCACAGCCACACTAGATCCTTAACCCACTGAGCAAGGCCAAGGATCGAACCTGTGTCCTCATGGACGCTTGTCAGATTCATTTCCACTGAGCCACAATGGGAACTCCTAAATTTATATACTTTTAAATAACTTTTGGGAACCCATCAACTGAAGTAAATGTATGACACCTATATTTCTCTTTATATAGCACTATGTTAAATTCAAGTTAATAAATTTCACCTATAACTGTAATAGTTAAAGATTTATCACTGCCTTCAATGTGCTCACTACTTGTCTGAAAATACAGAGCTAGCAAATCCATATCCTACAATGTCTTGACTTCCCCATTAAAGGTATATATTGCATTAATAGGAACACAAAATGACTAAATTGCCTGGGAATGGATGAATCAGAGAAAACTTAAAAAAAAAAAAAAGCAGGATACATCTGAGTTGGGCATTGACCAAGAATAGGGAGGAAAAGTATTTCAGGAAAGTGGAACAGCATTAGCAAAGTCATGTAAATAGAAAATGCACATTGGCTTTGGGGAATGATGAGTAATCTTATATGATAGGCCATAGGATGGAGAGAGGGAATGACTAGACAAAAATTCAGAAAGCTAGGGCAGGACAAGACTGAAAAAGCCACTGCATGTTTGGAAAATATGTTGCAGGCACTGAGGAGTTATCATAGGTTTTAGAACTGGACTGGTCATGTAGTTTAGATATTTGTTGTAATTCTGGCAGCAGCAGGAAAGATAGTTTACAAAGACTGGCGGCAGGGACAGATAGCAAATAAAAGTTTTGTATTAATTTTTAATGCTGAAGATAAAAAAGATTAAGGAGATCATACAACACTGGATTAATAATCACGAATATTACCCTCAAACTTGGTAAAACATAGGGCAGAGGTCACAAACTGTTAGGCTGTCTGACCAAATTTAGCCCACAGATTGTTTTGTTTGTTTTACAGTGTTCTTTTAATACGTCAATTTGGCTGCCAATATTTATATATCAGGTGACTTTACATGAAGATCCAGATTCTATAAGACTAATTCTACCTAAGGAGACTTAGAAGTCTTTAGGGCAACACACAGATATAACATCTATGTTGTCAAAGGCACTTGTCTTCTATGCTTGATTAGTTCTTTTTAAGCCCAAAGGGATAAAAAAAACCACACAAGTCTTTGTTCTATCCCCATTCCTCCTAAAAAACTTCAGTTGCGCCTAAGCAAATTGTTTCCCTGATCACAGGGAGCCCACACTAGACTTTGTTTTGGGACTATTTCTGAATCAGGACAATTTGATGTAGGATGTTGACTCAATGGGTGCTTGGTTATAGACATCTTCCACTAGCCATTTGAAGCAACGAAACAAGCTAAACAAACCACAAACCAGTTGAATTAGGTAAAAAGAGACAAATGAGAAAGACGGTAACAGTGAAATATTCTTAAAAATGTTGAAGTCTTCCGTATTGCTTCATGAAAATCTCTAACCTCTCTCTGTATTTTAAATACTGAGACTGCATTTTGGAATTATGGGTGCACTTTAGGAAAGAAACATCAAGCAGAAATCCAATCGGCATATACACACTGAATGAAGAGCCTTGCCTCAGTATCAAAAAAGTGGTGAATAAATTGTAATTTATGTTTTGAGTTAATATTTAAGATGTGCATGTATCACTTTTTTGCCTTTTTTTAGGGCCGCACCTGCGGCATATGGAGGTTCCCAAGCTAGGGGTCAAATCGGAGCTACAGCTGCCGGCCTATGCCACAGCCACAGCAACGCCAGATCCGAGCCCCATCTGTGACCTACACAGCTCATGGCAACACCAGATCGTTAACCCACTGAGCAAGGCCAGGGATAAACCCGCAACCTCATGGTTCCTAGTCAGATCCGTTAATCACTGTGCCACCACAGGAACTCCATGCATGTGTCACTTTTATGAGCCTGGCTTTCACCATTTTTTGAATTCATGAGCCAACTACAAGTCTCAGGTACATCAAATAGGAGAACTTCTGATATATATGTAATAATTTTATATAACATTTTTAAAGTTTTTTATAACTAGATTAGCCTTTCAGAGGATAGCAAACCACTTACCCTTAATTATCCTTATAAAAGAGATTTTGTTATATTACTTACAATATATATATATTACTGAGTGCTAAGAAAAAGTACAGGAAACTTTAAAGAGACTTCTCTGTGTAGTCAGGAACCTAGGAAAAGTAATCATGTTATGGCTCAAAAAGTCTATCTTCAGCATCACAAACTTTTGAGTATTAATCTGAGAATTTATATATACCATATATATTGTATATTTTTATGTATTATATATCCGAACTCAATATACAAGTGAATTCTCTGAAACAGTCAGCTATTTGGCATGTAAGGGCTGCTGGCCCTTCCCAAAATGTACACATTATGTGCATTTTGAACACTTTGGGTGTGATAATGAAAGCTTAGTCTACTCCTCATCAGATTCCTTTTGTCTACCTCTTGGACTCATGTGCACTGTCCCATACTACACCTCAGAGTGAGACACAAGAATGAGGGTACCTCTTTACACATAATTTGGTACCTTTTTTTAACCTTTTTAACAATTTTTAAGTGTATAATTCAGTGACATTAAGTACATTTATAATACTGTTTAACAATCACCCCCATCTACTTCCAGAATTTTTAATCATCCCAAACAAATCTCTGTACCCTTGCAACATTATTCACAAAAACCAAGATATAGAAACAACATGAATGTCTACCAGTGGATGAATGGACAAAGAAAACGTGAGATACATTTTAAAGAAGACATACAGATGCCCCAAAAAACACATGAACAGATGTTAAATATCACTAATTATTAGAGAAATGCAAGTCAAAACTACTATGAGGTACCACCTTACACCAGCCAGAATGGCCATCATCAAAAAGTCTACAAACAATAAATGCTGGAGAGGGTGTGGAGAAAAGGGAACCCTCTTCTACTGTTGGTAGGAATGTAAATTGGTGCAACCAGTACGGAAAAGAGTATAGAGATTCCTCAAAAAACTGAAAACCTCTAAAAACCATAAGATCCAGCAACCCTACTCCTGGGCATCTATCTGGAGAAAACCATGACTCGAAAAGATACACGTACCCTAATATGTGTTCACTGCAGCACCATATACAATAACCAAGATATGGAAGCAACCTAAATGTCCATCAACAGAGGAGTGAATACAGAAGATGTGGTACATATACACAATGGAATATTACTCAGCCATAAAAAGGAATGAAATAATGGCATTTGCAGCAACATGAATGGACCTAGAAATTACCATGCTAAGTGAAGTTAGGCAGACAGTGAGGCACATATGCTATCACTTATATGTGGAATTGAAAAAAACAGTACAATGAACTTATTTGCAGAATAGAAACTGACTCACAGACTTTGAAAAACTTATGGTTACCAAAGGAGACAGTTTGCCGGGGGACGGGGTAGGCTGGGGGTTTGGGATGGAAATGTTCTAAAATTAGGTTGTGATTATGGTTGTACAACTATAAATATAATGAAATTCACTGAATTAAAAAATGTGAGATATATATATACACACAAGGTGGAGTATTACTCAGACATAAAAATGAAGGAAACTCTGCCATTTGCAACAATATGGATAAACCCAGAGGAGGACATTATGCTAAGTGAAATAAATAAGAAAGATAAAGGCAAATACTGTATAATTTCAATTACATGTGTAATCTAAAAATGTTGAACTCATATTTCAATAACGTTATAAAAATATTTTAAAAATTAAAACATTTATTACAGAAAGAAGCTCTGTACCCATTAAATAACAACTCTCCATGCCCCTCCCCCAATTCCTGGTAACCAGTATTGTATTTTCTGTCTCTATAAATTTGCCTATTTTAAGTACTTCATATAAGTGAGGTCATAACAATATTTGTCCTTCTGTATCTGGCTTATTTCACATAGCACACTGTTTTCAAAGACCGTGCTGTTATACCATGTGTCAGAATTTCATTTGTTTTTGTGGCTGAATAATATTCCATTGTATTTTTATGCCACATTTTGTTTATCCATTCATCTGTTAATGGACATTGAGTTGTTGCTTGGTAGCATTTTTAAAGTTTGAACTTTCATAGTTTGTTTTGTTGTGTTTTTTAGGCAATGCCAAATTATCATATCAAAGTATTCAAATTAAGAAAAGAAATCCCGGAGTTCCACCATGGCTCAGTGGTTAACAAATCTGACTAAGAACCATGAGGTTCCAGGTTCGATCCCTGGCCTTGCTCAGTGGGTTAAGGATCCGCCGTGAGCTGTGGTGTAGTTTGCAGGCACGGCTCGGATCCCGCGTTGCTGTGGCTGTGGCGAAGGCCGGCGGCTACAGCTCCTGTTAGACCCCTAGCCTGGGAACCTCCATATGCCGTGGGTGCGGCTCTAGATAAAAAGGCAAAAAGACAAAAAAAGAAAAGAAAAGAAATCCCTGGGTAAGAGTGGCTAAATCATAACAGCCACAGCCACAGCAACATACTATGTGTTATGGGCTGAACTGTGTCCCCCCAAATTTCATAAGTCAAAGTCCTAACCATTAGTACCTCAGGATGTGACTATATTTGAAAAAAGGGTAAGAACCATGTTTTATTTGCTGCCATATTCCGAGCACCTAAAACAATAGGTACTCAACAAATAACAGACATATGTGTTTTAGCACTAAACAGAAGAGGGATTTAAAGCCAATTATTCATGCACAAGACTTGAAAAGGACTTAAAAGAGATATACTTGATCATCCTATTGATTGGCTGAATTTATTAGTTCTTTTTTTTTTTTTTTTGCCTTTTGTCATTTTATGGCCGCGGGTTTATGGCCGCACCCGCGGCATGTGGAGGTTCCCAGGCTAGGGGTCTAATCGGAGCTGTGGCCACTGGCCTGCGCCGCAGCCACAGCAACGCAGGATCCAAGCCGTGTCTGCAACCTACACCACAGCTCACGGCAACGCCAGATCGTTAACCCACTGAGCAAGGGCAGGGATCGAACCCGCAACCTCATGGTTCCTAGTCGGATTCGTTAACCACTGCGCCACGACGGGAACTCCTGAATTTATTATTTCTAAGGTGAAAATATTACAGTTTCGACATCTCTTCCCATACCAGCTAGCAGTATAATATTTGTTAAATACTATGATGCTCAAAGATTAATAAAGCAAAAGAATTTTAATGAACTAAAATTTGGTATACAGGTCTTCAATTGCTTTTCAGAAGTACCACTTTTAGAGTTCTGCAAATCAATTCAGTGTGTATTGGGAGAAGAGAGGTAAGTATTTACTCTAACTTATCTATCGTAAGCAGTTTTGCAGTATTTTAGAAGTTATAGTCATCCCAAATTCAATTAAAATAAAAACACTAGGTCTGTTTAAATGAGTCCCTTAAAAAGGATTGGTTTGGCCCCTAAACATGACTTATTTGATATATCAAGATGACTTCCATTTTCACATTAAAATTATCAGGAAAAAGAGCAATAAATTCCAAATCAAAATAACTGGGCCCTACCCTTGATTCCCCAACATAATAGTTGTTGAAATTTAGGCACATCATCTCATCTCATTCTCAGCTTCCTGGTTCATCAATGTAAATAACAATACATACCTCCAGAGGTGCTTTAGAAGTTAGAAGAAATAATACTTAAAAAATTTTGAAACCTATAGAATGCTAATACACATATTAGGATGGTGTCAGAACAATAATAATAGAAATCATGCCATTTTCTCTCAATTATTGATTGCAAATATAGGCCACAGTGGTTTGCCATCCAGCAAAGGAGAATACACTTCAGTTTTTTAAAGGAAATATTTTGCAGTATATTCTCAGAATGAATTTTTCTTAATTCCACAAAATTAAGTAGAAAAAAAAAACCTCCTATGATGTCTCCAAACCACTTTCAAAAGCAAGTAGTAAAGCAACCAGTCTGGATTGAAATATTGCTATAAAATAAAGAAACGTTAATCCTTGAAATCTCAGAAAGAGAAAACTCCAAGTTTAATAGAAGATTTACCTTAACAGAGAAAAAACGAAAATCTAAGCTTAGGTATGGTATATGGATAACATCGAGTTCCTCAAACCAAAGCAGCAATCCCTACTTTATCTTTTATCTCAGCACTATGTAAGGGAAAAGAATGAAAGAAAATATTGTTAAAGCAGGACATTTACATCCATGACAAAATGATCATACCACTTCCCTTGCAGCCCAAAGTGCATTTAAAGTAATTGAAGAGAGAGGGGAGAATGGTTTAAAAGACATAGGACTTTTTTTTCAAAAACATAACTGAAGGAGCTTTGTGCTTCTTTCCAAGATGGAGGAAGAGAAACTATATTTACCTCTTCATTAGAAATAGCTTAAAAAAAAAAAAAAGACAAAATGAAGCAATGGTTTTCGTAACCGTGGATGTCACTGACAAAGGACAGAGATCCCTGACAGCTGAGAAAAAAATCAACAGAGCCCTACAGTTGTTTCAATCTATCTACTCAAGAGAGTTTCCAGGCCACAGAGAAAGGGAACCCAAGGAAAGCTTAGTAGTTTGCCTGAGTTGAGGATACCTTGCTGAGAATCAAGGGAGTCCAAGACAGCTGGAGTCACCTGAGCAGAATACTGGAAAGGAGGGAGCTGCACAAAAAGAGGACTACACAGGATTCTCCTCATGACTTCTGCTGGGTACTAATCAGAACATGCACTTGAAGTAACTGCCCAAGACTGGGGACAGAACTGCCTGAAAGAATTAGAGGGAACAATTCAAGGAGCTAACTAAGAACTGTCCCTGTTCCCATCAGCCTGAGTAAAGAATCTTAAAATTCAGAGGCATTAGGCAGAGGCCTCAGAAATATTTTGCTTCAGTAATGGGTCAGAATTATCCTTAGATTAAATGCAGCTTCGCCCCACCTAAAAAAGCTCAAGAGTGAGACCAAAGCGGTTTGAACTGTTTCCAAGTTAACTCACTTGCATCCCAAAACGGAGTGCAAGAATATTGTAAAGACACATAAGAATACTGAAATCAAGAAGATGAAATTCTCAATGTCTAATATCTAAATAAAGTTGAGCAGACATGTAAAAAAGCCAAAAAAATTGATTCACAATAACAATAAATATCAATGAATTTAAACAAACCCAGAAATGACACAGATGACATAATTATAAACAAGGTTATTAAAACAGTAATGATAGCTGTATTCCACAGACTTAGGAAGTTAGAAAAAAGATTGCACATGTTAAACAAAGATATAGAAGACATTTTTAAAAAAGAAGAACCAAAATCAGACCTGTAAAAACAAAAAATACAAAGTATGAGATGAAAAATACATTGGCTGGGATTCCCTGCTGTGGTGCAGTGGGCTAAGCATCCAACTGCAGCAGCTTGGGTCACTGCTGAGGCATGGTTTCAATGTCCAGCCTGGTGCAGTGGGTTAAAGGATCCAGCATTGCCTCAGCTACAGCACAGGTCAGCAGCCGCAGCTCAGATTCAATCCCTGACCGGGGAACTACCATATGCCAAGGGTATAGCCATTAAAAAAAAAAAAAAAAAAAGGAGTTCCCTTCGTGGCTCAGTGGTTAACGAATCCGACTAAGAACCATGAGGTTGTGGGTTCGATCCCTGGCCTTGCTCAGTGGGTTAAGGATCCGGCATTGCCGTGAGCTGTGGTGTAGGTCGCAGACGCAGCTCGGATCCCACGTTGCTGTGGCTGTGGCGAAGGCCCCTAGCCTGGGAACCTCCATATGCCACAGGTGCAGCTCTACATAAAGGCAAAAAGACAAAAAAAAAAGAATACACTGGCTGGAAGGCACTGATGTTTAAGCATTGCAGAAAACAAAGATAATGAACTTGAGGGCATAGAAATAAACATTAAAATGAAACCCATAAATATATTTTTTAATGTATAGATCATCAGTCAGCTATAAACTGTACAAGAAGTCTAGAAAACCTATAATTGGAGGGAATTCCTGTTGCGGCTCAGTGGTAACAAATGCAACTGGTATCCATGAGGACGTGGGTTTGATCCCTGGCTTCACTCAGTGGGTTAAAGATCTGGCATTGCCATGAGCTGTGATGTAGGTCACAGACACTGCTCTGATCCAACGTTGCTGTGGCTGTGGTGTAGGCTGGCAGCTATAGCTCTGATTCGACCCCTAGCCTGGGACCCTCCATATGTCACAGGTGTGGCCCTAAAAAGCAAAAGAGAAAAAAAAAAAGCTATAATCGGACTCCCCAGTGGGAATAATAAAACATTTTTTAAGAAATATTGACTGAGTATTTTCCAAATTTTATAAAAATTTTAAGCCACAGAGCCAACGTATTCTATGAACTCCAAACACAAGGACTGTAAGGAAACATGCATCAAAACACAGTATAATAAAACTATTTACAAAATGGTAAAAAGAAAATGTACACATAAACCAACACAAAAAAGACATTATGTACAGAAAAAGAACAATAAGGGCAATGGGAGATTACTTGTTGAAAATAAAACCAATGAGATTAGAGAAGCAACATCTTTAAAGCATAAAAATGGAAAAACAGTCATATTGCAAATTTTGACCTGGCAAAAATATCTTTCAAGAAGGCAGCAAAAATAAAAACTTTTTAGGCAAACAAAAGATGAAAGAATTTATTAGCAACAGTAAATGCTTGTTTTTTTTCTCTCCTGGTCCCAGGTGCTTCAATAGCTGTGGGCTTCAGTGCAGACACGAGCAAATCCAAGAAGCTCACCACACACAACTAGTCTTGAAAATGGCACAGAAACAGCATCAAGAAAGCCCAATTAAAATGGACAACCCAGAAGAAATAGATAAATTCTTAGACAGGTAAAACCTTCCAAGACTGAATCAGGAAGAAATAAAAATCTGAATAGACCAGTCACAAGTACTGAAATTGAAACTGTGATTTTAAGACTTCCAAAAAAAAAAAAACCAACCAACAACAACAACAACAACAGAAAAGCAGAAGTCCAGGACCAGATAACTTCACATGCAAATCCTATCAAACATTTAGAGAAGAGTTAATACCTATCCTTCTTAAATTCTTCCAAAAAAACTGCAGAGGAGGGAACACTCCCAAGCCCAGTCTATGAGGCCACAATCACCCTGACACCAAAACCAGGAAAAGATATCACAAAAAAAAAAGGAAAGAAAAGAAAATTACAGGCCAATATCACTGATATATATAGATGCAAAATCCTCAACAAAATATTATCAAAATGAATCCAATACATTAAAAAAATTATGCAACATAATCAAGTGGTATTTACCCCAAGGATACAAGAATTCTTCAATATCCAAAGATCAATCAGTGTTGCACACCACATTAACAAACTGAAAATTTAAAACCATATTATCATTTCATTAGATGCAGAAAAAGCTTTTGACAAGATTCAAGACTCATTTATGATAAAAATCTCCAGAAAGTAGGCATAGAGGGAAACTATCTCACTATAATAAAAGCTATATATGACAAACCCACAGCTAACATCATTCTCAATGGTGAAAAACTGAAAGAATTCCTGCTAAGATTGGGAACAAGACAAGGGTGTCCACTTTCACCCTTCTTATTCAACATAGTTTTGGAAGTCTTGGCTACAGCAACCAGAGAATAAAATAAAATAATTCTAAATTGGAAAATAAAAAGCAATATGGCCACTGTTTGCAGATGATATGATAGTATACATAGAATATCTTAAAGATGCTACCAGAAAACTACTAGAGTTCATTAATGAATTTGGTAAAACTGCAGGATACAAAATTAATGGACAGAAATCTCTTGTATTCCTAGAAACAAACAATAAAAGATCGGAAACAGAAGTTAGTGAAACAATCTCATTTGCCATCACATCAAAGAGAATAAAATATCTAGGAATAAACCTACCTAAAGAAGCAAAAGACCTGTACTCTGAAAACCATAAGACACTAATGAAAAAAACTGAAGACGACCCAAACAGATGCAAAGATATATCATGCTCTCAGATTGGAAAAATTAATACTGTCAGAATTAATATACTACCCAAGGCAATCTACAGATTCAGTGCAATCCCTATCAAATTACCAATGGCATTTTTCACAAAACTAGAGCAAAAAATTTTAAATGTACAAAATAACCTGAATAGCCAAAACAATCTTGAGAAGGAAAACTGAAGCTGGAGGAATCAGGCACTCTGACTTCAGAGTATACAAAGCTATAGTCATCATAACTGTATGGTGCTGGCACAAAAACAGAAATTGAGATCAATGGAACAGGATAGAAAGCCCAGAAGTAAACCCATGCAACTATGATCAACTAATCTATGACAAAAGAGGCAAGAATATATACAATGGAGTAAAGAAAGTCTCTTCAATAAGTGGTGCTCGGAGAACTGGACAGCTGCATGCAAAAGAATGAAATCAGAACACTCTCTAACACCATACACAAAAATAAACTCAAAATGGGTTAAAGACTTAAATATTAGGCCAGATACCATAAAAATTCTAGAGGAAAACATAGGCGAACACTCTCTTACATGAACTGCAGCAACATAATCTCAGATCAACCTCCTAGAGTATAAAAACAAAAATAAACAAATGGGGAGTACCCATTGTGGTTCAGCAGGTAAAGAACATGACTAGTATCCATGAAGACGCAGGTTTGACCGCTGACCTCACTCTGTGGGTTAAGGATCCACTGTTGCCGCAAGCTGCAGCTTAGGTCACAGATGTGGCTCAGATCTGGTATTGCCATGGCTATGGCATACGCCAGCAGCTGCAGCTCCCATTTGCCCCTAGCCTGGGAACTTCCACATGCCTTGAGAGAGGCCCTAAAAACACAAAAAAATAAAGTAAAAAATTAAAAAAGTAAACAAATGTGAAATAATTAAATTTAAAAGCTTTTGCACAAAAGGAAATCATAAACGAAACTAAAAGACAACCCACAGAATGGGGGAAAAAAATCCTTGTATACAAATTGACTGACAGGGGATTAATCTCCAAAATATATAAACATATCATAGAGCTTTATATCTAAAAAACAAGAATCCCAATTTAAAAAAATTCATAAAAAAATTCAAAAATTCAAAAATTAAACCCAATTAAAAATTTTTAAAAACCCAATTAAAAAAGAGGATCTAAACATACATTTCAAAGAAGACAGAGGGCCAAAAAACACAGCAAAAGATGCTCAACATC
This sequence comes from Catagonus wagneri, assembly GCA_004024745.2. NCBI lineage: Eukaryota > Metazoa > Chordata > Mammalia > Artiodactyla > Tayassuidae > Catagonus > Catagonus wagneri. The sequence goes on along the minus strand of PVHT021183648.1, from coordinate 16,291,621 downwards.
ACTAATCATTAGAGAAATACAAATCAAAACTATAGTGGGGCATCACCTCACACCAGTCAGAATGGCCATCATCAAAAGTCTACAAACAATATATCTGGACAAAATTTTCCTTGAAAAAGACACATGCACCCGCATGTTCACTGCAGCACTATTCACAATAGCCAAGAAATGGAAACAACCTAAATGTCCATCAACAGATGACTGGATAAGAAGATGTGGTATATATACACAATGGAATACTACTCAGCCATAAAAAAGGAACAAAAGAATGCCATTTGCAGCAACATGGATGGAACTAGAGACTCATACTAAGTGAAGTAAGTCAGAAAGAGAAAGACAAATACCATATGATATCACTTATATCTGGAATCTAACATATGGCACAAATGAACCTTTCCACAGAAAAGACACTCATGGACGTGGAGAACACAGACTTGTGGTTGCCAAGGGGGAGGAGGAGGGAGTGAGATGGACTGGGAGTCTGGGGTTAATAAATGAACACTATTGCATTTGGAATGGATAAGCAATAAGATCCTGCTGTACAGCACTGGGAACTATATCTAGTCACTTACAATGGAGCATGATAAAGGATAATGTGAGGAAAATAATGTATATATGTATGTGTGAGTGGGCCACTTTGCTGCACAGTAGAAAATTGACAGAATACTGTAAACCCGCTATAATGGAAAAAATAAAAATCATTTTAAAAAGTCTACAAACAAAAATGGCTGGAGAAGGTGTGGAGAAATGGGAACCCTCCTACACTGTTGATGGGAATGTAAATTTCTACAACCACTATAGAGGTTGTATACAACCTGTATACAGGTTCCTTAAAAAAATAAATGCAGAATTATCATATGTTCCAGCAATCCCATTCCTGGGCAGCTATTTGGAGAAAACCGTAATTTGAAAAGACACTGGCACTCCCACATTCACGGCAGGGCTATTTACAATAGCCAAAACGTGGAAGCAACCAAAATGTCCATCAACAGAGGACTGGATAAAGAAGATGTGGTGCATATATACTATGGAATATACTCCGTCATAAAAATGCATGAAATAATGCCATTTGCAGCAAGATGGATGGACCTAAAGATTACCATACTAAGTGAGATGGGTCAGACAGAGAGGAACAAGTATCATATGAGATTAATATGTAGACTCTAATAGATATGATACAACAGAAGTTACAAAACAGAAACAGACTCAAGATTTCAAAACCAAACATGTTTATCAAAGAGGAACCGTGGAGTGGGGGAGGGATAAATTAGGAGGCTGGGATTAACATATACACAGTACTATATATTAAATAGGTAAGTAACAAGGACCTACTGTATATCACTGGGAAACCTACTCAAAACTATGTAATACTCTATACAGGAAAAGAATCTGCAAAGGGATGGATATGTGTATATGTATAACTGAGTCACCTGAGAGACCTATGTATGTATCTCATACTAAACCTCCTCGTCATCAATTTTTTAATCATATTCCTTTCAAGCACCTGACCATCCAGCGAAATCAGTGGGCACAGTCCAGGAATTGGTATGTAATCACACATTAGGCCATTTTTACTTCCTAGCAAATTGAGAAACCAACTACAATGCCCAAAGTTCTGCACACTGGGAGGATCTCCTTTCACCACTGACCTACAGGACTGTCCCAGAGTGGGGCTGTACTACTACTGTGGTTCACTTTCAGTTGGTGCTTTCATTTCACACAGAATCATCTATAAACCAGTGTTGAGTTTTTCCTTCCTCAGTCAGCTGCTTGTAGAGAGCACTTCATGAAACTATAGCTGTGAGATGAAAATGCAGCAAGAAGAGAGGATAGCATTTGAGCACTCACTTGTGCCTTAGAGTCCTGTTCAATTCCAGCTGTATATACCACCTCCACCGGATAATGGAATTCTATTCTGCATATTTAAACTTGGGGTGTAGTGGGCTAGACCTCATCCAGTTCATGATGGGTAGCTCAGGATGAATGGTAACTTGGTGGCCCATGCTGTGTTGTCATAGGAAAGTGCCGCAGTTACAAAGGAGACTTAAAAAGTGATATTAAATCTTGGATAGACAGGACTCCGAGAATTTCCACAAATATCAGAAAGTGGCTTAGCAGCCAAAAAACCACGACAAATGTCTACCACCTATTATTTAACTTCCCAAAATCAATTAAACCTTTCTTCCATACATTGTCTGTCATACAAATTAAACAGTATACATTTCAATGATAAGAAAATGCTCTCAACTAATGTCAGACTATCCTCATGTGAGAAAATTTCCTCACCTCTTGCCCAAAAATAGAGCCAACTAAAAGAATTATTAGTTTCTGCACCTACCTCCAAATACAGGTTCATTAAACGTTATTTAATCCTTCTCTAGTTCCCTCTCAATTCCAACTCTACATTTTGTAAATTATGGGATAAATTGCTATATACACCAACACCTCAAAAATATACCTCATAAATACATGGAAATCAGCAATACGAAAATTAGCCAAAATATATACATGAAATAGCAAAGAAAATATGAGTAAAGACTATTTCCAATTTCTCATAACAAGTCTATGTAAGTGTTTATGAAATCTCTATTGGTTGACAGTGTCCATTACAGCACTGCATAACAAGCAACCACAAAATTTCAGCAGTATGTTATTTATTTCATGAGTCCACTGAATAGCTAAAATCAGTTTCCTAGGCTGAACCCAAGTGATCCAAGTGGGCACTTTTGCTGCTCTCAGCTGGGCTCACTCACATGTCTGTGGCTTGCTGGATGTTGGCTGATCTAGGCTGGGCTTGGCTGAGGGTGGCATCCTCTATGTGCAGATGCTCTCAGGCCTAGCAAGCTAGCCCAAACATTCTTTTCATGCTTATGACCAAGGTGCAAGAGTTCAAGTGAAAACTCACGAAATAATCTCAAAGCCTAGCCTTCAAACTGGCACATAATCATCTCTATCTTATTCTATTAGCAAAAGCCCATAGCTGAACCCCAAATCAAAGGCAAAAGTGTATGATGAAGGAAGGCGTGAAAAGCTAGGACTAATAATACATCTACCAAAGTTTTCTTTTACTGCTCATTCCAAGTTTCTTTCCATAGCCCTTAATCAGCATCTCAACAGGTTGGGGTTTTACCTAGAGTGTTGCAAACATTGCAGAGGGATCTGATTCTTAGCGGTCTTGTGTGTTTGAGATTTCCCTAAGTTTTTATTCACTTTTCCAGTGGGTTTGGCCTCTCTTTTGTGCAGTTTTAATTAAATGTCTAACATTTCATGTCCAGGAAGATACTAAGACACAAAGGACCCAAAGAAAGAGTGGTCATAAAAGCAGGAAGAAAATTTGGAAAACATGGTTTCGTGATATCAGAAAAAAAAAAAAATATTCCAAGAAGGAGGTGATCAAAAGACAAATAAGATGAACACTGAAAAAATATCTTTTGAGTTTAGCTACATGAAGGTCCTTGATGGTTTAATAAGAGCTATTTCCACGGACTAATGGAGGGGATAGCCAGAGAAATTTTATATATCATGGCTTATGAAATAGTTATAAAGAAAAACACAGAGATGAGCCAGCACTTTTTCTGGCCCCAACTCTTCCCACTAGATGCACCAGGCTCCAGTTTGAGATGGCACCGAGGGCCACAGGCACCAGTGGTCTCTGATACGCTCAATTCACCCACCCACAAGCACCTGTCCAAGCACCCCCAGCCCCCATTTTCCTTTTTCTCCCCAACCCCATGGAGTTAGGAATTCTGGTGGAACTCAGCAACATCTCTGCCACTCATTTCTGAAGTCTGTTGTTCCTTCACAGGCAGTGGGTTACAGATCACACTAGATCTTCCTTCCTTCCCTCAGTTCCATCCCTTTCTTACAGGCATTCCTCAAAGTTCTGGCGTATGTTTTTCACCTTTCCAGTATTTCTAGCATTTTTAGTGTATATATTTTACTGAGGTAACATGAGGTAGCATGTTATAACATTGGTTTATAACATCATATAACTTTCATGCATACATTACAGTTCTACTTCTGTATACACTATGGTGTGCTCACTATCAAACATTTGGTTTCCATCTGTCACCCTACGGTGGATTCCCTTTATCCACTTCACCCTCCCCTGACCCCGTCCCCACTGGTAACCACTACTCTGTTCTCTATATCTAAGTATTTATTTTTGTTTGGCTTGCTTTATTAATTTTGTTTGTTATATTACACATATGAATGAAATCATATGGTATTCGTCTTTCTCCATCTGACTTATTTCACTTAGCATAATACCCTCAAGGTCCATCCATGTTGTTACAAATGGTAAGATTTCATCTTTTTATGGCTGAGTAGTGTAAGTGTTCATAGTTTGTTTGTTTTTTTTTTTAATGCCTGGCCAGTGTTCCACTGTGTATATATACCACATTTTCTTTATCTGTTCATTCACTGATGAGCATTTAGGTTGCTTCCATATGCTGTGATCAACATAGGGGTGTGTGTATCTTTTTGAATTAGTGTTTTCATGTTTTTTGGATATAGTATTTCTAACATTAATCAGTGTGTTTGATATTTATCTTTTTCTTTGGACATTTCAGTGGAAATCTAGAAAGAATTTTATTTATATGTAGTATAAAGAAATAATACATATGAAATAAACATATTCAAAATGGATTAGACCCCCAAATCCTAGAAGTTTCAAATTTTTCAACAGACAAAAATCATCAAGGCTTCTTGGTATTACTGCCATTTCTTTCAAGTTCAGAAATTCCTTCTCCATAGGAAATGTATTTCTTTCTAGCTTTTTCTATTGATATGATGACACTGCTTTCAAATAGCTTAACAATTATGTAAGATGAGAAGGAGGACTAAATTTTCAAATTTGTCGGGAAGGTTACATCTAAGAAGGGATTAGTTTATGAAAGAAATGTGAAAAACAAATTATTGTTCATAAATCTAAATTTATGATCTAAATGTTGTCCTTAGGTAAATCTGAACATTTGTGTTCCCTGAGGTCAAAGTATTTTTGTGGAATTTCTTCAGAAATAATTAAATACAGAAAAGTAAACAGGCATTCACCTTTTGGCTTCTCCGGTTATCCAGCAATTAAAGCTATTGCTTAATTTTCAGACTTGGTAGAAAAGACAATCATTAGCTTGCAAACACAAAGCTGGCAACATGGACACTCAGTCATCATGGTGTGGCTTTGGCAACATTATTATTTCTGAATAAATGATTACACTTTGATCCATCCTTTTAATGTAAGCAGAAATCCTTTTCTTTGAAGAAAAGTTGTGTTGATTTACAGGTATAAAAAGGACACAGTGAAACCTGAAATAATGGTATTCTTACTAAGACATTTTGTTATATTCATTTTAGTTTGTCTTTTAATAGGTGGCTTTTTAATTCTTTGCCATTATAGTTTATTACAACATTAGATATAGTTTCCTGTGCAATAAATAGGACCCTGTTGTTTATCCAGTCTATCTACAATAGTTTTCATCTGCTCGTTCCCAAATTCTCAATCCATCCCTCCTCACCCCCACCCCCGCCCCGTCTTGGAAACCACAAGTCTGTGAATCTGTTTCTGTTTCACAGATAAGTTCATTTGTGTTATATTGAAACCAACATTTATATTCTGTGACTTCCTACTTTAATGAGAATAAGGTTAGAATACAAGTAACATTGGAGCATCTTCTGGGCCAGACCCTGTGACAAGCACTTTTTACAAACTGCTTCTATGCTACTGAGTCAGGTGCTGGTGGTCACTCCATTTTATGGGATCAGAGAGCCTTAGGTTGCTTAAAACTTTTCTTAAACAGCCATGAATCAAATAGAGCATTGAATCTGCGTGACATAGAAAGATGTACCGGGAGTTCCCATCGTGGCACAGCAGTTAACGAATCTGACTAGAAGCCGTGAGGTTGCAGGTTCGATCCCTGGCCTTGCTCAGTGGGTTGGGGATCCTGCATTGCCGTGAGCTGTGGTGTAGGTCGCAGACACGGCTCGGATCTGGCATTGCTGTGGCTCTGGAGTAGGCCAGCAGCTGTAGCTCTGATTAGATCCCTAGCCTGGGAACCTCCACATGCCACGGATGCAGCCCTTAAAAAAAAAAAAAAAAAAAAAAAAAAAAAAAAAAAAAAAAAAAAAAAAAAAAAAAAAAAGGAAAAAGAAAAAGGAAAAAAATGAAAGAAAGATATACCGCAAAATTGTAAACAGTGTCTTTCTACCATAACCCAAGGAACATTTCTCCCATGATACTGTCCACACATGCTTTTTATAAAACTCTCAAATCTGCTCCATACTGAAGAAGACAATTCACTTCAGTGAAACTTATGTGGCTATTTTAATCATAAACGATATATTTCACTGTATGAGTCAAAATGTGTATGAGATTCTTACCATATACGTCGTGAAACAAGTTCCACCTAATTTTACTTCTTCTATTAACAATCATTTGACACATCTTTACACTCTACCTCAATAAAAAATTTAAAGAACATTTTTAATTTCAGTATTCCACAAGACATCTTTTGCAATAATTATTAGTATACTTGATTCATATAAATGTAGTATCACATATATTTATGGGGGTTTCTTTAATGAAAAAAGCAGTCTCAAGGCTCCTAAGACCATTTTTAAATGAAATGCATGCTGGTGTTGGTGGTATTTTATTTTAACATGCTCACTAAACCTTCCTACCACTAACATTACCTAATCAGATATTCTTCGTTTTTAGTGTCCTCCCATATTATCCCCCCACTTCTTGACAGTTTGCCAGATTCTCACAGACTTCCAGAATTGACAAAACATACTGTGAAAAAATGTCTTAACAATGTGCAAAGTTTTTCATGCATTTTATTGAAATATGTGCATATTACTTATAATATTGCTTAATAAGACATAAAACTGGAAGGCGTTCAAAAGTTAAAGCCCAGGCTGCTGTCATCATCTTCATTCTTGTGAACTTAAATTACTTTTGTTGAAAAGAAAAGAAAAAGGAAATAAATTTGGGGTTCACAAAATATCCCTCCTAGATACTTGAAGAAGGCAGCACATTTCTGTCTCCCACAAGCAGAGATTTCCAGCTAAAATGAATTTTGAAGAACACTGAGTCTAATCCCATTACTTTAAAGGTGTGAAAACGTGGTCCATTAATTTCCAGAGGAAGTCAGTTGACAAATCAACGGGAAAAAAAGTATACTAACCTCACTTCAGTGCTTTTTATGCTGCATGAGCTTATTCAAATACATGTCATTCTAGGAATGGATCATGGCTTTCATTATTGACCGAAGTATCCATATTACCCCTATTTCAATAAACTAAATAAAGAGCTTAAACTACTAATTTGCAAGTTTCATTAATAAATGAAAAAATAAGAGATTTCTTAGCATGCTTTGGTGTAAAGAAAGTTAAACCTACTTCCCTAGTGACATAAAGAAGATAAGATCGTTTATTTTTTAAATTTGTACTAAATAATAAATATACATGAATACAAATAGAGGACCAACAAAAATAAATCTCATCAGTGATCAAAATGTGTGTGGCTAATGTGGGTTGAGTAGGATAGAAGGAAGATATTTAAGCCTTCAGAGTTCCTATAAGAGAGGCGCAGATGTGGTTCTAAGATTCTGAGCAGTCATAGTACAAACAGAAGTCTAATTATGCGAGTCCCATTGACCTCCAGCAAAATAAAGCTCCTTATAAAACTTGATAAAAAATTAATATTCTTATTCATAGATTTAACTAGCAAAATTTATAAGTACCCTTAGTAAATATGTTATAAACTTAATCCACTTAACTGACTTGAATCAATTATACATTACACAGCAGCCCTCATACAATGGCCCTCTTCACCAAACATCTCAAAAAATCTGACTTCTTTTCTCATTCTACTTTTCTACTTTCCTTTCAAAAGTGACAAATCTCTTTTCTCTATTCTTTTTTAGAGCATCCATTCCCCTTCATCTTCAAAGGCCATTTAGAGCAAATGATTTCGTAGATAAATGATAGATAGGAACAGATATACATATACATTCATCATATCTATATTGTAATCACACTTCAAAGTTGAACTGTATCTTACATATTTTAGTCCAACTCTTTTATGTTCCAGATATGAAAAAACATCCCAAAAAGTATAGTATTTTACTCATGGCTTAAAAATTAATTAGTTTCCTAATATCTAGAAAATCTCTTTTCTCTTCATGGTGTTACAAAACTTGTGAAACTCAGACTTAGACATAATGACAACCATTATTTTACTGTTTTCCAAACTATATTAGTTAATTATAATTGCTGAAGAGTTATCCAGAATGTTGCCAAAGACATAGTACAGTACTACATTTTCAAGATACTATTCATGGATACTCAATGCATATTTTTTTTCTGAAAGGCCAAGTGACACATGACAGTTCAAACATGTGTCTGATTTATGAAAAGTCTTTTCCACCTCAATAGAATCATCAGGAAGGTACTTTTTTAATGAAAAAGTTAAGCAATTAGGGTTCTCTTTCTGTTAATACTGAAATTCTCATATTGTGTAAACAAAGTGTACTAGGTTCTCAATTGCTAGTACATCCTTGATGAGGGATTTACTGAAAAGACCTTGAGTAGCTCACAAAACTGCCATACAGGCACAGTTTGAAAGAGGAAGAGAAACTAGAGATTTCCAAAAGTATAGCCAGAGCAACATCACAAAATCAGACTGGCAAGGACATACGTGCACCACCCCACACAACAGTGACCAGAGCTTGCACTGCCACCACGACCAGAACCTGACCCTGATGGTGCTGCTGTGGCCCTGCCACTGTGCCCTTGGACCCTGGTGTTGCTGCCTCTGCCACCACCCACAATCAAAATGAATTCTCTGTGGCCCCCCTTCATTGCATCAGCCACTCCCCGTTCAAAGCCAAAACATCCATATGGCAGTTCAGTTTTCCTGTCCCTAGCAGCAAAGATGATGCAGAAAGCAAGTAAGTGGCAATTCTGAGCTCCGTGGTAAGAGGTGAGATACACCTTCCACCAAGATTCTTAAAGAGGGAAATTATCCCCAGTAAAGGACTGGGGTTCCAATACACATAACTTGTGACAATCAGATGATCAAATCTGAATCAAATGCCCATAATCAAATCTTCTCATGCAATGTCCTAATTTTATTCATAGCAAAATTGTTGTTAGCATTGACAACAATGTTGTCAGCCCCACCAAAAAAAAACAGTGGGTAAATAAATCACCTTGTAAGTCACTCGTTAACTTGAAAATAAACTATAGATTCATTCACTTTACCCAGATTTTGACCTCATCTGTGTGGCCAAATTTGTCTCCATGAAGAAAAACTACAATTCCAGCTCTAAAATTTCTGACCAGTATCTTCTAGTTGACAAGTTAGCATTTATCTGTGAGGCAGAGGTGATTCCACAGCATTTCCTCCATTTTATTAAAAAAAAATTTCCTAAAAGATGAAATTCAAATAGATTTATTTTTACTGTACACACTGAAGAACATCTTTTTCTGAAGAAAACTACTCTATCTGAGCAATCTAGTCACTTCTGGCTAACAAGGATCCTCAGGTCTGGGTTAGGCCATCCGGCCACAGGCTCATCTATCTAATCAATACAGCATTTGCTAAAAAACTAGCATCTTTTCAAAAATTTCCTGAACAGCTCTTTAGATATGACCATGCCATGATTTTATAGGAAGACAGGACTCCATCACAGTATAGACAACCATCTAGATCGTGTGAAGTGCCCTAAAATAACTTTAGCCCTTGGTCTTATACCCATGCCTTGGATTCACGGGGTACCCAAGAAAGGCTGGAGTGTTCTGTTAGACTGATGTTTGAATTCTGTTTCTTACAGAATTATTACTTCTTGATCCATTGGTAATTAAATGCTATGGCCTCTATTTCCTTATTTGTGCGATGAGGTTAATAATTTTTACTTTATCAGTTCATGGTGAGATTTAATATAGTTGAGTATTCAAAGCATAAAACCACTCACAGAATAGGCAATACAAGTTCGTGACCTTGTCCCTTTTATCATAAAGGTCCCTATTAAAATATAAGTGTTGCCTGACAAATGATCAAGAGGGAGGGCATCAAGAAGAACCAGAGGGGGAGTTCCCTTTGTGGCTCAATGTTAACGAATCCGACTAGGAACCATGAGGTTGTGGGTTCGATCCCTGGCCTTGCCCAGTGGGTTAAGGATCCGGCATTGCCGTGAGCTGTGGTGAAGGTTGCAGACGTGGCTCGGATCCCGCGTTGCTGTGGCTGTGGCGTAGGCCGGCGGCTACAGCTCCTGTTAGACCCCTAGCCTGGGAACCTTCATATGCCGCGTGCAGCTCCACATAAAAAAAAGGCAAAAAGACAAAAACAAAAAGAACCAGAGGGAATGAATGGTAGAGGCTACGATGTCAAAAGGCAGAGAGTATGTGGTTTGGCAGCCTGTTGGGCGTTTTAGGTAAGAGAGGGAACATGAGAGCTATACACACCTAGCAGCAAGTTCTAGGAATGTTTGGCAGAATAAGTCAAGAAGAGAAGAAAAACCATACTTTAATAGGAAAAAACAGGATAGTTAAGACGTAAATAAGCTTACCAAATCCTTACAAAGGCTTAAACAAAAGAAAAAGAATTTAGTCTCAGAGGCACTATACACTCTGCAAGATTAAATTCAATAAGAAGGTTTTTTTTCTATGCTATACCCAGACTATCAAAATACGAAAAGTTTGGAAATTCCAGTCAAAATTTGATAATTATACAGACAACAAACTTGCTAGTAATCACTGGGACATGATTTCATTCTGATTTCTTGAATACTTTTCAAGAAAGTTTATTGCATGCTTTGCTATGAAACAAATACGATTTTTCTATACAAAAGAGATTTCTTTAAAGTCCCCAAGTAACAAAAGTGTCAAGTAACTTAATCTTTGTAATACAGAGCTTATTGAAATGAAGGAAAGAACTGAAAGTAACATTCAAGTGAAACAATTTAATTACCAAATTTAACCATTGATTCTGACAAGTTGATCCTCTTTTTAGATAAATGTAATCAGTATTTAAACACATTGTTATGATGGAAAATTATGTGACTGGGCTTTTTTCAGGCACTATTTTTCAATTTAAATATAAGGAACTATTCAGCTAGATAGCCTTTCTAAAACACAAGGAGAAAGGAAGCAAGGACCTTAATCAGAATCAGTAATTGAGAACACTTACTGTAACTTTAATCCCTACCTCACTTTTGACCTGCTTTTGTGACTGTACAATTTATTCAAATCATTTAGTGATTTTATATCTTGTAAAATAACCAAATATCTCAGTGTTACTAAGATTTCTTATATTTACTAACTCAGAGAAATTTTACTAGACAAATAATTAAAAAGTGATTTGAAGCCTTTCATTTGAATGCTAAATTTTATTAGAACTTTTATTTATCCACGTAGGTTTTTTGAATGAACTCAAACATTTTACCTAAAAAAAGAATGTAGACCTCGAAGGCCTTTTGAGTTAATCAAAAGCAATTTTTCCAATAATGTTTAATAGTCTCCATTTCTTTTTGAGGAATAATACTGCTGTGAGTATTTTTGTAATATTTCATCCACTAAAGTAAAAACTTATGGCAGTTTAATTCCCCAAATATAAAGGGGCTGCTGTAAACATAACTGAGCTACCAGGAAGCAAATGGTTTTAATTATCTACATAAAAAGCTATTTATACTGGGAATTTGAAAAAACAGTCTAGAAACAATATTCATTGTAGAAACACACATTTTAATTAATTTCAGCTTTAAAAAATAATAACAAGTGATTATTAAGTGTTACCTAAAGTCAAATTGGCATTAAAGGCTTGATATGGAAACCTTGAGTGCGTCTGTGGGAAGCCTTAAATAATTGCAGTTGCATATGTAACTGTATATTTGATCTCTTAGGAATAAACTGAAGGGCAGAGGATTATCTGAAATCAGCACAACCCAACTGCATGATGATATACAATAATAGCCATGTTTGAGCCAGTAGGTAAAAAGTGCGTATTATATTTTATACGAAGCATCCCAAATTTCACTTCCAGGAATATTCATTGGGACATCCTCTTGTATGTCTGTTATAAAAGCCCACCCTAATCCAAGATAGTTTCCTCTCAAGATTCTTATTTCAATTACATCTGCAAAAGTCCTTATTCCAAATAAGTTCATATGATGAGATTTTTGCTGGGCATATTGTTTGGGGACGGCAGAAGGGCAAAACACCATGCAACTCACTATAGACCGAAAAGAGTTAAATAACATTTAACATTTCAGAGCAGACCAGCTGAGAATGAGAATAAAATAGACATTCACAAGAAAATCGGTAGAACCTGGGCAGGACAAGGTGAGAGGAGTTCATTTTAGACGTAAATGAAAACCTGCCTCTTAGAAATATTAGACAAAGGGTTTTCTTTCTTTCTTTTTTTTTTGTCTTTTTTACCTTTTTCCAGGGCCGCACCCACGGCATAAGGAGATTCCCAGGCTAGGGATCTAACAGGAGTTGTAGCTGCCGGCCTTCGCCATAGCCACAGCAACACAGGATCCGAGCCGCGTCTACAATCTACACCACAGCTCACGGCAACGCCGCATTCTTAACCCACTGAGCAAGGTCAGGGATCGAACCCGCAACCTCATGGTTCTTAGTCGGATTCTTTAACCACTGAGCCACGACGGGAACTCCAGGTTTTCAACATTTATTTAGTGAAGTAGAATCAGAGATTGATATTTAAAAACTCATTTTACAGGTAATTTGCTAAAAACAATTTCTAATAAAACTTATATAGTTAAACTTCAGTCATTCTTAACAAATCATTTTTATTGTCTTATTATCCCATTAAGTCAGCTTCCCCCATTCCCAGCACAGAGACTGTGATAATACAAGTAAATGACAAGAACATGGTGTTCATAGGAGTACAGAAGTAGAGCAATTCTTGGGAAAGCCATCTTATTCAAACTTCATTCTGGAGTTCCCTGGTGGCTCAGTGGGTTAAGGATCCAGTGTTGTCACTGCTGTGGTGCAGGTCACTGCTGTGGCCCAGCTTTGACCTCTGGCCTGGGAACTTCTGCATGCCATGGGGCACAGCAAAATAAAAATGTCTTCCTGTCTTCGTGTGGTACATGCTACCCAGGGACATCTGGAAACAGCCTGAGATCTCCTGTAGTCTAATAATTTTAACTTTCATCTTTTAAGAATTTCTTAATTGCCAGGTACTAAATCAAGAGAGTTTTTTTTATTAAGACTTCATTTTTTTAGAGAAGTTTTAGATTCACAGCAAAGTGAGGGGAAAGTACAGCAACTTCCCACATATATCCTGCCCCTACACATGCAGAGCCTCCCCCATTATCAACATCTCCCATCAGACTGGTAGCTTTTTTACAACTGATGAGCCTACATTGATACAGCATAATCATCCGAAGTCTACAGTTTACATTACAGTTCACTTTTGGTACTATACATTCTATGGGTTTGGACAAATGGCTAATGACGTATCCATCATTATGATAACATATAGAGTACTTTTACTATCCTAAAAATCCTTTGTGCTCCACCTATTCATCTGTCGCAAAAAACCCTTACCAACCATTGATCTTTTTACTGACTTCATAGTTTTGCCTTGAGAGTTTGTTTTTAATATTTTATGTAATTCACACAGCCACAGTACATCTCTATTTTATAAATGACAAAGCCAGAATATGAACTTAGAGCTTTCTGACAAATAAACCCATACTCTTTCTTTGATAGGTTGCCTCCCAATTCTTCTTATGAGGCTGAAGAATACATTTTGAATATGGGAAACGCCTCCGGCTATGAGGCTCCATCATTCATTCGCAATCATGTTCTCCTTTTCATCCCTGAGACTTAGAGCACAGTGCTATACACTTAGTGTGCTTTGTAAAAACTGGTCACAACTCACTACATGCAAGGTGAAAGGTTCTGCAACAAACCTGGGATGGCTAATTAGGTGGAACCCAATTCATCAGGAAGTACTGAGAAACTAGTTATGAACTTCTGCAAATGTCTGGGAAGTTCAATTAGATAGAATGATGAAATTTCACAGTAAATACCTACAGTCTGGTCAAACAACCTTCAAGGGCTGAAACTTCTGACTCAGAAAAGCATCTTTTCCTAAAAATGCAAGGAAAGCAACAAGAAGACAGCTGTGTTGATTCAGTTTAAGTAACAAGGCCATGCTGTCTCGAATACCATTTAAAGGTAGACCATATGAAACTCAGTATTTATACACTGCAATGCAGATTTTGTGGCTAGTGAAAAAAAAAAAGTACCATGATTCTTCGAATTTAACAGATTATTTTCCACCCATCCATCAAAATAATGTTTTAAACTAACACTTGGTCATTTGAAGTTAGTTTATCCCATGTACCTGGACCATTTGCTTCTCCTCCTAATTAGTCCCAATGATAACTAAGAGCTTCCTACTAAAAAGCAGAAGAGACATGGAAATAGATATAAATTTCAAGCCAAATAATTTGGATACTCATTGGTAGTCCATATGAAAAGTTTGGTAGTGTAAACAACTACAACCACAAAATAAAATGTTGATCAGAAGTTGTTTTTGGAAATTCCCAGATGTTTTGTATCTGTGGTCTCTCTGTCACCTAGTACCCTGCCACATCAGGAAACTGGAAAAGCACTTTATTTTTGTTCTTACTAAACCATAGCAAAAATAACATCAGGGGCTTCCATTAGTATGTATATCTCAAAATTTTGAAAGTCTGTAATAAAAGCTAAAGAATTTTATTTTTTCCTGTTTTAGTTACAAAAGCACAATCATGATATGATAAAATTATTTCATAGGATGGTTAAGTTTTGCCTCCTATAATTTTCCATGAACCCAATCAGCCATATTTCTAAACTGGGAGTGCTAGAACTTAGAAAGAGTTGTGCAGGTTTTTACTATGTTTATTTTGATATGTTTGTAATGGATTTGCAGGGAATTGGAAGAAAGTTAGCATAGCAGGGAGTTGTGAAGCTGTGTCACCACCAGCATAACTAAGGAGTCCAGTTCCCAAGGCCAATGGTGGAAGCAGGAGAACTGGGAGTGCAGAGCACAGTGTAATGAGGAACAAGAGCAGGCTGGCTCCTAACTCTAAGAACCATCTACCTATCCTGGTTTTCAGAGGTGGTGGGAGATGGAGCTTAGTGGTAAAACTGGCCCATGGCCCACAGGACTGTGAAAATCAGTTCTTTGGTCTTCTCGAATTGTCAACAGCACCTGATCTATGCTCACTGATCCATTCATTCAGCAAGTATATATTGGTCCCATAGTCTATATTTGTACTTGGACACCTTCTCCAGGTTGCTGTGGCCTCTTATAGTCACTAGAGCATAGTAATCAAGACCATTAGAGGGGTACTGGATAATAACTGCTTAGGGACACAGTAAATATCTACCAATAGCAGCAATGGACTACTATGTCTTAACTTTTAACAGATAACGTAAAAGATATTTAACATGAGAAAAAGTTTATGACACTATTAAGCAAAATTTAAAACTATATTAAAAATATAATCTTATTTAAAATATATGTATTATAGAAACACACATATTTTTAAATACTAAAATGCTATAACTAAACTCTAACAAGATTTTTCCTTGGGTTGGTAGAATTACAGACAATTTTTACTTTCTAAACATTTTTGATGGATAAAATAATGCCTTTCCATCCTCCTACCGCCAAAGATGTCTGTGTCTTAATCCTGGAAACCTATGAATAATGTTACTTTACTTGGCAAGAGGGATTTTGCAGATGTGACTGAGTAAAACATCCTTCGATGAAGTTATCCTGGATTATCTGGGAGGTCCCAGTGTAATCATGAGGATCCTTACATGATAGAGGAATGCAGATCAGCATTAGAAAAGATGTGATGCAGGAAACAGACATTTCAGTGAGATGGCTATGAGCCAAGGAAGGCAGGAAGCCTCCAGAATCTGGAAAAAATAAGGAACGAATTCTCCCCTACAATCTCCAGAAAGAACACAGTTCTTGTTTTAAAAGTTTTGAACAACCCATTTTTGACTTCTACCTCCAAAACTGTAAGAGGATAAATCTTTGTTGTTTTAAGCCACCATTTGTAGTAATTTGTTACAGCAGTAATAGGAAACCAATACAACATTCTAAATGAATTTTATCATTTTTTTCACAAAACATCGGTAATTTTTTACGTATATCCCAAGTGGCTTTAATTACCATTTGTCTCATTATTGCCAAGATACAGTTTATAGTACCTCACAATAAGAGGTACTATAAAAATAAGTCTTCAGTACTATAAAAATAAGTCTTCAAGTGTGCTGCCGGAAGCCCTGGTAGACAGTACTGTCTGCGAGCTGAGGAAGCAGCCAGAAGAGGAGTTACATGCACTGAGCTTTCTGGTCTTCTTGTAGAATTGCCCAATTGACTTTTTTTTTTTTTAATGGCCACACTCAGCATTCGGAATTTCCCGGGCCAAGGATTGAATCCAAGCCACAGCTGCTACCTATGATGCAGCTGTCGCAACAGCAAATCCTTTAACCCACTGCACCAGACTGGGGATCGAACCTACACCTCTGCAGCAACCCAAGTTGTTGCAGTCAGATTCTTAACCCACTGCACCACAGCAGAAACTCCACCCACTTGGCTTTGAAGAGCTTCTCTACTCATCTGTATCCAAATGAATTTGTCACGTAAGGAAAGGAGAATATAAAAATTATGTTCTAAAAGGAACTGTCACCAGAATGAGATCTCCATCAAGGCTCAGAAGGACCCTAACGCCAGAGCCATCTTTTGTCCTGTTTTTCCAGAAAAGAAGGTGAATCCCAGTGAGGGAAGTGACTTGACCAACTTATTGATCTGGTCAGTAAAGAAGCAGAAGCTGGGACAAGAAGCCCCTGACTGTCGACCTAGTGCTTTTCCCCTCACCCACATTTCCTGTCTCTCCACTGGAGTAAAAATATAAATTGATTTGGTGAGGAGGGGGACTAAGATGGCAAAGCAGTAGGACATGAAGTTCACCTCCTCCCATAAATACCTCAAAAATACATCTACATGTGGAATAATTTACACAGAAAATTTACTGAATGCAGGCAAAAGACCTCAGGATTCCGATAGAGCAATAAAATCTCCACATAACTGGATACGACAAAAGAAAAAGAGAAAAAATAAGTGGGACAGGACTTGTTGCCCCCTAGAAGGAAGTTGGGAAAGAAGAAAAGTTCTTGCACCTTGGGAAGTTCCTCTACCTGTGGGGAAATCATCTGGGACAGAGGAGGAACTTCAGAATCTTGGAGGAGAACACAGCAATCAGTCTTTAGCGGGGCAGGGAAATGAAACTTGGCTTTGGAAATCAGACTCAGGAAGGCTGGCTAAGTGGGGGGAAAATATAGGGTTGGCTGCGCAGAAAAAACCTGAAGGGGCTAGAGTCTAGGGTGACCATATTTGAGGGTGTAAGCTGAGGAAATCCAAATCAGCGTAGAAACCGGGCACCACTGTTTGGGGGTGCAGGAGGGAAGGATAAGGATCTACCACTGCAACCTGGTTCCCTGCACATGCTCTCAGGTGGCAGGACTGCCTACACCAGCACCAGAAGTGATAGCTCAAGCAGCTGCTTTTTGGCTCTGGGAGGGTTCGAGGCAGCAGCCTGGCAGCCAGAAGGTCTATGGGAGAAGCTGCTGCCAGAACCAGTCACTGGGAGTGGTTGCACAAGACACCTGGCAACCAAAGGGGCCTCTGCAGCAGCTGCTACCAGAGCCAGCCACTGGGAACAGTCTTACAAGCTGCCTGACACTGGGAGGGGACACAGGGGTTGCCGCTGGACACCTCTCCAACCCCACTCCAAGAGCAGTCCTGTGAAACACTGCTGCCTCTTTCACAGACCCCATCCTAGGAGCTACACAGCTGTAGGAGAGGCAGTGAATCATCGCTGCTCCCATCATGTGCTCTCATTTCACATGTTACCACCACCAAGAATTCCAGGACCAGGCAAAATTCAACACATCCACACACTTGCTTTCAAGGGGACCATAAACAAAGAAACTTAGACAATATGAGATAATAAAGAAATATATTTCAGGCAAAGGAACAAAATTAAAAAAAAAAACTAAATAAAGACGAAATAGGCAAACTATCTGAAAAAGAATTCAAAGTGATGATAGTAAAGATGATCCAAGATCTTGGAAAAAGAATGGAGGCACAGATCAAAAACGTACAAGAAATGTTTAACAAAGAGCTAGATTAAAAGAACAAGCAAACAAAGACAAACACCACAATATGTGAAATGAAAAATACACTAGAAGGAATCACTAGCAGAATAACAGAGGCAGAAAAATGAATAAGTGAGGTGGAAGACAGAGTAGTGGAAATCTCTGCCATGGAAAAGAATAAAGAAAAAAGAATGAAAATATTTGAGGACAGTCTAAGACAACTTTGGGACAACAATAAACATACCAGCATTCATAATATAGGGGTCCCAGGAGAAGGAGAGAGAGAGGGCCAGAGAAAATATGTGAAGAGATTATAGCCAAAAACTTCCCTAATATGGGAACACTCACTCACTCAAGTAGAGGAAGCACAGAGAATCCCATACAGGAGAAACCAAGAAGGAACACAGTGAGACATATACTAATCAAACTAACAAAAATTAAATACAAAAAATATTAAAAGCAAAAACGGGAAAGCAACAAATAACATATGAGGGAACCCCATAAGGTTATCAGCTGATTTCTCAGCAGAAACTCTCTAAGCCAGAAGATAGTGGCAAGATATATTTAGGATGATGAAGGAGAAGAATCTAAAACCAAGAATACTCTACCCAGAAAGGCTCTCATTCAGATATAAAGGAGAAATCAAAGCTTTAAAGACAAACAAAAGCTAAAAGGACTTAGCACCACCAAACCAGCTTAACAACAAATGCTAAAGGAGCTTCTCTAGGTTGAAAATAAAAGGCCACAACTAGAAACAAATAAATTATGAATAAAAAAACTCACCAGTAAAGGCAAACATAAAGTAGAGGTAGGAAAACATCCATAAACAAATATGATATTAAACCCAGCAATTGTAAGTAGAGTACAAATTCAGGATATTGAAAATGCATTTGAAATTAAGAGACCAGAAGCTTAAAACAATTTTGCACATATACATAGTACAATATAGCAAAACCTTGTGGGAACCTCAAACCGAAAAAGCAGAATGGGCACACACATAAAAAGGAAAAGAAAAAGCAATCCAAATACAACACTAAAATAGCAAATCACAAGAAAAGAGAACAAAAGAGGAAGGGAAGAAAAAGTCCAACAATAACAAATCCAAAGCAATAAAGAAAAAGGCAATAATATCAGTAACTGTCTTGAATGTAAATGGATTAAATGCTCCAACCAAAAGACAAAGACTGGCTGAATGGATACAAAAACAAGACCCATATATATGCTGTCTACAGGAGACCCACTTCAGATCTAGCAACACATCCAGACTGAAAGTGAGGGGATGGAAGAAGATATTCCATGCAAAGGAAATCAAAAGAAAGCTAGAGTAGAAATACTCATATCAGAAAAATAAAGAATGTTGTAAGAGAAAAAGGATACTACCAATTATCAAGGAATCAATCCAAGAAGAAGACATAACAATTGTAAATATATATGCACCCAACATAAGATCACCACATTATACAAGGAAACTGCTAACAGTCATAAAAGGAGAAACTGACAATAACACAATAATAGTGGCGGACTTTAACACCCCACTTACATCAGTGAACAGATCATTCAAACAGAAAATCAACAAAGAAACAAAAGACTTAAATGACAATTAGGTCATATAGACTTAATTGATATCTATAGAACATTCCATCAGAAAGCAGCAGAATACATGTTCTTCCCAAGTGCACAGAAAACATTCTTCAGGAAAGATCCCATCTTGAGCCACAACTTATGCCTTGGTAAAGTTAATAAAACTGAAGTCATATCAGGCATTGCTTTCTGACCACAACTCTGTAAGACTAGAAATCAACCACAAGAAAAAAACCGCAAAAAACATAAACACATGGAGGCAAAACAATATGCTACTAAACAACCAATGGATCACTGAAAAAAAATCAAAGAGGAAATCAAAAAATACCTAGAGACAAATGACAACACAGATATGATGATCCAAAACCTATGGGATGCTACAAAAGCAGTTCTAAGAAGGAATTTTATGGCAATACAATCTCACCTCAGGAAACAAGAAAAATCTCAAATAAACAACCTAAGCTTAACACCCAAAGAAACTAGAGAAAGCAGAATAAACAAAATCTTGAGTAGAAGGAAAGAAATCATAAATATTAGAGCAAAGATTAATGAGATATAAAATTATGAAAACAATAGAAAAGGTCAAGGAAAATAAAAGCTGTTTCTCTGGAAATATCAACAAAATTAATAAATTCTTAGGCAGACTTATTAAGATAAAAAAATGGAGAGGGCTCAAATCAATAAAATTAGAAATAAAAAGAAGAAATTACAACTAACACCACAGAAATACAAAGGATCATAAGAGACTACTTCAAGCAACTATATACCAGTTAAATAAATGGCCTAGAAGAAATGGACAAATTCTTAGAAAGGTACAAACTTCCAATACTGAACCAGGAAGAAATAAAAATATGAATAGACCAATCACAAGTAATAAAATTAAAACAGTGATTTTAAAACTTCCAAAAAACTAAAGTCCAGGACCAGATGGCTTCACAGGCAAATTCTAGCAAACATTTCGAGAAAAGTTAACACCTATCCTTCTGAAACTCTTCCAAAAATTTTAGAGAAAAGAGTATTTCCAAACTCATTCTATGAGGCCACAATAACCTGATATCAAAACCAAACAAAGACACTACAAAAAAAGAAAATTAAAGGCCAATACCATTGATGAACACAGACACAAAAATCCTCAACAAAATATTAGCAAACAATCCAAAAATACATTAAAAGAATCAAACACCATGATCAAATGGGATTTTTCCCAAGGATGCAAAGATTTTTCTTTTTTTTTTTTTTTTTTTTTTTTTTTTTTTTTTTTTTTTTTTTTTTTTTTTTTTTT
>PVHT021183648.1:16237551-16269566 GCA_004024745.2 Catagonus wagneri | reverse complement strand
GGGGTCTAATCGGAGCTGTGGCCACCGGCCTTCGCCGCAGCCACAGCAACGCAGGATCCGAGCCGCGTCTGCAACCTACACCACAGCTCACGGCAACGCCGGATCGTTAACCCACTGAGCAAGGGCAGGGATCGAACCCGCAACCTCATGGTTCCTAGTCGGATTCGTTAACCACTGCGCCACGACGGGAACTCCCAAAGATTTTTCAATATCCATAGATCAATCAATGTGATACACCACATTAACAAAGTGAAGAATGAAAATCATATGGTCATCTCAACAGATGAAGAAAAAGCTTCAACACCCATTTATGATAAAAAAAAAAACTCTTCAGAAAGTGGGCATAGAGGGAAACTACCTCAACATAATAAGAGCCATATATGTCAAAACCACAGCTAACATCATTCTCAATGGTGAAAAGCTGAAAGCATTTCTGCTAAGATCAGGAACATGACAAGGATGTCCACTCACAACTTTTATTCACCATAGTTTTGGAAGTCTTAGCCACAGCAATAAGATAAAAAATAAATAAATAAAAGGAATCTAAGTTGGCAAAGAAGTTAAACTATCACTGTTTGCAGATGATATAATACTATACATAGAATAGCCTAAAGATGTCACCAGAAAACTACTAGAGTTCACCAATGAATTTGGTAAAGTTGCAGAATATAAAATTAATACATAGAAATCTCTTGCATGCCTATATACAAACAATGAAAGATCAGAAATAGAAATTAAGAAAATAATCACATCAAAAAGAATAAAATATCTAGGAATAAACCTACCTAATTAAGGAGACAAAATACCTGTACTCTGAAAAATATAAGACACTGATGAAAGAAATCAAACATGACACAGATGTAAATATTTACCATACTCTTGGATTGGAAAAATTAATATTGTTAAAATTACTATACTACCCAATGCAATCTAGATTCAGTGCAATCCCTATCAATTACCAATGGCATTCTTCATAAAACTAGAACAAAAAAAAAAAAAATCTTGAAATTTGCATGGAAACAAAAAAGACCCCAAATAGCCAAAGCAATCCTGAGAAAGAAAAAATGGAGCTGGAGGAATCAGGTTCCCTGACTTTGGACTATAATACAAAACTGCAGTCATCAAAATAGTATGGTACTGGTACAAAAACAGAAACAGAGATCAATGGAAGAGGATAGAAAGCCCAGGAATAAACCCAAGCACCTACAATCAATTAATCTATGGCAAAGGAGGCAAGAATATACAATGGAGACAAGAGATCTTCTTCAATAAGTGGGGCTGGCAAAACTGGACAGCTACATATAAATCAATGAAATTAGAACACTTAACACCACACACAAAAAATAAACTTGAAGTGGGTTAAAGACCTAAATGTTAGGCCAGATACTATAAAACTCCTAGAGGAAAACACAGGCAGAATACTTTGACATAAACTGCAAAAATATCTTTTTTGATCCACTTCCCAGAGCAATGAAAATAAAAATAAAAATAAATAAATGGGACTTAGTTAAATTCCAAAGCTTTTGCACAAAATGAAATCATAAACAAAATACAAAAGGACCACCCACAGAATGGGATAAAATCTTTGCAAATAAAGTGACGGACAAAGGATTAATCTCCAAAATACACAAATATCTCATATATAGCTAAAACAAAAACAAACAACCAAATTAAAAAAAATGGCCAAAAGATCTGGACATTTCTCCAAAGAAGAAAGACAGATGACAAAAATGCACATGAAAACATCACTAATTATTTTTGAAATGCAAATCAAAACTACAATGAGGTATTACCTTACACTGATCAGAAGGGCCATTGTCAGAAAGTCTACAAACAATAAATCCTGGAAAGATGTAGAGGAAAAGGAATGCTCCTACACGGGTGGTGGGAATGTAAATTGGTGCAATCCCTATGGAGAACAATATGGAAGTTCCTTAAACAATTTAATATAGAACTACTGTATGATCCAGCGATGCTACTCCTGGACATATATCTGGAGAAAACCATAATTCAAAAAGATACCTGCCAATATTCACTGCAGCACTATTAACAAGAGCTAAGACATGGAAGCACTGTCCATTCACAAAGGATTGGATAAAGATATGGTACATATAAAGAATGGAATATTACTCAGCCATAAAAAATGATGAAATAATGTCATATGCAGCAACATGGATGGATATAGAAATTATACTAGGTGAAGTAAGTCAGACAGAAAAAAGACAAATGTCATATGAGATCACTAATATGCATAATCTAATAAAAATAATACAAAACAATTTACAAAACAGAAACACTCAAAGACTTTGAATTCAAACTAAGGGCTACCAATGGGGAATCATGGAGCGGAGAGATAAATTGAGCTTGGGATTAACATGCACACAATACTGTATATATAAAACAGATAAGTAACAAGGATCTACTGTACAGCCCAGAGAAATCTACTCAATATTCTGCAATAAACTATATGGGAAAAGAGTCTGAAAAAGAATGGATATATGTATAACTGATTCACTTTGCTGTACACCCAAAACTAACACAACATTGTAATTCAACCAAACTCTAATAAAAATTTTTGAATTAAAAAAAAGTCCTCAAAACTCCCAGGTCACTAAACCTATCACTGGAACTATGGTATGTGCTAGGTCCTATGATATAAATTTCAACAGGCTATTTACCTTCTGGCATGCTTAACTTACTCATAATTGTATGAGATAAAAGGCTATTAAGAAAAATAGAAATCTTGTCATGAATATTAAAGCACTCACCAACAATCTTGTAAATATTTCATGCCTACTTCCTTTCTGCCCACACTCCACCACATCACCACTACACCCAACCCCATTTAATTCTGGTAACAACTTTTGACAGAATTTTTTCTGCCACCATTAACTGTCATGTTTTTTGCTGTTGTTGTTGCTATTCCATTCTGTTTTGTTTTGTGTGACGGAATAGTTTTTATAAATTCAAGCGGTTTTGCTTTGCAATTAGACATCTTTACCTAATCCATGTTGTCTGCCTCTTTATACTTCTGGCACAAATTATTATCCCCTAAACCAACACTATACACAAATTCAATATATTTATAGAAGGTAAAATTTTGTCTCTAAGGAGTTGACAATCTATCAGAAAACCCCTACTCTCTACTGTAAGGCATAGGTTCCAACTTACAACCTAATCCTAGGAAATTTGAAAAGGTAAAAAATGGTAACATATCTACTGAGATTCAAAGGTACTTATAAATCTGAATTTGGTAAAAGAGAGTTGTAACAGTTCTCAAATTTTTGCTGCCACCAATAACACAATGCGTACTGGCTCAGAATCTTATAGTTTATGAAGCACTGTATTATCTATCATTCTCTCAACTGCTTTGTAAGATAGGTGGAATCACATATCTTATTGTTATCCCTATTGAACATTCATGAAAGACAGCAAATAAGTTAAATGAGCTGATCAAGGAAACACAATTGTAGCTAGGTAAAAGATCATCCATCACCAAATTCCCCCATTGTCACACTACTTCCTAAGAAGGGACACACAATTTAAATGAAGCATTAGAAACTAAATTGTGACTTAAGAACAGATGTATCATCTCTAGAAAAATAATCACTGAAAAAAAATGGTATTCAGCTACTTGCCAATAAACATCAAGGCCATCTGACAAAACTATCTAAAAGTGAGCCATAGAAAACTAGATTAAGTAACACTAAATTTAATTAACTAACCAAACTGCAGTAGTTTTCTTAGCAAAAGTTAAAACAAAAATAACCAAAAAAACTAAATTATTTTCAACAGTCATTTTGAATCAGAGTTACTACCACCATCAAGCTTCACTGATTGCCAATTCGAAGAAAAAAGATTTTCTTCATAGTTGTGAGAATTTTCTCCTTAACAAAACACAAAATCATGATTCCCCCAAACAAGGTTATAAGTTACTCAGGACAATATTTTAAAACAATGTCTACGTGGAACTATTTCAATATCAGTTTTAGCTGAGAAGCCCATGTGTTCTCAAATTCCAAAATGGGGGAAAAGAACAGTATTGAAAAAGATAGTCAAACTCAACTGTGAAAAGCTAAAGGCATTTCCTTTAGGATCAGGAGCAAGACAAGGATACCCACTCTTATTCAACACACCATTGGTAGTCCCAGCTACAGCAATCAGAAACGAAAAAAAAATTAAAAATCCAAATTGGAAAGGCAGACATAAAACTTCTCTTCACCATCACTGTTTGCAGATGGCATGGTACTATATAACAAAACTCTAAAGATGCCACCAAAAAGCTACTAGAACTCTTCAATGAATTCAGTAAAGTTGCAGGATACAAAACTCATATACAGAAATCTGTTGCATAGATATACACTAATAACGTATGATCAGAAGGAAAAATTAAGAAAACAATTCCATTTAGAATTGCATCAAAAGAAATAAAATACCTAGGAATAAATCTAATTAAGGAGATAAAAGACCTATATTCAGAAAACTACAAACACCAATGAAAGAAACTGAAGATGACACAAACAGATGGAAAGATATACTATGCTTACGGATTGGAAGACTTATTACTGCTAAAATGGCCATACTACTCAAGGCAATTCACAGGTTCAATGCAACCCCTAACAAAATACCAATGGTATTTTTCATTGAACTAGAACAGATAATTCTAAAATTTGTATGGAAACACGAAAGACCCTAATAGCCAAAACAATCTCAAGATGGAAAAACAAAGCTGAAGGTATTACGCTCTCTAATTTCAAACTATACTACAAAGCTACAGTAATCAAATCACCATGGTCCTGAAATTAAAAACAAACACATTGATCAATGGAACAGAAAAGAGAGACCAGAAATGAACCCCCACTTAGAAGGGCAATTAGTCTATGAAAAAGGAGCAAGACCATACAATGGGGAAAAACAGCCTCTTCAATAAATGATGTTGGGAAAACTGGAGAGCTACATGTAAAAAAATCAAATTGGACTACTCTCACACAATGCACAAAAGTAAATCCAAAATGGATCAAAGACAAATGTAAGACCTGAAACCATAAGAACTTCTAGAAGAAAAGAGAGGCAGTACAATCTTTGATATGGGTCTTAGCAATATTTTTTTTAATATATCTCCTCAGGCAAGAAAACCAAAAGCAAAAATAAACAAATGGAACTACATCAAACTAAAACATCTGCATAGCAAAAGAAACCATCAACAGATCACAAAGGCCACATACTGAATAAGAGAAAATATTTGCAAACAATGTATCAGATAAGGGAGTAATACACAAAACATGCAAAAAATAAATGCAACTCAATATAAAAAAATCCAACAATCTGATTAAAAAATAAGCAGAGAATCTGAATAGACATTTGTTCAAAGAAGACATAGGGATGACCAACAGCCACATGAAAAGATGTTCAGCATCACTAATCATCAGGGAAATGGAAATAAAAACCACAGTGAGATATCACTTTACACTTGTCAGAAGGGCTATCATCAAAAAAACAACAAATAACAAATGTTGGTAAGGATGAAGAGAAAAATGAACCCTCTCCACTGTTGGTGGGAATGTAAACTGGTGCAACCATTATGAAAAACAGTATGGGAGATGCCCAAAAATTAAAAATAGAACTACCATATGATCCAGAAATTCCACTCCTGTGTTTTTATTAGAAGAAAACAAACTACTTAGAAAATATAAGTGCACCCTTCTGTTCAGTTCAGCAATATTTACAAAAGCAAGGATATGGAAGCAATCTAAGTGCTCATCGATAGATAAAAGGATAAATACAATGTGATATATATATATATGTAGTATTATATTATATATGTGTGTGTACACACACACACACACACTATGAAATATTATTCAGCCATAAAGAATGAAATCTTGCCATTTGAGACAACATGGATGGACCTGGAGTACATTATGCTAAATGAAATAAGTCAGACAAAGAAAGACAAATCCAGAGTTCCCATCGTGGCTCAGCGCTAATGAGCCCAACTAGTACCCATAAAGATGCAGGTTCGATCCCTGGCCTCACTCAGTTCAATCCTGTGCTGTGATGTGGGTCATAGACATGGCTCAGATCTGGCATTTCTGTGGCTGTGGCGTGGGCTGGCAGCTGCAGTTCCAGTTCAGCCCCCTAGCCTGGGAACTTACATATGCCACAGGTGCGGCCCTAAAAAGACCAAAACAAAAGACAAATCCTGTTTGATTTCACTTATATATGGAATCTAAAAAAAAACAAAACAAAACAAGTGAATAAATATAACAAAACAGAAAGAGGGTTACAGATACAGAGAATGGGTGGTTCCAGAGGGTGAGGTAAGGAGAGGAGGAAAATAGGTGAATCAGAGTAAGAGATAGAAACTTCCAGTTGCAAAGAAATGAGTCATATATATGAAATGTACAGTACGGGGAACATGGTCAGCAATTGTGTAATATATTTGGTGATATCATAACTAGACCTATCATGGTGATCATTTTGAAATGCATATAAGTACCAAATTACTATGTTGTGTAACAGGAACTAAGATGGTGTTGCAGGTCAATTTTACTTCAAAACTGAATAAACATGAGTTTCCTGGTGGCTCAGAAGATTAAGAATCCAGCATTGTCACTGTTATGGCTCAGGTCACCGCTGTGGGCAGGTTCAATCCCTGGCGCATGGACTTTCACATGCAACAGGCACAGTCCAAAAAAAAAAAAAAAAAAAGGACAAACAAACTCATACAACTCATATAAAAGCAGATCAGAATTGTGGTTACCAGTGGCAGGGGGAGGGAGGTGGGGCCCGGATGAAGGCAGTTCAAAAGGTACAAACTTCCAGTTATAAGTACTAAGAATCTAATGTACAGCAGGATACATATAATTAACACTGCTATCTGTTATATGTGAAATTTGTTAAGAAAGTAAATTCTAAGAGTTCTCATCACAAAAAAATTTTCTCTTTAATTTTGTATCTATAAATGTATGATGGATATTCACTAAACTTAATGTAATAATCATTTTATGATGTATATAAGTCAAATCATTATGCTATACACCTTAAACCTGTACAATGTTGTATGTCAGTTACATCTCAATAAAATCAGAACAATAAATCAATTAATTAACGTTTTACAACTAAAAAAAAGGATGGTCAAAAAAGTGTCTTGCAATTTGTTGTCCCTCACCCATATCAATGTTACATTAAGAAAATTAACCCAAATTTGGAACATCACAAAAAGATTACTCTGTGCCCTTTTAAAGTCACATGGAAGCATGACCCATGAAGTCTACTTGCAGATTATCTGATGCTCTACAGTAGAGGTCAGCAAATTTCTCCTGTAAAGGGTCATACAGCAAATATGCCTGGCCTTGTGAGCTATATTTGGTTTCTACCCATCTACTTCACCCTGCCATTGCAGTGTGAAAGCAGCCATATATAATACACAAACGAATGGGCGTTGCTGTGTTGCAATAAAACTTTATGAATAAAAATTGGTGGGGCTTCCTTGGGCCTACAGGCTGTAGTTTGCTTATCTCTGCTCTACAGAAAGATAACTTTCCTCTTTACTATAGCTGTGAAATTAGATGCTAACTGGTAGAAGACTAATAAGTTGCAAACTACTTCTGCCCAGAAGAGATGCAAATGATTTCTGCCTGGTAGAAAAAAATAACCCCAAAGGGTACCATTTCATTGTTCTGCAGGATATTAGCCAGTTTTAAATCTAACTTTTGTATCTTATTTCTGTATTCTTTCTCCCAACAACTATATTATATTTATGTCCTTCATTGCTCATGTATGAGAAACATAAATCTCTGACAGGCACTCTGCATATTTAAGAATTACGCTTTTAACTTTATGAAAAGTCTATTTTGACAGGTATAAAAGGATAAAGTAAGAACCTGGGGAAGGACTCATTTGAAGAAATCTAACTTGTGAGGACCACCCCCTCCTTCTTGGAGGAAGAGGCGTAAGCTTGCTCCTTCCCTCATGCCCTTAGAATGCATCCTCCTGCAGCATAGGGATATCATGGGCTTGTCATGCCTCATTCCCATAAATTCTAAAGGGTGTAGAGTTCCCATAGTGGCTCACCAGTTAACGAACCTGACAAGTAACTATGAGGACGTGGACTCGACCCCTGGCCTTGCTCAATGGATTAAGGACCCAGCGTTACTGTGAGCTGTGGTATAGGTCAAAAATGCAGCTTGGATTCCGCATTGCTGTGGCTGTGGTGTAGGCCAGCAGCTTTAGTTCCAATTGGACCCCTGGCCTGGGAACTTCCATATGCGGCGGGTGCAGCCCTAAAAAGACAAAAAATAAAATAAAGAGCAAGTGACTATGGCTTGTTGGCTTCTCTACTGTTGAAGTAGAGATTTGGCAGCACCGGGGTGCCCTCCCCATCCAAGGTTTGTCAGGGTAAAGAACACTTGAGTGTTTCCTCCTTCCCAGATAAGGGCTATGCAAGAGGAAGCCACCCTGGAGTCATTTAAGAGAGCCCCCTGGAAGGGCATGGCCGCACCACCTACCTAGGGGTTAAGGAAGGGGTGAGCAAGGAACCAGCCAGAGTCAAGTACTTGGGGTTGGAGGGTGGGTCCCCAAAGAACTCACAGAAATCACCCTAAGAAAAAGAAGCCCAGAGAGGGCTGACACCACCTAACAGTACATCAGTCAAATAAACCCTTTTCTGTTCTCTTTGGTTCCTTGTATTCCTGCCAGAATACAGGAAGGGAGGAAGGGAGGAAGGGAGGAAGAGAGGGAGGAAGGGAGGGAGGAAGGGAGGGAGGAAGGAAGGAAGGAAGGAAGGAAGGAAGGAAGGAAGGAAGAAAAGGAAGGAAGGGGAAAGAAAAGAAAGAAAGACAGAGAGAGAGAGGGAGGGAGGGGGGAGAGAGAAAAAGAAGGAAGGAAGGAAGGGAGGGAGAGAGGCAGGGAGGAAGGAAAGAAGGAAGGAAGGGAGGGAGGGAGGGAGTTCAAAAATCAGCCTACTGAGCGGAGGATAGAGGAAGAATAAAATCTCGAGGCAGGGAAATAGAAAAGAAGTTGGCCGTGCTTTTCTAACAACAGGGACCCAGACAGAAGCTAGGAGAGAAGGAAATCTTTTGGTGAGTTGGTGCATTTTGCATGTTACACTGACCTGAGCATATTAATTGCTAAACTAAGAGTACAGTGATCAGAGCAACATTTATTACTAAGAGTAACCAGAAAGCTGGAAAGTCTCCACAGAGAGCAGGTTTGTAAAGCCACAAGGAAAAGGAGCAGGGTGGTTTTCTGATGACAGTCCCCTGTCCTACTGAGAGAGAGAGGTGAAAATCTAGCTTCCCCAAAGAGGAAAAATAATAAGTACTTAGAGACTTTCTCATTTGGGAGACCCTTTGCTGTGCCTGAAATTCAGAAAATTTAGCCCATAAAAATCAATAAGGAAAAGGTAAAACAGGAAACACAACAGGTTCTGAGTGACCACACTTTGAGCTGAAAATTCCACCTGAGCTTTGTTTATATTTGCTAAAGAAAATTTTCTCAGCCATCTTTTAGTTTGTTTAATCATTCACGCAGTTCTTAAAAATTCATTTTAAACCTAAATTAATGTTTCCTTACAATAAAAATAAAGTTCATAGTCCATCTGGGAGGCCATTTTGTAAATTAGATTCGCTTGATTTACTAGTATGATATACAATCAGAGATTTTGCCACTCAGGGAACATTGAGTAATACCTGGGGATGTTACTAGTTGTCACAATTGGGGTGATACTACTGGCATCAGGATACTGCTAAACATCCTACAATGCACAGGGCAGATTTCACAGCAAAGCATTATCTGGCACAAAATGTCAATAGAACTGAGGCTGATAAACCTTAATATAAATTGATTTTTCAGACAGAGGATATGTTTAATTGTTTTAAGGCATAAAAACAAAATATAGCCATACCCTCCTGTAAGCTGGAGCTATCCGTATAAGCTAAAGTAAAATTTTAGTCTTAAAATTTTTAGTCTGAATCTAATTTTTTTTTAAAGTTTCATTTCAGGCTGGTTTCATTTAAGGTGTATGCTTCTCTTCCCAGTTTTTTGTTAAATAAATATGTTACAAACGTCCCATTGTTTATCTGGATCTAATCCTTAGTTTTCTTTATCTAACCCATTTTTATCCCCTACTGTTCTGAGAATTTATATGCTGCCAACTGCATAAGTGCTTCTCACATGTTCATCACATGCTTATTTTTCAAGCAACTTCTCAGAGAAGATGTTCCCGTACAGATACTCTCCTTTCCACTGTTTACTGCCTTTCTACATAAATAACAGATTGCAGTAGTGATATCACTGGATCTGGTAGGGGGTAAAAACACACCAATAATAATGTTTTTCTTTTCAGTCAATCTATTAGCAGTACATGTGCCTTTCCCATGAGCCATTTTTGTTACCCATTACAAAAGCTACCAACCATGGAAAAAAATCTTTGCTTTAAAAATAACTCTTTCCCTTCAAAATCCTGGCTTTCACTTATTAGGTTGGAAAACTGACTTTTGGTTTTGATGTATGGATTTATATTTTTGTCTTCCAATGTTTTTAATAAGAAACACACTCATTATGGTCTCTGGTACATTGTCACATTCTAAAATTTCACAGAATTGAAAATGAACAATGATACTGAGATATTATATATATTATGTATATAACATATACAATAGATGATAGATAGATAGACAGACAAAGGAAGGAAAAGCTTGAAGATTTTAATTCCCAAATTTCAAATCTCCTTTATTTTAAAAAATAAATGGACTTTCCATTTTGGCTCAGTGGGTTAAGAACACAATTAGTATCCGTGAGGACATGGGTTCAATCCCTGGCCTCGCTCAATGGGTTAAGGATCCAGCATTGCCGCAAGCCAAAGTGTAGGTAGCAGATGCAGTTCATATCTGGTGTTCCTGTGGCTGCGGCATAGGCCTACAGCTACATCTCCAATTCGACCCCTAGCCTGGGAACTTCTATATGCTGCAGGTGCAGCCATAAAAACAAAAAGAAAAAAAAAAAACCTAAACATATATAAGGGAAAATAATTCTATTTTTTTCTGACTTATCTGCAATTAATTCAAGCATAAAATCATGGGTATCCAGAAGTCTGTGGAGCATATTTTTATCAATCTAAATCTATTTCTTGAAATCCAAATGTTTAAGTTGGACCTCGTACTCAAAAAGATTCAAGTTCCCTTCTAAAAAGGCCATATGGTCCAATTCTGCGGAGCAACATAAATAATTTCCTAGGGCAAAACTGGCCTTGAAGGTCAACTAGACAATGTCCAGAGTCAATGTCCTCTTTTTTTGTGGCTGGCTGGCAGGCAGCCGTGTATCACTTTTTTCCTCGCCTCACACCTGCAATTACCAACATCCTTCCTCTCTCCCTCCACTACCTTCCCTCATCCCTCCAAGATTTATTCTGTTTATTGATTGAACTATTGTAACTCCTGATGGCATTTATCCCATACTCATTCAAATCAGTTTTGTATTCTAATAATTTTGACCTGAAACTCCAAGCATGTAGAGTCTGCTATTGTTTAGAGTGGGAAGGATTTGGTCCTTTAGTAAGAGCCATAAAGCTGAGATGAATAGCAAGAAACAGACAAAGATAATGAAACACTTCCACTCACCCAGGATTCATCAACTGCTTCTATTTCTGCTGTTGGCATATGCCCTGCTACTCATCCGCTATAGATTGCAAAGCAAGACGTTGCATTTCTGTACTCCAGTTTTTCTTAACATTTAGAGATTTTGAGTCTTGTGTAGACGGAACGCAGTTTAATTAAATCATTTGTAACTAGTCTCATATGTTGTATGTGAAATCTCTCTCACCCTTCCAACTCCTATTTTCTGTTCAGAGTTACTTATGATTGATTAGTGCTCACTTGCCTTTTTTATTTATAGGCATTGGCTTTCCATTTAATATTTCTTAGTGCACTTATTTTTTTAACTGCTGCTGCTTTGATTTTTTGGCATACACACTAGTGCCTTCTGGACTGTGCTAAGCTTTGACAAGACTGAAGAGGAGGCCCGACTGAATTTGTCTAGTACAGCTAGCACTCCACTCAAAATAACTTTTCCTTTAAAAAATCTATTTTTACTGGTTCAAGCCTCATCTAATCTTTCAATCATAAGGTTGAACCGTGTATTTTATTTTAAAGTATAGGAGTAACATTGAATACCTTAATAAATAGAAAAAAATCACTTTTATCTCTGTACATTTAACATGGGTTAATTTGATAAAATTAAATCTGTTGTTTGATTCTTCTGTGCTAATCAGCTTTGGAGGCCAAAAATATCAAACACTTGGCCTTTTCCAGTAAAATATCTTATAGTGAAAATCTTTTTTTCCCTTTGCCAGTTCTTAAACTTCATACATGAAACAGTGCACTATTTCCAATCATAAATGAATAATCATGTAAGAGATTATCTAGCTTGTCCTAAAATGGTTTATAATAGAACTTCTTCTAACACAACTGTCTGTCCAGTGTGTATTATCTACAGTTGATGCCAGCTTAACACCATCTGAGTTGTTTGCTTTTTAGGAAAATAGGATTAACAAAGGAAATTGAAATTATTAGGAGATCAAGAAGAAAATGGTTTAACTGGTCCAAGTTTGCTTGTGGCTGACCAGAGCACTCCATTATCTCCTGATGGCTCTGAATTCACTATGTCCTTTGAAGCCTTTATGGGAAATTAATAATAAAATGAAGTAGGAAGGGACAAAACAAAACTGACTCAAGAAAAATAACTCACTAGCTGTGGCTTCCCAAGACCGTGGAAATATTCAAGAGACAGAAGAATTTTATTTTCTCTCATTTCATTTTTGAGAAAGGAATAAATGTACCTAATTACAAACTAAACCAATATTAAGAACAACACAGTGAAAGGTCGCCCTCCCACTCCTGCTCTTATCTGCCCTTTTCACCATATGCCACTCCTGAAAGTAAATAAATAAACAAATTTCTGGTATATCTCTTCAGAGTTTCCCTATGTAATTATAATCAAATGTAAATTTATATTCATATTCTTCCCACTAGTTTATACAAAATATAACATATGATATACATCATTCCAGATCTTTTTTATTTTACTATTAAATACATCTGGAAGAATTTTCCATTGGTATACATAGAAAACATTCTCCTTTTTAGAGCTACCTTGTATTGCATTGTAGGGAATGGACCAAAAATTGTTTTTAAATTAGTACCCTACTGATGGACACTTAGATTATGCTCAACATTTTGCTATTATAAACAAGGTTACGACAAATAAGCTTGTATATAAGTCATTCCCTTTGTGTACAGTTTTAGTTGTAGGATAAATTCCCAGAAGTGAAATTGCTGGGTCCAAGGAAATGAATTTATAACTTTGAAAGATAATGCCACATTGCATTTTATAGGGATGGTACGATTTCAAACTGATAGGTGAAAAATGCTTTATGGTATAGGTTTAACTAGCATTTATCTTATTATGATTGATTTGAATATATTTTACACTTTTAGCAGTCCAACTGTGTTTCCTTTCCTGTAAAGTGTCTGTTCTTATTATTTGTCCACTTTAGAAAACACATCGTCTTTTTCTTACCTACCTCTGGAAGCCCTATATAGATGACAGAGGTTAATATTTTATCCATAGTAAGAACTGCAAGTTATTTTTCCCAATGTGCTATTCATGTTTTGATAGTTTCTACCTTGCAGAAGTTTTTTACTATATTAATACATCCCATTTTTTAATGTGATCGAAGTTATCAGTCTTTTCTTTTATGACTTCTGGATTCTTAGTCGCAGTCAGAAATCCTTTTCTACCTCAAAGCTAGAAAGTAATTCACCCATGTTCTTTCTTCTACTACTTTTATGATTTCATATTTTATACTGAAATATTATAAATAAATATTATATTGAAATAATTTTTAATATATTTGGAGTTCATCATGGTGTATAAGGTAGTGATCAAATTTTATTTTCCCAGTAGACTTACTATTCTAATACAAATATCACTTAATGAAATTTATTCCATCTTCTCCCCACTGATTAGAGATGCCACATAAATTTTTCTGAAAAACAAACAAATATAGGAGTTCTCACTGTGGCACAGTGGGTTAAGAATCTGACTGCAGTAGCTTGGATCACTGAGGAGGCACAGTTGATGAAAGGATCTGGCGTTGCCAAAGCTGTGGCACAGGTCACAGCTGTGGCTCAGATTCAGTTCCTGACCCAGGAACTTCCATAAGCCATTGGTATGGCCATAAAATAAAAAATTTAAAAATTTACTAAAAACTGTATTTATAAGGTTAGACTCTAACCACATTACCATAATCATTTGTTAATTTTCTCTTCCTTGAAACAGAGATAAAAATTAACAGCTCAGTTTAAAAAAAAAGAGTTGACTTTGGCCCAATAGATAATGTTTAAAGAAATCACTATATTCATAGGAATATTCTTTAATACTTCTTGGTAATAGCTTTATAAAAGTAACTCTAAAAAAACTATATCAGACATGACCATTAAAAAGTATGTAATAATAACAGACAAGAGCCATTAAATACCTATTAGTAACTGGATAACTGTTTGGGCAATTTTGTATATTTTAAGTCTTTTAATTCTTACAATAACCCTACAAAGTTTACTATATCCATGTGTAATCGGAAAATAACTGAGGCTCAGGAAGTACACAGCAGAGGCAGAATTGGAATTTAGGTCTGCCTTCCCCCTAAACTCACGCTCTATAATATACTGAGATTCATTCTCACTCTCTCTCTTTCTCTCTCTCTCTCTCTCTATACATATATATATATATGTGTATATATATATATATATA
The DNA here is from genome assembly GCA_004024745.2 of Catagonus wagneri. NCBI lineage: Eukaryota > Metazoa > Chordata > Mammalia > Artiodactyla > Tayassuidae > Catagonus > Catagonus wagneri. The sequence continues at coordinate 16,254,755 of PVHT021183648.1, read as the reverse complement.
TACACACACACACACACACTCATATTTATAAATATATATATACACACACATATATACATATATATACGTGCATATACATATAAACTTATATAAACACATCTTCTATAAATAAATTCTATATAAATACTTATGTTCATATATACATCACATAGACAAACTATAACAAAAATACCTAATATTTATTTATTGAGTGTTCATATGTGCTAGGCACTATTAAGCACTTTGCATGCTTAACTCAACTGGTCCTCTTAAAAAACATTTTCTATTAACTCCACTTTCCAGATGGGGAAACTAAGGCAAAGATAAGTTAATTTGGGGAGTTCCCGCCATAGCTCAGCCGAAACGAATCTGACTAGCATCCATGAGGACGGAGGTTCAATCCCTGGCCTCACTCATTGGGTCAACCATCCGATGTTGCTGTGTAGGTCGCAGAAGGGGCTTGGATCCTGCATTGCTATGGCTGTGGTGTAGGCCGGCAGCTACAGCTCTAATTCAGCTCTAGCCTGGGAACTTCCATGTGCCGCAGGTACAGCCCTAAAAAGACAAAAAAAAAAAAAAAAAGGAAGAAAAGTTAATTTGCCCAAAAGTCACACAAAATTATAGTCAAATCCAGAATTTGAAATCAGATAACACAGCTCAGTGCCTTGCTCTTACCTGTTTCACTACACCATCTCATCGTACACATGTTTAGCAGCATAAATATGAATAAGTTAAAGTTGATCCTATATCAATAAATCTTCAACTAACCAGAATGCACAGAGACTTGGGCCAATAGACTTCTTTGTCTCCCAAGCATTATATGGATATCCCACTTTTCCTATAAGCTCTTTGCTTCCTTCCTTTTCTTTCTTTCTTTTTCTTTCTTTTTCTTTCTTTCTTTCTTTCTTTCTTTCTCTCTCTCTCTCTCTCTTTCTCTCTTTCTTTCTTTTTCTTTTTTCTCTTTCTTTTAGCATCTTGCCCTAGTAAACACAGAATACAGAACATAATGTGACCTTCCTCTATAATTAAATATCCTGTAAGAATATCCAGTCATCATCAAAACCATAAGAGAACCATTCACTTGTCTTCTCCTCTCCAGGGCTTTCCTTTTCCAGCTCTGTCTTCCAGCTACTTCCAGCCCCACTGTGAACACATCTTTGGGACAGCCTTTGACATTTAACTTTACCCCCTGGTTTCCTGCTGATCTCCCTGCTTCTTCCTTCATGCCATTTCTCACCTCCATCCCCACCCTCATTCCATTTTAAGGTACTGACTACTCTTACTTATACCTGGACAAAAGCCTGCACATAAGAGTGCTCATAAGTATCTGTTTTATTAAATAACATCTTAAATGAACTCCCACTTCCCCTTTCAGCACTTCACTTTATTTCCTGGAATGCGTCACTTTGTCCTTTCCACCAGCCCCCCAGCCCCAGCTTTAGCCCTATGGCTTCAAGTTGCCCACTACCAAACCCCTACCCAGGCAATGTCCTGTGATAAGATTATTCTGTGCTTCAAATTATTCTTTCTTTACTTAAGATTCTGAGCTTCTTAGTGCTCTGATCTCAACCAAATGGCCCTGAGAAAAGGCAAATCAGCTGAAACTGTTATGGACACTAACCAGCCCAAAATGCTGTTTCTCCACATGAAATCTATTTTTAAAAGAGGCAAAGCTAAGCCAAAGAAACAAATTACTAATAAGGCATTGAAGCTGCTTTGGCAGAGGAGGAAGACACCTTCCTGAGACACCTAAATACAATCTCTACAACCACTAATTCTCCACACCTCCATTATGGACATAGATGTATGTAAGAAATTTGACAAAAGGGAAACCAAACCCTAAACTATATTTTAAATATATGGGCTTTACCTCTCATTGCTACCTTCCCCATTTTCTCAATACCTTTTTTTTTTTTTGTCTTTTTTTGCCTTATCTAGGGCTGTACCCATGGCATATGGAGGTTCCCAGGCTAGGGGTCTAACAGGAGCTGTAGCCGCCGGCCTTCGCCACAGCCACAGCAACGCGGGATCCGAGCCACGTCTGCAACCTACACCACAGCTCATGGCAACACCAGATCCTTAACCCACTGATCAAGGTCAGGGATCAAACCCGCAACCTCGTGGTTCCTAGTCGGATTCGTTAACCACTGAGTCACAACGGGAACTCCAATACCCTCTTTTTATTTTAAAGCCAAGTGTGGAAATTTTTCAGTTAATCCAGGGTTCAGATTACAATCCATTTTAGGTATAACTATTTATTATCCAATCTCCCTACTTCCTTTTCAGTTTATGAAACCCTGCTGAGAATTTTACCACCTACACAGGTTGATTTGTAGCTAATTGAATTTTTATTTCATTGAAAACATGGAAAGGGCTGCAAATATCATTAATTCCTACATATAAGGATTTTTATGGCACATTAAATCACTGTCGCAATCCATTTGATTTCCCATATTAACAAATTAAAAAATGAAACCATATGATTTTCTCAACAGATTCAGAAAAGCATCAACAAATCCTACATACATTTTTCACAAAAACACTCAAGCACATTAAAGAATAGCATGGAAATTTCAAAACCTGGCAAAAAGTATCTACAAAAGACCTAAAGCTAACATTATACTTAATGGTTGTATTAGTTTTTTAGGGTTGCCATACCAAAATACTACAGACTGTGTGGCTTAAACAACAGAAGTATGTTCTCGCACAGTTATGGAGGTTAGGTTAGAGGCAAGAAAATCCAGGTATGGGCAGGACTGGTTTCACTCTGAAGATTTTCTGCTTGACTTATTGATGGTAGTCTTTCCGTCTTAACACCATCTTTCGTCTGTACTTGTGCATATCCTAATCTCCCCTTCTTCTAAATACACTAGTCATGGGTTCCAGTTGTGGTGCAGCAGAAACAAATCCAACTAGTATCCATGAGGATAAGGGTTCAATCCCTGGCTTCATTCAGTGGGTCAGGGATTTGGTGTTGCTGTGGCTGTGGCACAGGCTGGCAGCTGCAGCTCCAATTCAACCCATAGCCTGGGAACTTCCATATGTCTTGGGCGCAGCCCTAAAAAGCAGAAAGTAAAAATAAAAAAATAAATGCACTGGTCATATTGGATTAGAGGCCACCCATATAATCTCAGTTTAAGTGTCTCTTTTGAGGCCCAATACCCATTCTGAAGTACTAGGGTTTGGGACTTCAGCATATGGATTTGGCAGAACACAATTCAGCCAATAACAATGATGAAAGACAATGTTTTCCCCTAAGATCAGAATAAGACAAGGATATCTGTTCTCACTACTCTGTTCAACATTGCACTGGAGAGTCTAGTCATTTCAGTAAGGCAGGAAAAAGAAATAAAAGATATCCAGATAGAAAAGGAAGAAATAAAACTGTCTTTATTCACGGATAACATGATGATCTTCTATATAAAAAAACACAGTGAAGTCTTCAAAAGTAGCTGTTAGAACTAATAAGTCAGTTACCTAAGTTTTGGGATAAAAAGTCAAAATACAAAACTCAAATGACTTTCTATATACTGCCAATGAACAGTCAAAAAAATAAAATTTTTAAATACCATTTATAAGAGTATCAAAAAACATGATATACCTAAGGATATATCTCATGAAACATGAACTAAATCTGTAAAATGAAAACAAAAAAAATTGTCGAAAGAAATTAAAGAATACCTAAATATTGTTAGGAAACAGATCTGTATATAGATTCAACTCAATCCCAATTAAAATCTCAGCAGGCTTTTCTGTACAAATTGGCAAACTGATTCTCAAAATGCAAAGAGCCTAGAGTAGCCATAATAACTTGAAAAAGAAGAACAAAGTTGATGAACTAAGTCTATCTGATTTCAAGATGTATTATAAAAATGCACAACTATATTGTCTAAAGATACTCAAAAAAACAATGAAATGGAGAAGACACCATAAATATTCCTACTCATATACAAAAAGCTGATTTTTGAGAAAGATGCAAAGGCAATTCAGTGAAGAAAGGATAATCTTTACAATAAATGGTAACATTTTCGACAAATAAACCATTAAAGGAAATAGACATCAATCCATATATCACAGCATATACAAAAATAAACTCAAAATAGATCATAGGCCTAAATGTAAGATAAAAATTATACAACATATCCAAAAATCATAAATTAGAATCTTTGTGATTTTGGGGGGAGGCAAAAATTTCTTAGAAATGGTAAAAAATGAATATGATGATCCATAAAAAATTAATAAATTGGAATCCATCAAAATCAAGAATGTCTGCATCTCAAAAGAAACCGTTAAGAGAATGGAAAGACAAGCTACACACCGGGAAGAAAATATTTTCAAATCTTACAGCGAAAAAAGAACTTGTATCCAATGAATGATGAAAACACAATGAAAGGAAAATAACCCAATTAATAAATGGATAAATGATTAAAACAGACATTTCACAAAGAAAATAAGTTGATGGCCCAAAAGTACATGAAAATATTCTCAATACCATTAGTCTTTAGAAAAATGTCAAGTAAATCCACGGGTTAGGTACCACCATACACTGATTAACAATAGCTAAATTAAAAAGCCTGGCCATATCAAATGTTGATGAAGATTAAGAAGAACTAAAAACTCATCTACATTGCTAGTGGTACGTAAAATAGTACATGCACTTTGGAAAACAGTTTGGCAGTTTTTTTAAAAGGTTAAGCATATACCTACCATGCAATCCAGCCATTCTACCCCTAGGTATTTACCTAAGAAAAATGATAGCATATTTTTTGTGTAAACACTTTTGAATGATTGTTCATACAGCTTTATTTGTAATAGCCATAAGCTAAAAATGATCGAATTTCCATTAATAGGTGAATGAATATCCATACAATGAAAGACAATTCAGCCACATAAAGGAGTGAACCACTGATACAGAGACATAAATGAACATCAAAATAATTATACTAAGTGAAAGAACTCTTAACCAAAAGAGTTAACAGTATAATTCCATTTATATAAAATTCTAGGGAGTTCACATCGTGGCGCAGCAGTTAACGAATCCAACTAGGAATCATGAGGTTGCGGGTTCGATCCCTGGCATCGCTCAGTGGGTAAAGGATCTGGCTTTGCCATGAGCTGTGGTGTAGGTCGCAGACGTGGCTCAGATCCTGCATTGCTGTGGCTGTGGTGTAGGCCGGCGGCTACAGCTCTGATTAGATCCCTAGCCTGGGAACCTCCACATGCCGTGGGTGCGAACCTAAAACAACAAAAGGCAAAAAAAAAAAAAAAAACTCTAGAAAATGCACATTAATCTATAGCAGATCAGTGGTTGTCTGAAAGGGGCCAGGGCAAGGAATTCTCAAGAGACACAAGGAAGCTTTAAAGGTCATAGATATGTTTGTTACCTTGACTGTGCTGATTATTTCACAGGTGTAGATAGACAGATACCCAGATAAATATATATGCAGTTTATTGTATGTCAGTTATACTTCAATAAAACAATTGAAAACAAGTCATAGGAAAAATCTCACTCTCCAAATATTTCCAAAGTCTAATTTTCATTAAAATTCACACTGCCTTTGCATATACTGTTCTGTCAGATCAGGAAACTCTCTCCTCTGTTACTCTTACCCTGTCATTCCACCTCTATCTCCTGAAATCCTCCTTGCTCTCCAAAGTCTAATTCAAGCTCAAATAAAATGCCATCTTCTCCTCAAAGCTCTTCCCAATATTCCATGTCAACATGAGCTACTCCTGTCCTCGTAACCTCATCTGTTTATTTCATTTTGCCTTAGTAATCTAGTTAACTTATTCATACTTATCAGCTCCACTACACCACACATTCCTTGAGAGAGGGGCGTTGTTAATTTTTCTTAAATTCTATCTATGGCCAAGCAGAAGTTTTGACTGTAGAAGATCTCTGTAATTGCTTCAAGGGGGGATGGATGCATGTAAGGAAGGAGCAGAAGATAAAACATATCCATTCTCTCAGCTCAACTTTTCTTCTGGAAGGCAACTTCGATTCTAATAATCCAGTTGGTGCAGATGTGCTAAATGGTGCTCATGTGTTCTCTACACAAGGAGCTCATTTTAAACATGTCTCCCTGGAGATAACCCCTTAACCCAAAGGAGCTATTCTTGTGGTAGACATTTTCAGACATTCTGGAAGGCTGGTGGGGAAAATAACATTAAGAAAAACAAGACCTTACAATGCCCTTGCACAATTCCGGGCTGGCAGCCCATAATCAGAACTGTGGTGCAATAAATGACTCTCACCAGCTGAACCAATACATTTTTTTTCAAGGCTCCTCAATGATCTCTTGGGAGCATCTATGAAATCTGAAGAATTTGACTTTCTCCTCTACTACCTGAAAATAAGAGATTTCTGCTATATTACTTCATCTTTACAGATAAAGAAACTGATGGACAAAGGGGTCCAGAGGTCATGGAACAGTTTAAAGGCAAAACAAATTATTATTCCTCCTGAGTCAGTATCCCTTACAGTATTCCTTCATTTAGATTATGTTGCTTTAATATTTCATTCAACACTGGGCAGATACTGGACATCCTACAAAAATTGCTGTGTGCTAAAAAATATAGTAACAGGGATAGACATGATGGAATATAAGAAAAGGAGAGTATACATATGTATGACTGGGTTACTTTGCTGTATAGCAGAAATTGGCACAACATTGTAAAACAATTATATTTTAATTTTAAAATCTAAAAATATATATGTTTAGTAATAGCAATACTCACAGTTGGAGACAGATTATTTATCTGGGTAAAACAGGTCAATAATACTTTCATCAAGGGCTTAGTTTAAGAGTTATCTTTTAATAGCCTGATCTAACCTACTCTGAAAGAAATGGGATGTGTATTTCATGTAACAGCAACTAAACACAGGCTGCAAAGATTGTGGCAAGGACCTCTGGCATTGGCGTTAAGAAATATTAATTCTTTAACCTCTCATAAACCCTGAGAATATAATAAATTATCCACTTTAAAAACTGTAAAATTACAAGTGTAAGAACTGTATCCTACTTCTTGACATATGTCCATTTATTTGTTTATTTATCAAATACTTTCTATCTACCTAATATACAAAAGACTCTTTTGCACAGGGGACACGGTTACAATGAGACAGACAAAGTTCCTTCTCTCCAAGAGCTCATATCTTAGTGGGAGGAGACAGGCAATCAATAAGCAGTCCACATAGCAGAGGGTGACAAATGCTCTTCGGAGAATTAAAACAGGACAAGAGTACTTGATAGTTACCAGCTAGCTACTAGATTGGGCAGTCAAGAGAGATCTGTATGAAGAGACAACATTTAAGCTGAGAACTGAATAAAAAACAGGCATTCAAAGAACCAAGGAAGAAGGCAGAAGGAACAGCATGCTAAGGCATAAAGGAGGCTGGCTGACTGTGGCCAGAGCACTGGAGGGGAAGAGAGGAGTTTTGGTGATGAGAAAGAAGACACAGTCAGGGCACTGTCCAGGAGGGTCTGGGAGGGAGAGGAAGGAGCCCAGGTTTTCCTCTAAGCAGATTGGGAACTCAACGCAGGGTTTTGGGCATTGGAGTCATATAATTTACTTTTTTTTATTTTCCGGGCTGCATGCACGGCATATGGACATTCCCAGGCCAGGGGTCGAACTGGAGCTGGAGCCGCCAGTCTACACCACAGCCACAGCAATGCAGATGTAAGCCGAGTCTGTGACCTACACCACAGCTTGCAGCAACACCAGATCCTTAACCCACTGAGCCAGCCCAGGGATCAAACCCACATCCTCATGGATACCAGTCAGGTACTTAACCCACTGAGCCAAAATGTGACTTCCAATCTGATTTACATTTTTAAAAGAGCTCTCTGGCTACTGTATGGAGAGTGGGGTGTGGGGAAGGCAAGAATGGATGGAAGGAAACTAGTTAAGATATCACAGTAGTACAGGAAAAAATGAATAGTGACTTGGAGTAGGTAAGAGCTGCAATAAAGCAAAATAGATGGGTTCAAGATGTTCCACAGATAGAACTGACAAAGACTGGATGCTAAGTCAGATGCTGCATTTGTGGGAAAGGATTCAAGGATAATGCCCAGATTTTTAGCTTGACTAGGTTATCATGACTGAATAGGTACTAAAAAAAAAATCACAGTTGCCATAAATTTTAATTTATTTAACCTCATTAGACTAACATACAACATCCTAAAAATGTAGAACTGTAACTTTAGACACATTTCAATCCAATATTTTATAAATGATAAAGCCAAATCCACACCAAGTGATTAAGAGACTTGCCCCAAATTAGACAGTAGTTAGCGGCAGAGTTGGTTGGTATTTTAACATGGATTTCTTTGACTTCCAATCCCCTGCTCTTTCAGTGACAACACGCTAAGTAAAGCGTAGCCAGAGGAGTTATTATTCCTGGGGCCGAAGGGCAACAGGACAACATCAGACGATGCCAGTAAATGCTGTGATGAAAAGCCTCTTTCCCTAACTGCACATGAGGAGCCAGAAACATAGGAAAGAGTCAACATTTACCGCCCTTCTGCCTGCCATACCCAATCAAGCAATAAGACTTGTTCAACTTACCTCCTTCATAATCTCTCCAATCCAACATTTTCAGCCCACCTGCTCCACCACCTCTCTAACCAAATACCCAGTTCTCCTTCCAACACAAACTTGCCTTTTCTAGCCCATTTCGCACTGCACGCAGACCAATCTTTTTAAAGATAAGTTTTCTCAAGCCCCTAGAGTGTCCTGCTCCTTCCTGCCCAGGGAGACAGAGGGAACCTCCCTGAAACCTCTCCCTTCGCCCAGCCCACTCCCCTCTCCTTGGACCTGATTAATGCACATTCTCTTTTACGGCTTTGCTTTGCTCAAGTTTAGTTTCCTCAAAGAGATTTTTTGGCCATCAGCACTGCTGCCTCCAATTAGTTCAGATATTCCTACTATATTATTTAAAGATCACTTAATTTTTTTGTTTCCACAATTAATGGTACAATTAGTTGCTTAATATCCATCTTTCCTGGTAGCGGAAGGTCTGTCATCCCTGCTAGAACATAAGGTCTGTGACGAGTCAGACCATATCAGTCTTGTTTACTTCACATATGCGATTCTTATAGACTGCCTGACATATCATAATTAATAAATACTAATTTAACTAATACAGGTTTCTCTTGGCTGCAGACAGGCAATGCCTCATGTGTTTTATATTACTAAAAAGTTTTGTAAATGTTAATTTCATATGGACTATATCTAGCAGGAAACTAATTTGCTCAGAAGGGAAAAATGTGAATAGGAAACAAGGAAGTATTGTAATGAACTAATATTACCTGAACATTTACATTTCACTTTTACATCTGTTATGTCATAGAGGCCTTCCCTGACCAACCTGTCTGGAGTAGTTCATCTCATCACCCATTACCCCACCACTCACCACCTACCACTGGGTGGCACTGGCAAACATTCTCTAATTAACCTGCTCTATTTTTCTTCTAGGGGCTGGATTGCTACGCATTATTATCTACCCGCTACCTTATCTTTTCCCTCTGTAAGTTCCATGAGGGCAGTGAATTTATATTATTTAATGTGATATCCCCCCAGCACCTGGGATGCCAGATGCACAGTAAATCTTTATTGAATGAATGACAATGTTAATTAGGCAACATAGGGATTATCACTTCCACTTGAATATGACAAAACCATTTCTCCAAGAGAATGAATGAACTACTATGTGCTCAAAATTGTGCAATTTGTCAGTGACCACACCCCAATTCAAATTCAGGATTTTGTGCTCTCTGGTGCACCTAATAGAACCCATACTTGCTGAAAAGGCCTAAAGCAGGAGGGTAGCTCATTAACTATGAATGTATTCATTTAGAGTGAAAATTCTGACAACTGGGACCAAGTTATGGGTTTTTGCACAGCTGAGCACAATCAAAGTAATAGTCCCTAAAATGTTTCCTTTGATTTTTTTTCTTCTTTGGCCATCATTAAATTTCCTATAAAAATATTCAGGAAGAATAAGTCTTCAAATATCTTGGAGTTCATTATCAGCAGTGTTAAAGGTAACAAATAAATCTGTTTGCTTATTAGTTACTAAGTAATTAGAAGGAAATTTTAGTGTAAACTTTTGTGACTTCTTAGCTTTTTAAATTTATATGATATATTGGTATGACTGGGGTCACTGAATGACAGATTCCTAGGCAAAGTCTAAACACTATACAAAATTATATACGAGAATAATAGTACTATCCTCATGAACTTTTTAAGAGACAACATAGAAAAAGTACCCAGCCCACACTGCCTGAAACACTACAGAAACTCAGCAAATGTGAAGACATTATCACCCAACTTCAATTATTAAATAAGATGATAATGTAAGAAAAAAAGAATGTTTATATGTATGTGTGACTGGGTCACCCTGCTGTACAGTAGAGAATTGACAGAACACTGCAAACCAACTATAATGGAAAAAAATAAAAATCATTAAAAAAAAAAAGATGTACCTATGACAAGATATAAGCAGAGGCAAAGCTTCTGGGATTTCTACTGTTTTAACACCTTAAAAAGCTATTCTAAATAAGCCTAAACTCTTTGGGGACATCCTACTATACTGGATTTTCCCCTTCCTTTTATTAATAACACCGATAATAAAAAGCTGAACACCATTCTTGATGAAGACCACTAAAGCACCAGTTACCCTAACAACTCACCCTCCAGGGAACAAAGCTGTGGTCTGGAGGGTTGACCCCTTTGTTGGCCCTCACTCCAGGTCTTCCTTGACCTTTTAGCCCAAGGTGGTGTGGCCATCTCCTCAGGCATGTGATTTAGTCTCTTTTCATTACCCAGAAGATGTCAAACCTGCCTCTGTCTAGTTATTTACTGTTCATGAGAAAAAAGCAGTCAATTCCCAAGTATTTTCCAGAAAGTTAACATCCAACTTTCATTACAATTTAACCTTCTTTTTCCTTTTTCTTTTTCATCCATGCCTATGGCAAGCAGAAGTTTCTAGGCCAGAGACCGAACAAGAGCCACAGCAGTAACCTAAGCCACAACAATGACAACCAGAGTCCTTAACTGCTAGGCCACCAGAGAACTCCATACAACTTAATTTTCAATGGTAATATTTTAGGAGGTTTACCTAAAGGATAAATCTTCTGTCTACCTCTCAAAACACTCTCAAGTTTAACTGTAATGAAACCAGGCCTACAAAGAGCACCCACTCGGATATTTTAGCTCCTTGTAGAGGTGCTTTTGTCACATTTTTCCAGGGTCACACCACAATGCATGAGCATGAGCATGAGCATCAGTGGTGCCACTGCTCAAGCTCACCACATCCTCTGATGTCACTTTAAAGGACTCACAGAAAACAATTTTCTCTCAGGTCCTCAGTAACTGAGTGTTCAAGAAAGAGACCCCTAAATCCTAGGATTTACATCTCCAACCTGAAAGCCTAATTCCCCAGCCTAAAACTTCTCTTTGAGTCTCTAACAGAGCAAGAAGTCAAAGGAAGACTTGTTCAAGTCTGCATGTCACCTGTTCTAGCTCTTACTCCATTTCCTGTGTGTTAATTAGAACAGGAACTAGGTTTTATATCAATCTTATGGTAAAAACAGAAAATTTACCTTTTGAAAAGGTCATCTTGGTCTACAAATGGAAGTGTAATACTAAAAATTTTCTGCAAGATTTTAATATTGAGAATCTATGTTTTCTGAAATTTACCCAGTAAAACCAAAGATGTGACTTCTGATCATTATTCTATGAAAAATTGTAAAGTATTTGTTAAGTCTCCCATTTGCATGCATCAGAAACCAACCCTAATTCATTTAAAAAGGGATCTTTTTTAAATGTTGGGTATTCACAGATAAGAAAACTAAAGAATCAAGTCTGAGGGCCTATTAAACAGAAACCATTCCCCAAATCATGGCACTACTTACTGTCAGACACTACCCACTGGACCAGGACATCCTGGAAACATCCTGTCTTTAGGAACAGGTATAACTGCCATCCCTGTCATCACTTTTATTAGAATGGACTATGGCCAGTTTCTCTTCTCTTCACCAGCTTCCCATACAGATCTAGGCAGAAGTGTGTGCTTGGCAGAACTTTGGGATCACGTGCCCATACCCTACTTACAAGCAACACTGGGAAGGTTATTATCTAACCTGTCCAGCTTTAGAATGGGAAGCAGTATCTGCCTCACAAAATGGGAAATTCCCAGATGCTGGAAAGTTAAAATGGGAAGTTCCCAGATGTTAGGCAGCCAAAACAATAAATAACTTTACTACAGCAACCAATCTATTTGTCTTTAGTAACTGAATTGGAAATGTCACTCAAATGTAGGGCACTGTAGTGAACATAAGAAGTCTTTCTGAATAAAGTTCTTCCCATAGGGGTAATTTCTTTATCCTCCCTGATATGGACCCTCAAAAACTACGAACAGAGATTAAGACAAAACAGATACTTCCAATTTTTCATGAAGAAAAGGCCCAGTATATTCCAATTTAGCTCACAATTCCTTCACTCCTGCTCCTTGTATTTTGTATCCATTGACGTTTTTCCAGGCAAATGAATATATTCAGATTCTTGACTGTATTTTCAATATACCTCAGTTAAAGAAACTTCAAGAGGATAGGCTAGTTCAGTGAATGAAGAATAACTCTAAAACTTGATATCATGATGGATAACTATATATCACAGATCAAAGAATATATCAAACATTGGATGATACTACAGTTCCTAAATATAAATCCTAGATGGTACTTTTCTCAGCATTATTTAAGCAAGTTCTCCTGGTTTCTTGTGGGTGAGCCCCCTATATCTACCTAATATTTTCTGTTAACTTTATCTGTCTATCATGCTTTACATGGGCAATCAAAAAGTACTCATCGACTGAATAAGGCTGTATCACTTGGGTTTTAAGAAGTCAAAAGAAAGGATCCAGGAGCAGTCACTTTAATATGCCTCTCTCTGCTTTTTGGATATTTGCCCATCTGTCTTTTTGAAATTTACCTAGCTAAGACAGGTAATGTTAACAAATAATGAAATATCTATTAAATAGTTGGTGAATGAGTTACAAATAAATTTATTGATATCAGAGGAAGAATTTCAAGATTCTACTTTAATACCATATTCAATATAGTTTTTTTTTTGGGGGGGGGCATGTCTGTAGCATGTAGAAGTTCCACAGCAGTAACCAAGGCCACAGCTATCACAATGCCAGATCCTTAATCCTCTGAGCCACTAGAGAACTTCCTGATATAGTTCTATTGCAAAAGAAAGTCATGAATTTATTTTTGGTCAACACAGACCACAAGTGCAAAAAATACATGTGCTGAATGCTTGAGCAGAGTGCCCACCTCACCTTTCTTATAAGGGCCAGGCCCAAGATTCTTTGAGACTCAGGAGACACACAAATGAGGGAAGCAGAAAGAAGCTGGGCTATGAAGAGCACAGTAGCAGAAAGCATTCAGGAGGTGCATAAAGAGTCAGGATGGGGGCAGATCAAAACGGGTTAGCAGAAGTAGAGATCAATGTTATACCAAAATAAAGAGCCTGAGCCTAGGAGACAGGAGACAACATTGTGCAGAAATAGAGTGTCAAACCTAAAAGGCAGAGAGAAGGAAGAGAATCCCACACCTGCCACTGTCTAGACCAGTGGTTCTCAATTGGGGATGAATAAGTGGATCACCTGGAGGCTTAATAAAGGACAAGATGCCAGCCAGCTCCTGGATGTAGGAGAGGCCCTGGACCTTTGTGTTTTCACCAAGTTCCCTTAGCAATTCTGATTTCAGCCAAAACTTGAGAACCACTAGCCCAGAGCATCAGTTAATGGACAAGGAGAGTGCACTCTGAAATATTTCAATGACTTACATAACTGTACTTCCCTAAAATGATCTGTGTTGGATTTCCTTCTTCACAAAATGCATTTTAGGAGAGGCAATTACCTCGCCTGCCAGAAATCTGAGGAGGTGTGTGTGAGGAGCAAAAACGCTTCCTCCAAAATGGGGATGGAAACCCAAGTTAAATGTTGTATATGATGCCTTCACCACACCGTCATTAAGCTTCAATGTCTAGTGCTAAAAAAAAAAAAAAAAAAAAAGTAAAAAAAAAAGTCAGGATGAGAGTTCCCTGGTGGCTCAGTGAATTAGGGATCCACCACTGTCACTACTGTGGACCAGGGTTCGATCCTTGGCCTGGGAACTTCTGTATGCTGTAGGTGCAGCCAAAAAGAACAAAAAAAAAAGCTATCAAGATATACTCTGCCTTTTGTTCATCAGTTCATTTGATCTTCACTCTTTAATTCAGTGTTTGGCCATGGAAGACTTCACATACACATTCTGTTATGGGCACCAATCTCTATCCACATGAGTGAGCTGCTTCCTTTGGCAGACCTCAGCTCTGGGTTTGTGCAAAAAGCCAGCTTCTCAAGGTATTATTCAAACAGCTGCAGCTTTCTCCTTCACCTGTACCTCTGGCAGGTTCATTTACATAGTATAGTTCTACCTAACTTCTGACTGACTTAAAGAATTAACTAGCTAGTTAATTAAGGTAAAAATCAAACTAAACAAAACATTCAAAAACTTATCTCACTGAGTTCAAAAGAGAGGTAGTGAAAATACTGAAGAAATTAAGGTTTAATATCAGGAATTAAGAGAAGATATGAACAGTGATGCAGATTCCTTTAGAAAGGAACTAGAAAACATAAGGAGGAATATAGAAAAATTAGAAAATTCATTTGCAGGGATGCAAACTGAGCTAAAGGCACTAAAGAGCAGAGTAAATAATGCAGAAGAAAGAATTAGTGACTTGGAAGATAGAATAATGGAAATCACCCAATCAGGACAGCAGACAGAAAACCAAATGAAAAAAAAAAAAACATGAAAGCAATATAAGAGATCTATGGGATAATATAAATGGGGCAATCTATGCATAATAGGAATTCCAGAAGGAGAAGAAAAAGAAAAGGGGATTGAAAATATATTTGAAGAAATTATGTCTGAAAACTTTCCGAATCTAAAGGAAACTGATATCAAGATACAAGAAGAACAGAGGGCCCTCAAAACAAGTTGAACCCAAACAGGACCACACCAAGACATATTATAATAAAAATGGCAAAAGTTAAAGATAAAGAGAGGATTCTAAAGGCAGCAAGAGAAAAAAAAGTGTTAATTATAAGGGAACCCCCATAAGGCTATCAGCTGATTTCTCTACAGAAATACTACAGGCCAGAAGGGAGTGGCAAGATATATTTAAAGTTCTGAAAGGAAAAGATTTGCAACCTAGAATATGCTACCCAGCAAGAATATCATTTAAAATAGAAGGGGAAATGAAGAATTTCTCCAATAAATAAAGCTAAAAGAGTACAGCAATTCTAAACCCATGCTAAAAGAAATACTGAAAGGACTTATCTAAATAAAAAAAAGAAGTAAGAAGAAATAGGATGGAGGAAACCACAACTGGAAAGTAATCACTTAAATACACCAGCCTACAGGTCTAAAAGAGGGAGGAAAAAAAAGCTACTGTAAAAGAAATCATAAACGCAGGAACAGAAAAAGGACAAACATGAAGATGTTAAAAAAAAAAGACTTCAAAATTATAGAATATGGGGAAGGAAAGTAAGAAATATAAATTCTTTTTTATTTTAATAATTTCTTTGAGCCTATATAACTATCAGGCTAAAGCAAGCAGATACAAGAAGGGGTTAATATTCTTAAAAAACAGGGCAACCACAAATCAAAACCAAACATTACATTCACAAAAACTAAAAAGAAAAGTACGCAAGCATAAAATAAATGGAAATCATCAACCAAAAAAAGAAAGGAGAAACAGAATCAACTGGAAAACAAGGTTTAAAATGGCATAACCACAAGTCTATCAATAATTACCTTAAATGTCAATAGACTGAAAGCTCCAGTCAAAAGACACAGAGTGGCAGATTGGATAAAAAAACAAAAACCTACAATCTGCTGTCTACAAGAGATTTACTTTAGGCTAAAGGACACATATAGATTGAAAGTAAGGGGATGGGAAAAGATATTTCATGCCAATGGACAAGACAGGAAAGCAGGAGCTGAAATACTCATATCAGACAAAATAGACTTTAAAATGAAGGCCATAAAGAAAGACAAAGAAGGACACTATTTAATGGTAAAAGGATCCATTCAAGAAGAGGATATTACAATCGTCAATATATATGCCCCTAATATAGGTGCACCCAGATACCTACAAAAAATACTAACAGACATAGAAGAAATAGATGGCAATACAATCATAGTAGGAGAGTTTAACACCCCACTCACATCAATGGACAGATCCTCTAGACAGAAAATCAATAAGGCAACAGAGATCCTAAATGACACAATAGAAAAGTTAGACTTAATCGACATTTTCAGGACACCACATCCAAAAAACTGAGAACATACATTCTTCTCAAGTTCACATGAAACATTCCCAAGGATCAATCACATACTGGGTCACAAAGCTAACCTCAACAAATTTAAGAGTATAGAAATGATTTCAAGTATCTTCTCTGACCACAATGGCATGAAACTAGAAATCAACCACAGGAAAAGAAACAAGAAGAAACTATGTGAAGACTAAACAATATGCTATTAAAAAACCAATGGGTCAATAGGGAAATCAAGAAGGAAATTAAAAAGTGCCTCAAGATAAATGATAATGAAGACACAACCACTCAAAATCTATGGGATGACACAAAAGCAGTGCTCAGAGGGAAATTCGTAGCAATACATGCCTTCCTCAAACAGAAGACAAATTTCAAATCAACAACTTAACCCACCACCTAAAAGAATTAGAAAAAGAAGACAAACAAAACCTAAAGTCAGCAGAAGGAAGGAAATCATAAAGATCAGAGAGGAAATCAATAAAACAGAAATTCAAAACACAATAGATCAATAAAACCAAGAGCTGGTTCTCTGAAAAGGTAAACAAAATTGACAAACCTCTGGCCAGATTCAGCAAGGAGAGGAAAGAAAAACCCAAATAAACAAAATAATAAATGAAAAAGGAGAAATCACAACAGATACTGCAGAAAAGCAAAAAAAAAAAAAAAAAAAAAAACAACACACACAAGAGAATACTATGGTCAATTGTATGCCAACAAGCTTGACAACCTAGAAGAAATGGACAACTTTCTAGAGACCTACACCCTGCCAAAACTGAATCAAGAAGAAACAGATCAACTTAACAGACCAATCACTAGAAATGAAATTGAATATATC
>PVHT021183648.1:16205791-16237451 GCA_004024745.2 Catagonus wagneri | reverse complement strand
CTCCCTACAAATAAAAGTCCAGGACCAGATGGATTCACAGGTGAATTCTACCAAACATACAAAGAGGAACTTAGACCCATCCTCCTTAAACTTTTCCAAAAGGTTAAAGAAGAAGGAACACTCCCAAAGACATTCTATGATGCTACAATCACCCTAATGCCAAAACAGACAAAGACACCACCAAAAAAGAAAACTATAGGCCAATATCTTTGATGAATATAGATGCAAAAATTCTCAACAAAATTCTAGCCAACCGAATCCAACAACATATAAAAAAGACCATACACTACGACCAAGTGGGATTCATCCCAGGTTCACAAGGATGGTTTGATATTGCAAATATTACTGCAAATCAATCAACGTCATACACCAGATTAACAAAAGAAAAGTCAAAAACCACACGATCATCTCAATAAATGCAGAAAAAGCATTTTACAAAGTCCAACATCCATTCATGATCAAAACTATTACCAAAGTGGTATAGAGACAACATACCTTAACATAATAAAAGCCATTTATAACAAAGCCACAGCAAATATAATACTCAATGGAGAAAAGCTGTAAGCCTTCCCACTAAAATCTGTAACAAGACAAGGATGTCCACTCTCACCACTGTTTTTCAAGAGAGTATTGGAATTCCTAGCCACAGTAATCAGACAGCAAAAGAAGTAGAAAGTATCCAAATTGGAAGAGAAGAGGTAAAATTGTCACTCTATGCAGATGACATGATACTGTATACAGAAAACCCTAAGGACTCAACCCAAAAACTACTCAACCTGATCAACAAATTCAACAAAGTAGCAGGATATAAGATTTACATTCAGAAATCAGTCACATTTCTGTATACTAACAACAAAATATGAAAAAAGAAATACAAAAATACAATGCCTTTTAAAATTGCACCCCAAAAAATCAAATACCTGGGAATAAACCTGACCAAGGAGGTAAAAGACATATGCTGAGAATTATAAAACATTAATCAAGAAAATTAAAGAGGATTCAAAGAAATGGAAAGATATTCCATGCTCATGGGTGGGAAAAGTTAGTATTGTAAAAATGATCATACTACCCAAAGCATTCTACAGATTCAATGCAATCCCTACCAAATTACCCATGACATTTTTCATAGAACTAAAACAAACCATCCAAAAATTTATACGGAACCACAAAAGACCCAGAATCGCCAAAGCAATCCTGAGGAACAAAAATCAAGCAGGAGGCATAACTCTCCCAGACTTCCAGCAATATTACAAAGCCACAGAAATCAAGACGGTGTGATGCTGGTACCAAAACAGACATACAGACCAATAGAACAAATCAGAGAACCCAGAAATAAACCCAGACACCTATGGTCAACTAATCCTCGACAAAGGAGGCAAGAATATAAAATGGGAAAAAGACAGTCTTTTCAGCAAATGTTGCTGGGAAAACTGGACAGCTGCATGTAAATCAATGAAACTGGAACACACGCCTCACACTATGACAAAAATAAACTTAAAATGGCTTAAAGACTTAAATGTAGGACAAGACACCATCAAATTCCTAGAAAAGAACATAGGCAAAATATTCTCTGACATCAACCTTACAATGTTTTCTCAGGTCAGTCTCCCAAGGCAACAGAAATAAAAGCAAAAGTAAATTAATGGGACCTAATCAAACTGACAAGCTTTTGCACAGCTAAAGAAATCATTAAAAAAAAAAAGGCAACTTACAAAATGCGAGAAAATAGTATCAAATGATGCAACTGACAAGGGCTTAATCTAAATTATACAAACAACTTCTACAACTCAACAGCAAAAAAGCCAACAACCCAGCTGAAAAAATGGAAAAAAGACTTGACTAGACATTTCTCCAAAGAAGATATAGAGATGGCCAACAGGCACATGAAAAAATGCTCAACATCACTGATTACCAGAGAAATGCAAATCAAAACTACTATGAGGTACCACCTCACACCAGTCAGAATAGCCACCATTAATAAGGCCACAGATAACAAATGCTGGAGAGGGTGTGGAGAAAAGGTTACCCTCCTACACTGTTGGTGGGAATGAAAACTGGTGCAACCACTATGAAAACAGTATGGAGGCACCTTGGAAAACTATACATAGAACTACCATATGACCCATCAATCCCACTCTTAGACATATACCTGGACAAAACTTTCCTTGAAAAAGACACATGTACCCACATGTTCACTGCAGCACTATTTCACAATATCTAAGACATGGAAACAATCTAAATGCCAATTGACAGATGATTGGATTAGAAGATGTGGTATATACACACAATGGAATACTATTCAGCCATAAAAAAGAACAAAATAATGCCATTTGCACCAACATGGATGGAACTAGAGACTCTCATACTAAGTGAAGTAAGTCAGAAAGAGAAAGACAAATACCATATGACCTCACTTATATATGGAATCCAATATACAGCACAAATGAACCTTTCCACAGAAAAGAAAATCATGGACATGGAGAACAGACTTGTGGTTGCCAAGGGCAAGGGGGAGGGACTGGTATGGACTGGGAATTTGGAATTAATAGATGCAAACTATTGCCTTTGGAAGGGATAAGCAATGAGATCCTGTTGTATGGGAACCATATCTAGTCACTTATGATGGAGCATGATAATGTGAGAAAGCAGAATGTATACATGTATTTGTAACTGGGTCACCTTGCTGTACAGTAGAAAATTGACAGAACACTGTAAATCAGCTACAGTGGAAAAAATAAAAATCACTATAAAAAAGAAACATTTAAAAATAAATAGAAACAAACATATAAAAAAAAACTTATCTCTAATGTACAACATTCATGTTCAGGAAATACATTTTTTATTCGCCTTGAAGACAATGACTGATGTGTGGCCAAGAGATCTTCCTTAGAGCTTTACACCATTTTGCTGAGTAGAGGAACACTGTAGAGAAAAGGGAACCATCCAACCTACGATATTTTAATAGCAATTGAGGTGTGTCTATATATGTGGAGCAGGGAAGGGGATGTGTCATCTGAGTACCTGTGACTGAAGACAGGTTATGTATTAGAATTACATACACTGACTCTGAAATCTTCGGTTACTCTAGATACATTCAGTGTCTTGCCCATAATTGACAGGGTCACAGACTCTAGCAGCCAAAATCTGTTTTATTTCATGCAAAAAGGAACCTCAAAGTTTTGTATCCCTCTATTCTTTAATACAACTGATGCTTTTTTTTTTTCTTTTTACAGCTGCCCCTGCAGCATATGGAAGTTCCTGGGCCAGGGGTCTAATCAGAGCTACACCATAGCCACAGTCACACGGGATCCAAGCCTCATCTTCAACCTACACTGCACCTTGAGGCAACGCCAGATCCTTAACCCACTGAGTAAGGCTAGGGATTGAACCTACATCCTCGTGGAGACAACGCTGGCTCCTTAACCCACTGAACCATAATGGGAACTCCAAGACAACCAACCTTTGAACGAATCACATAAGAAGCAATGATTTAATGCTTGATGCATTCATTCAAAGCTGAGTCACTCTGCCAGGCCTTGGGTAGTCAGAGATGAAAAAGCTATGTCTCTATCCTCCAAAAGCTCCCACTCTAGTAGAAAAGACAGACATAATTGAAAAACAGACTGCTTATCCCTTCCAAACAAGCTCCAAAATTGCCTCAGGAATCCCTCGATATAGTGATGCTCTTCTGTGAGTCTCTTTTTTTCAAATCTATTTTTACTACCTTCTTGTCTTTTTCTTTTCAAGTCAAAGTTAGTTCCTTCAAGTCTCCTTTCTAAAGCACACTCAGAAGAATTTTAGTTCTACGATCAAAATTCAGAATAACAGTGGCATTTGTCTTAAAGTGCTAGAGATACCTGGTTCTAGGCTCTTCAAAGAATCCAAAACTTCCCTGGGGAGGTAAAATGAGTATATTGAAAAAAACCACACCTATTTGAAATCAAAAGCTCAACAAGGAGTTCCACTGTGGCTCATCAGTAACCAGTGCAACTAGTATCCATGAGGATGCAGGTTCGTTCCATCCCTGGCCTTGTTCAGTGGGTTAGGAATCCAGCATTGCCAAGAGCTGCAGTGTAGGTTGCAGATGCAGCTTGGATCCCGCATTGTTGTGGCTGTAGCATAGGCCAGCACTGCAGCTCTGACTGATTCAGCTGATAGCTTGGGAATTTCCATATGCTGTGGGTGCAGTCCTAAAAAGCAAAAAAGAAAAAAAGCTCAAGAGATCCAGAGCTATGCAGCTGTCCGACGTCACAAAGGAAGACACAATATTGAAGAGAAAAAAAAAGTTGAGTTTTAAAGCAAATAGAACCGAGGTTGAATCTAAACTTGAACCCTTCTGGGTATGTGACATTTTAGGCATGTTGCTGAAGCTTTTGAAATTTAGTTTTCTAATGATTAGGAGCACATAAAAACTGCCCTGAACTGTGATAGTAGGTCTAGAATAATGTTTGTGGTGTGCCTTGTACATAATGGCTATTTTGTAGATGGTAGCTATTACTACATTATTCCTAGCTCAATTACTTCTGGAAATTAAATTATTACAATAACCTGGATAATTACATACTAATGAAATAGCTACTTAAAAAATATGGTTTCCGGAGTTCCTTGGTGGATCAGCAGGTTAAGGATCCATATTGTCACTGCTATGGCACAGGTCACTGCTGCGGCACAGGTTCAATCCCTGGCCCAGGAATTTCCATGGCTCAGACACCACAAAAAAAAAAAAAAAAAAAAAAAAAATTCTGGTTTAATAATGAAAGCCTGGGATAAAATATTTTATCTTTTTTTTCAGAAAAACATGTTGTCTTGCCCTATATACTTTAAAACACACAATTACTGACTTAGCTTGGTCACTGCTAGAAGATGCCCAGTCATCTTAATTAAGCCTGTCCTAGAAGAGGGAGGAGCAAAGCCTCTCACTCAGCATCCCTCTGGGGATTCCCTGGCTTCCTCAGCCACTTGTTTCCTCATCCCTTCCTCCTCTTCCTGCCACACATGTTTTGTATGTTTCTCTACTCTTCAGTACTTCCATCCTGGATATGAGACATGAAGGACATACACAAGGACACACAAAGTAGTCAGAGGTCCTTGGGAGGAGGAAGAAAGTATTTACAGAATTAAGGAGGAGGAAGAAAGTATTTACAGAATTAAGGCTCCCTCATTATCTATGATCAGTTCTCCAAGTTCTCCTTACACTATCATGTGTTGACTAAAACTGCTAAAAAAATCACTGATTATGGACATCTACTGCATCATGACAAGAATCTGAGTACCCAATGACCAATAAAAATACAATACTTCTAGATTAGAGTTCCTGAAATCCCCTAAACTTGTGCTAATAATGTAGAAATCTAAATAGCTTTATGATTTGTTTACTCATGATAAGGCTGAAAGGCTAAATAAAACATCAAATTTAATTGTTTCTGGAGAGAAATATAGCAACTAAGTTGAACCAGCATCAATTACCTCATGCTGGTCAGAACCTTTGAGTGGCACTTACTGTATGCATATATCATTAAAATTAGTGGGAAAACAAATCATTTTAACAACAACAGTGCGAAAGACAATGTTTCAAACAAGAGATCTGTGAGAGAAAAAATACAGCCTCTTAAAATATAGCCTATTATTTGAGGGGGCAAATTTTGGAAGACATTAGTCTCTCATTTATCTAGCAGTAAGAATTCTATTAAACCATAACATTTTCTCATCAGCCCCCTCCATGGCCAACATCACAGGTCTCCAAAGGGAGGGTCCTGTGGCCTGTGATTTCTTGGATGACCCTCTTTATATGTTCTTGGTAGTGGCAAACAGCTTCTATGCTTCACAGTGGCTAAATCACCAGCCAGTACAGCCCAATAGATGATCAATAAAGAGAACTAAAGAATTAACATACTTCGTAAATGAAATGCATTCTTGTGTTTTTCAGAACTGCATAATTTATTACCAAAAAATCCATTAGTAAAACTCATTCATTGTAATATATTCACAAAATACCTCGAGCTATAGTTAGAAATAAAAGATACTACCCTAAAGCATTCTGAAGTCTGTTAACATCCAAATACCCTATTGTAAACCAAACTAATTATCACAACAAACTTCTTTTAATTAATTTTATTTATTTATGTGCCTCTCTTAATGGCATTTCCCTTACAGGACTCAGACCTTTTTCTAACACTGTAGGGTAAGATAAACTATTAGTCTGCCTGCCAAGAACCTATTCCTGCTGGACAATTACTAAGGAATTTCTTCTCTGGAGATAAACACTGGAAGCCATTTCCTGTTGGTAAAATGGATTCCTGATTTGCCCAGGCAATCATTTCATCTTTGTAAAGGAAGACATAATGAAAGAGACAGAAACACTGAGTCTAACGGTGTTTAAGAAGTGAAGCAGCTGGAGAATGGAGGACCCTTGGAAGAATGCAACCATCTCATCTAGGATGTGTTCACAACCAGTGATGGGAAGACCAGAGCCCAAATTAAATAGATTTCAAAAAGATTAGTTGGGTAGGATCCTTAGACAGTAACTCGGAGAAAGGAGATGGCCCAAGAGGAAAGAAAGCTCACAGGCATAAAATCCTGACAACACAATGTCAAATAATCCCACTAAGAGGGAGGAAAGAGAAGGCAAGGTAATCAAATGTATGTGGACCACAGACAAGTGTCATGGAACTGAAACCGCAGCGTCAGGCAGACTAAAAGCCGAGAGTCAACCAAAAAAAAATATTTTTTTCTTTGAAGCAGTTAAAGAAAAATGAAAAGAGAGATACACAACTTGGGCCACTGAATGTGAAGAAATGACAGAAAGTCCAGGATATCAGTTTCTGTTTTGCATGTATCTTCTGTCAAAGGAAATGTTAGCTAGCCCAGCAAGGCAAGAATAAACCTCAGAAGGTGGAACTAATGACCAAACTGGGCAGAATCAAGTTCAAAATGCCAGGCCACCTTTGTGCTTCTGACCAGGTAAATTCCACCCTCAGGCGTCTGAAAGGAACTACAAAATGAAGCGGCTAAACCTCATTGGAATTTGCTTTAAGGAAACTTGGGGTAAATGAAAGGGACCAGAGACAGAGGTGAGCTATTATTGCTTAACAGACTTAAAAAGTGAGGAGTGGGATAGAGCTAGTTTTGTTCACTGAACACTTATTAAAGTCTGTGTTGATTCTGAGCAGGGCTGGAACTGAGAAAAATCAAATGAGATCTTTATGGAGTCAACCTAGATTTGTGATAACCAGTTCTAGCTCATTATCTCTTTTGATAAAATGACTAGGGCAAGAGACCAGAAAAATACTGTGGACATAGGTGTCTGAGTTTCAGCAAGGCATCTGACAGGCTCTCTCATTTTACCTTTGCAGGGAGAATTTTCCAAATTGGTATCTGCAGAGAACAGACTTCCACAGGATATTCATAGGTATTCAGGGAGTGGAGTTCATACACAAGTACATTTGGGAAACACAAGTTAAATAAAACATAGATTTTTTTGAAGAGAAATATATAAAACAGTGTGTACTGTGGCTCTCAAAAGAGAAGATTATAGTGAGGGCGACTCCCAAACTTTTAAAAATATGGCACGGAATTTTGTTTAGGTATATCTCTTAGGATCTTTTTGAAATAAAATTTGGGAATGGCTTTATTGAGACAAGAAATATGTACAGAATAAAATCCTCAATTAGAAAGTGTCCTGATAATTAGATCAACCATACCCATAAACAGAGTGCTGAGCTGAAGGGATATCGCCAGTGCGGATGACATAAGGCTTTGTCCTTAATGTTGCTATTAACATCATCATCACTGACTTGAAGAACTGGGTGGTGTTTTCTTTTTTAATTATGGATGCTGCAAAATAGGAACAGACAACCAATATGTCACCTCGGAGAGTCAAAATCCAAAAAGATTTCAATTGGATGAAACTATGAGTTGATTCTAACAAAATTAAGCTGAATAATATAAAGTCCAACAAATGGTAGAGGAAAAAAGGTACAAGTGCAAAATATAAGTAGGTTTAAGGAGAAGATAATAGCAGTGTATATGAAAAAAAAAACCTTCAGATTTTGGCAAAAAAAAGTGCTCATTATAAATAAATAGCACAATGCAGCTGACCCCCTCTCAAAAAAAGTCTGAATATGCTCTTATATTAACAGAATTATAGAGTTCAAGACAATGGAAGCAATAGGTTATATCTACTCTGCTCAGTTCCCTCCACATCTAGGGAACCTGTTATGCTTCAAAGACTTTACCAAGCTGGAAGGGTCCAAAGGCATTACTTGTAGGGTAAAGGGATACAAAATCACGTCACGTAGCATTAAGAAATGAGACAGAAGCTAGGACTGCTTCATCTACAGAAGGAGAACTGAGGGAATACAGCAGTTGTCTCCAAATATTTGAAGAACTGTTTTGTGGAAATGGAACAATAAACGTCTATGGGATAGAACTGTGTTGAGTGAGGGCAACAGGAAGTTCAGTTCTGCCTGAACCTCTTCTCATAATCAGAGATATCTAAAGGTGAGCTGATGGCCATCTGTGAATTTCCTGTTGGTGTTGACAAATGGTTAATGGAAAGACAGCAGAAGTGACTCATGGGAGAGGAACTCTATGGTTTTTAAAACCTTGTTCAAATCCGACAATTCATACTTTGGGCTCAAGTCACAGGTATGATGGTCCACACCTGATGGCCTAGAGTTGTTGGAGAAAATGAAAAGCCAAAACTGAGGCCAGAACCTGTGTGCTAGGACTAAAGGAGAGCACAGACTCTAAAATCCTAGTCTCTTGGTCTTAGTCTCAAGCTTGAGGGCAGCCAGGAAACTCAAGAAGCATGGTAAAGCCTCAGCCTTTATGATAGGGTTGCAGACCCTAAATCTTACCAAAGAGTCTCAATTCGAGGACACTGACCTGCCTCAAGTTATGTGTGGCCACCACCAGAACCAGCCCAGCCACCGAAACAAAACTGAGCATGTGCAGAAAGAGTGGGGGATGTTAGGGAAGTAACAGGTCCTTCCAACCATGAGAGGAAAAGCAGTAAACCCTAGGCAAGGATAAACACATTATTTATGAATTTTGGGCCTGTAATTTTTTCTGTAAAGAAGATTACCTCCAATGTTACAATCTCAGATTAAACAGCAATACTTTTTGTTTTTTTCTTTTTTGGCCACACCCATGACATGCAGAAATTCCTGAGCTAGGAATTAAACCCACACCAGAGCAGCAACCCAAGCCACCGCAGTGACAGCGCCAGATCCTTAACCCACTGCACCACAAGAGAACTCCTAAACAGCAGTATCTTCTACTTCAACTCTAGTCCTAAGGTGGAAAAAAATGGTTCCTTATTTGGGGACAAAAATGAATTTAAGTATGAATACTTGAAAAAAAATTATGGAATATATGGTCATAAGAGAGAATAAGTTGGTTGAATTTGAGATGGCCACATCATGGAGAGTACATTAAAATTCAAAATAACTAAGAAAAGCTGGATTTTCTCTTACATAAAAAAAATAATAGAAAGCAATAATAGAAAAAGTAGTAACGATAACAATAATGAGAGCAAACAGTATGTGCCAAGCACCCTTCTATGCAGCATGTATATGAAAAACTTATATTCCCACAACAACCCTGATGTACCTACTATTATTATGTCATTTTTACAGACAGAAAACTGAGGCATAGAAAGGTAATCAAGATAAATACAACCAAAGTGTAATACACTGAAGCAGAAAGCAAAAAAGGCACATATTTTAAATGGGGCGCAAATTAACAAAGAAAAAGAAAAGAATGCTAGAACCTCGTGATGCTCAGGGTATAGGAAAGCAGACAGCTCACATGCTGATGGTGGGAGTACAAACTGATATAGCATTTCTGGAAAGGGATTTGGCAACAGGTACAAGAACTCTTAAAAATAGCCATTCTTTTCTTCAATCCAGTAATTCCACTTCTGGAACTTTTCCTAAAGAAAAATAAGTATGTGAACAAAGGTTTCTCTGCACAATTATGCATTGTGCCATTGCTTATAATGGGAAACAAATTGTTTCTGTAAATATGATTGCTACAAATACTAAAATGCAAAGTAATCTCTAAAATTGATCTAGTAAATATATATATATACACATGTAAAGATACTCTTTATATTTTCTGAGTGAAACAAGTAGCAAATTTATTCTGGGGAAAAAATCTGGAAATGTATGTAATCAAAATAAAAATGAGGGAGTTCCCTGGTGGCCTAGCAGTTAAGGACTCAGCATTGTTACTGCTAGGGCTCAGGTTACTGCTGTGGCTTGAGTTTGATCCCTGGCCTGGGAACTTTTGCATGCCATGGGCACAGCCAAATAAATAAGTAAATTATAAAATTAATTAATTTAATAAAAAATAAAAATGATAGTTCATCTGAATGGTGAGATTATCAGTCAATGTCACTTTTCTCCTTTGGAGTTTTTTATACTTTTGGATATTCGTGATAAGGAACCCACAGTGTGAGAAGTAAAGAGTGTGGTTAAGAGCAGACTCTGGAGCTAACACACCAGAGTTCAAATCCCAGCTTTACTGTTACTCACTGAGTAATGTTGGGTAAGTTAGTTTCTCATCTGTAAAATGGGAATAAAAATGGTAATCACTTCTAGGGGTTGATCTGGGAATTAAATGAATTAGTATAGTTAAAGCACTTATAATAATGCCTAGACTCTGATAAACAACAAAAGAATGAGTAACTATTATTATTATTTATGATATTAAACAAATTCTGAACAAAAATAATATCAATACCCAAGTCTCATGCTGAGAATAGTAAGTCCTCAACTTTCAACCCACACATTTGCGAATTCTCACAGGTAAGAACCAAGCAACATTCCACTTCAAACAAGAAAAAATGTCAACTTCGGCTGTTACCACGAGAAAGCAGAGGCAACACACAGTCACTTCATTCTCAGAGGGCACCTGTTTGTTGTGTCTGCCTCTGGTTCTGAGGTATTTTATAGTTGTACAACTACGATTAGCCACACCATATCTAGTTAAAAAGCAGCAAGTTTAAAGTACAGCAATAAGAGGCATATGATTATGATGGAAATAAAAGAAAACATGTTTTAAAACTGAAAGTGGTGGGAAGATGATGAAATGTTACATATCCAGGTGAGATGAATCATTGAACCATAAGGAAAATTCTTCAGGGAAAAAAAAAAATCAAACCATGTGACATTTGAAAGATGCCAGACCAAGTTGATCTATAGTAATCAGCAACATATGAGGAAAAGTGAATAAGAACAAGGAGCAACTTTGTGGATGTGGCTAGTGGATAAGTATCAAAACTGGACATCTGGCAACCTAGGGGTAATTCACGTAACTGGACATTTGCTTGAGAGCTTAAATGCTAAGCATGGTTATTACATGGCAGATGAAACCTTTGTTACAAGCCATGGATGAGTCTTTGTTTGGATCTGCCCAGTTTCTTTATGGAACCCAGAGGTGGTACAAACTTTACCCAAAGTTACACAGAGAACCAAGTAGAGAGCTTTTAATGGCCTCAACAGATTTGCTGTGTAGACAAAACCAATATTCTGGGGAAAGCTTTTGATAGACTGGGTGTTAATTGGGAGAATAGCATGCCTTGTTTCAACTCTCCAACTCATAAAAACTCATAAACTCATTAAAAAATTATGTTTTGTAAGAATGTGCTTGAAAAATGCAAGCTTAAAGCCTTCACAGGAATATTGCTCTGGCTTTGTTAGTAACTTTTAAAGCTAATCCTAAAGCCTGTACGTTTTAAGTAGATTGTGTCATTCTGATTTATATGCAAATAGACTTAGGAATGACTTTTTTTATAAGTAGAGAGACTTCTATACTTAATCTCAGTGAGGTGTCCAGAAAATTTAGAAAGAACGAAAATAAAACCAGCTGATGATACAGATATACAAAGTCACCTGGAGGAAGAAGAAAGGTACCTGAGCCAGCAAGACTCAATTATAACTATACTAATTATTTTAATATATCAAAACAAAGAACAATTAGGCAAAAAACAGTGTCATCCTGGAAATTAAAAAAAAAAAATCCTTGAGGAAAAGGCTGGCAGAGTCCATCTTAGCATTGTCCAAGAAAGAAGGATAACTCTAATGGAAAGACAGATACATCTTACTATATCAGACTGATTCCATTAAACATGAAATTCATCTAAATCTGCTCATTTTGTTTACTTGACCAGCAGGGAACCCTTAAATCATGGTCTGGCTTCCTATATAGATAGCCCTACAGAGACATAATGCTATGTTAACAAAGGCCATGATAAACATTCTGGCCCTTGTGACCATAATTTCACACTGTATACTATTAAATTGGCTGATTACTGTTTTACTTTCTATCTAGCTTGACAACAAAGAAAATCCATATTAATCCTGTGCCCATATATATGAAACCATTTCTCACTGAAATAAAATTGACATTCTTATTTTATACATCAGTCTTCATAAACTTGGTTAATGTAAGTTAGCACTTAAGAAATGTATATTCTCTTATTAAGAGACCCAGACAAGACTAAGGAACCTGACTTTAAGGCAAAGATAACTAAGTCCATCCTGCTCAATCCCCACTGACCTTCCCTGGTAGTAATATTCTGATGTTGCAATTAGCTACAGGGATGCACTCTACATTTCTACAAGGAACAAATTCAAGAATTCTCTCTGTATTCAGGGGTGTTCCTCTCAGACTCCACTGAAAAACTCATAAGGAGTTCCCGTCATGGCTCAGCAGAAATGAATCTGACTAGTATCCATGAGGACAAAGGTTCGATACCTGGCCTTGCTCAGTGGTTTAAGGATCCGGCATTGCTGGGAGCTGCCATGAAGGTCACAGACGAGGCTTAGATCTGGCGTGGATGTGGCTGTGGCATAGGCCAAAGGCCACAGTTCTGATTCGACCCCTAGCCTAGGAACTTCCATATGCTGAGGGCGTGGGCTTAAAAAAAAAAGAAAAAAGAAAATTCGTAATGTGGAAAGGAACCAGGAGAAAGCAACAAATATGACAGTCTGATTAACCTTGTGTTTTAATCCTGGGAAACGCAAGACTGAGGAAGACAGAGAAGTGGTCAGAGTCATGCAACTACAGAAAAGAGTGACTCGACATAGCAAGGTAGACAAAGGATTCAAATTAGAGTCATCCTCTGGACTCTGTGGGGGATTGGTTCCAGGCTCCCAGCAGATACTCAAGTCCCATATACCAACAGCTAGTACATTTAGCCCTCCTTATCCACAGATTCAACCAGACACAGATTGATTTGGAATATTGGTTAAATCTGAGGATGATAAATCCATGGATATGGAGGGCCGATTAAACTACCTCTTTTTAAATATGGTACTCTCTTTGGCACTGGTTTAGGAACACGGAGGATTTAACTGAATGTACTATGATTCCCTGTCTAATATATAATAGCACTGCTTGCTGTCTGTGATTGTTATTGATCATATAGAAGCTACTAGGCCCAGTTATAAAACGCTATCACTTTGAGTTCTCTGTAGAAACTTTACAATAAGTGTCCCACCAGTCATTTGAATGACTTAATCTACACACAGAGATCTTTCATCCTTTCCTCTGCTTCCTTGAGACACTGTTTCTGATATGTTCACTAACAAGCACAACTGACCCTCTCATTAAGTCAGATATTTTCACTGCAAGAATGCAAGTAACCAACAAAAGCTCCTCAAGAGGTTCACAGAAAGGAAGTAGTTAAATGATAAAAATGTGAAATGTTATGCAGCAAGCTGTGTACAATTAACTAGAATTCAAATATACACCTTGTTCCAATCCAAGCCATTTATCAGATAAAAATAGTCTGCTACAAGAATGTCATGATTAATGAGGTGAGACTCCAGCTAATTACTGTTTCCTCCAGAAGTAATTAGGTTGGCATTGCTAATCAAGATGAATGAACACTCTGACCCGCTTTTTTAAATGTAAAACTATGAGCCGCTACTGCAATAACATCATTTAGTTCAGGCAATGTAGTCTTTATTAGGCTTGTAGTTTGATTAAATTCTTTTGTTACACTAGGCTTTCCACACATGAACAGATGAATGCTGTGATGTTCAAAGAGTTTTTCACCCTTAATTAAAGACTGAAAAGCCTTGTTCAACTCACAGGGCAATACATAGGACAGCTCTAAATTGATAGCTTTTAAGTAGAGAATAGGGGAAGGAGGCTTAGTTCTCGTCCACCTGTGAGAGGTTTCCTCCTCCTCCTGTAATTCCACTTATTACGGCTGAGAAATGGATGGAAAATACTTTTAGTATATTTTATTAAACTGCTTTCTCATTTCATCACAGCCTCTTTTAAGGAACACAATGCACATATCTGTACTTACTTATTTTTTAATGCAATGAATATAGGCGGGGAGGACTATAGCTGATTCGATGCCATTAATGGAACAAACTGCAGTGCGGTGCGCAGGTCTGTAAAAGCAGCAGAGTCCATACTACTGATTCCTGCCGTTTACAGTAGAACAACTACGTGTTTCATACTCGTGGTTACGGTGAGGGAAAAAAAAATACTTCGCCAAGATGTGAGTAAATTTCATTTCCTTTCAAACAAAGGGACTAACTCCTTGATCAGCAGGTAAATTGTTATCAGATGAACTCTGAAGATCACTTACTAATCATTAATCAAAAATGTTATCTTTGCCCTCAAATTAGCTTGCTAGAGATTTGTCTTAGATCTTGGCAGCCTCATCACTTCCACACACGAAGTTTTCTTCATCTGCCTCCCCTTTCTTTACTTCTTCACAAATTTCCATTTTCTGGTTCTTAATGTTGTTCTATAGTTATTTCAAAAGGCTAGGATTATCCTCTCCACTCTTCCTCTGCCAGTTGGTTTATATTTCCACTTGCCAGGTTGGGAAATCCTATTTTTGTACCTTCTACTTAATTATACTCCCAGTCTAGAATGTGCTGTCTCCTCTTTGACTGACATGTTTAGACCTCCTGCTGCTTTGTTTTTCTCTGCAATTTTGTATACAGGAGGATAAAATAATCTTAAATTTTGACACCTTGTCTAGGTCTAGGAGTCAGTTTCTTTTTCAGGGTTTTTCCTTGTTGTAGAACTTTATAAATGGCTTTTAGTATTAGCGATTTCCATTTTTAAAAAATTCTGTTTTCATTTGGAAAGATATGAATGCAGCTGACCTGCAGGTCCTACAGTGTCTGTTCTGCACTCCTTTTAACAAGCAGCAGAAGCCAGGCATTCGAAGCCCCACGCCCAACAGAGACACGGAGATGGAAAATGGGCCACAGTGGTACACAAAGCCCCATTGTGCAAACAAAAAGCCTAGACAACAATGCCTGCAGCACCAGGATAGGTAAATGTGTCAGGACATGCCCCACTGCTCAAGGGTAATTGTCAGGGTGTCATTATACACGACATTTCATTCTCTTTCCTAATTTTCCAGTTGGGTTTTGAATTTGTCATAGTTCCGTGTCATTTATTTTACTCCATCATTATTCTACACCAGGCTGCCTTTCTTAAATGCGGCTCCCCTCACGTCTACGGGTAGCGTTAGATTTCGTCTTAGGATGTTGTATTAAATAGCTCCCAAGCTTTTTTAGACTTGTCTCTCGGGTTCTCTCTTTTCCTTGGTGCCTGTCTGTTTAGCACAAGGATAGCTCCTGTTCTGCCTGATAAACCCAAGCTGGTATCTTGTGCTTTCTGCCATGTGTTATTTAATTAAAACATGTAGTTCTTTCTGGGTCTTCTAAATAGTTCTGGCATCATAATAGTTGCTGAGACTCAGGGCAGCAAAAGAACTTAACATAGAGCTCTTGACCTTGATCCAGCCTTTTACACGGTTTCATAAATTTTTGTTTGTTTGTAGTAGTACGTAGTCTCAATCCCCTGGTGAGAATTAAAGATAAGCACTTTGGGTTCAGGTCTAGCGCCAGGGACTTTCAACATATATTCCTAAGGCTACAATATATACAAGAAATTCTTACTGGACTGAATTATACTTCCAAAAAAAAAAAAAAAAAAAACTTTAAACAAACCTCAGAAGAAATTTTCTATGAGAAGATAATGTCTTTAAGTGAGGCCCTATCACCAATCTACCAGTTGAGTTTATACAGTAAAATGAAGTTAAATATTACCCCCTTCATTTTTTTGAATATCATCATATTTAATTAAATCATTCAGATTTTCCCCAACTTTACATTTCAGCAGTTTGTTTCAAAAATATTGTATGGGAAATAAAACTTAATCTAATCCTCCTCAGGCTCCCTGTTCATTTATTTTTTCCAAATTAGAGTTTCACTGTTTATAACCCAAGATTATAAGTTTTTTTATTCAGTTTCCTAAACTATAAACAAGGATTTTTTTTAAACTGACTTTTACTTAATTCATCAGAGGTATATAAACACTCAATAAATAATACTGGCTGATTCTGAGAATCACAACCTCTAGGAGTGAGCAGGGAAAAAAATTCTATTAGGCAGCAGTGATAAGTTTAGAACCCTGAATCTCTTTTCTCACAATATCATTTTAGGGGTGGACTAAGGATGAACAGACAGTGGTTTCTTGAAAAAAGCAGGTAAGGAAGCTAGGAGTTTGTACATACCACCCTACCGAGGCCAAGACACAAACCCAGCCAACACTAAGCAAGGCAAATGTCCAGAAAGAGTGGCAAATTCTGTCTTGATTTAGCCAACTGTCAGCACTAGGGTTGCAACAGATGGTGCAAGGTCCCAGAACAGTGAATAGAATCCAGGGGACCGTTGATATTTAGAAGTTTTAAGATCAACCGTTTCTAACCTAAGGCCGCATATCCATTTAAATTA
This sequence comes from Catagonus wagneri, assembly GCA_004024745.2. Taxonomy (NCBI): domain Eukaryota; kingdom Metazoa; phylum Chordata; class Mammalia; order Artiodactyla; family Tayassuidae; genus Catagonus; species Catagonus wagneri. The sequence goes on along the minus strand of PVHT021183648.1, from coordinate 16,220,667 downwards.
CAGTCACTAGGAAAAGGAAAGAGAAAGAACAGCAAGGGCCTTATCCCCTTGCTGAAGTTTAAGAGCAGGGCTCCAGAACCTCAGGAAGAGGCCACAAGCCAAGATCAAAGAAAGCAAAGCATTAGTTCAGTCCGAGACAGTGGAGCACACAGGAGAAAAAGGCTAAGACTTACAGGTGCACCCCAGTGGCCAACTGGTCTGCAGAGGCATAATCATTCATTCAACAATCATTTAATTAGTACCTACAATATGTACTGCAAAAATGAGGGTTCTGCTTATTACAGAGTTTACAAATGAGTAGGTAGATCACTACAAGCCACTAGCAATAAGAAAGTATGAGGAGTTTCCACTGTGGCTCAGTGGGTTAAGAACCCAACATAGTATCTATGAGGATGAGGGTTCGATCCTTGACCTCACTCAGTGTATTAAGGATCTGGAGTTACCACAAGCTGTGGTGCAAGTTACAGATGTGGCTCAGATATGGGGTTGCTGTGGCTGTGATACAGGCTGGCAGTTGCAGTTCTGATTCAACCCCTAGAGCCAGGAAACTTTCACATGTCACAGCTTTGGCCTTAATTAAAAAAGAGAAAAAAAAGTGTTTGGAGTCTCTTATGGTGCAGTAGGTTAAGGATCTAGCCTGTCACTGCAGCCACTTGGGACACTACTGTGGTGCGGGTTCGATCCCTAGCCCGGGAATTTCCACACATTGCAGGTGGGACCAAAAAAAAAATGGAAAATATGAAAGTGCTATAATAGAATAGCTTGAGTCCCTAACCCAGTCTGAAATGAAGAGAGGAAGACGTCAAGAAAGGCCTCCCTCGGAAGAACTTGTATTTAAGCTAAAGTCAAATCCAGAGTCTGATCTGCTACAAAGGAGAACCTGGGAACAATTCAGGAAACCCATGATCAACCACACAAGCTAGATACATAAGAGTATGATGGAAGGAAGTTAGGAAAATACGCATTATTGTTTACTAGCTAAGAAATGGACCCTAAACAAGTATGTGGAAACTTGATCCTGGTGAACTCACATGAGCAGAGAGTAATACTTTCTTCTGGGATGATAAGCAGTTTAAGCCATCTAAACATGTCTACCAAAGTACATTCATGGACCACTAGTCCCATAGAAAAAATCTACATAAAGAAGATTATACAGGAGTTCCCATTGTGGCTCAGCAGAAACAAATCTGACTAGCAACAATGAGGATGCAGGTTCGATCCCTGGCCTCACTCAGTGGGTTAAGAATCCAGCATTGCCGTGACCTGTGGTGCAGGTCGCAGATGCAGCTCAGATCTGGCACTGCTGTGGCTGTGGTGTAGGCCGGCAGCTACATCTCCAATATGAACCCTCCTAGCCTGGAAACCTCCATATGCCACTAGTGCGGCCCTAAAAAGACAAAAAAAAAAAGAAAGAAAGAGATTATACAGTAGGCACCTTTGAAAAACTATGAGTACTATTACTATCTCTTCAAGCATCAAAAATCACACTATATATTTAATTAAATGTGTAATCTAATTTATTAAATAATTACTAACTGTATATTTACATTCCTAAAGTGATGGCCTTTATAGTATTTACATAAATATTTCTATTACTTTATTTATATAAATAAATGACATATTTATTAAATATATATACATTTAAGGTACTAAAAGATTTACAATCAAGAAATGTGCTTGGAGTTCCCTTCGTGGCTCAGTGGTTAACGAATCCGACTAAGAACCATGAGGTTGCGGGTTCGATCCCTGGCCTTGCTCAGTGGGTTCAGGATCCGGCGTTGCCGTGAGCTGTGGTGTAGGTTGCAGACGCGGCTCGAATCCTGCGTTGCTGTGGCTGTGGCGAAGGCCGGCGGCTACAACTCCGATTAGACCCCTAGCCTGGGAACCTCCATATGCCGTGGGTGCGGCTCTAGATAAAGGCAAAAAGACAAAAAAATAAAAGAAATGTGCTTGAATTTTACAACCACAGATATCTACAAACCTATTTAACCATGGAATTAATTTTATGTAAGAACTATGAATAGTTCTCGGAGTTAGTGTTCTATAGAACACTATAGATAGTGTTCTATTGTAATAGAACACTATTGATAGTGTTCTATCTATTGTATATCAGGAAACCTTTTTTGTAAGGGGCCAAACAGCAAATGTTTTAGGCTGGGGGGGGCCATATCTGTCACACTAATCAATTCTATTACAGTATGAAAGAAGTCACAGACAGTATGTAACTAAAACAAATATTAGGCCAGATTTGGCTCATGGGCTATAGTTTTCTTAACCCTATTCTAGATGATGACTCCCTACTATAGACCCCACACCAGAGTTTTCCCTTAAGCATCCAGTGACTGGTGGGCTAACGAGGGAGAGTGACATCCAACCCTGGTAGAGACAATCTTAGGCCTGTAATACCCAAAGGAAAGAATCCCCAAAAAAAGAACTCAATGAGTAGAAGAAGGAGAAAGTCCAAGAGGGTACACTGAATAAAAGCAAAATATTCTAATGTGTTTGCTAAACACATAATAGCTCCATCACTTAGGAACATGGATTAATCCATTGTCCAAAATTCCATCCTAGAGATATAAGCGACCCTACACATCTTGTAGGAATGCAGAAAAGAGAAAGGAACAGATGATAGAATAGTCAGATATGTACTGTCCAGTCAATGGACTACCAGGAACTCACCTGCAATTAAGCCAAATGGGGTTTACTGACATGTTGCAATGGTGGAAAACACATACATGGAGAACCGTGGGGTTTCCAAATAAGAAATAGTTAAGAGTATGTTATAGGCTTGGAGCTTGTCTTAGATGTTTGTGCGGAGGATTTAAGAAGTGGGGCTTTGCTCTGGATTTTATTCTTGTGGTTGTACAATGCTCAGGTTTGGGGCTAGGTTTGGATGTGATTAGGGAATGGTCATGTTTTATCTTGCTCCACCATAGTCACAGAGTGGCTTTGTCTGATGTTTACATTCTATAAAATTGTTGTGTTCAACAAGAGGCCATAATGGCCTAAATATGAGTGTCAGGCCAATAGCAAAACAACTTAGCTGAGAGTGCCAGGTCAGTTCCTAGCTGTCAGGAGCTTCCTTTCCCTTTCTCAGGACTGCATATTTGAGGAATAGCAGAGGGAAGATAGATGTCGCTCAACATGCATAAGAACTAAATGGTAAAGCATTTGAAAGAGATGAGAAGTTCTAAAATATAAAGTTAGGTAACACTAGTGTCAAGTAACTTCCAATAAAGAAAAGGGGTGTCCTAAAAAAAACTCAAGGTAGGAACACAAGGGGAACTTAAGTGCTCGAAGTTTTAAAGGACAGAAGAAAGAAGAACACCAAACTAATAACTGGCTGGGAAAGGAGAGCATGAACCAATGAGGACAAACAAAACAGACTAATACCCAATGTTGTTAGTGACTTCCACTTACTGCAGAGGATTTTAGATGGGGAAGGATGCCAGACTAAGTGACATCTGCATCAGAGTACCCACAGAAAACAGATGCTATGCTCAACTGGGTAGCAGTGAAGAGAAGAGATTAATAAAGAAACTCTTATAATTATTTAGGAAAGGAAGAGGAACGGTACGGGCCACCAGAGTGACTAACAATAGCAAGCTGTCACTATCTCCAGGTCCAAAGAGGCAAGGAGAGGGCAGGCACTAGCCCTAGAGGAAAGCCAGTATAGATAGAGAAGGTTGATGGCACTGTGGCCTTTGCCAAAGGAAGAAGTCCACAGTTACCCAGCAGGGAGGAATCCAGAGAAATAAACACTCCAGTCTCACTTTTCCTCCTCCCTCCCCTCTCCTGCTGGTGACTCCCATCTCCCAAACCCAACTGGAGGCTGAAAGGTAAGGAAATCTGTGAATGCAACCCATCAAGTCAGTCTTCTAGAGCACAAAGAAAGGTGGAATGTAGATGTGGAGGGAAAAATGGAAGATAAGTCACCTTCGACTCAAAGATTCCACTGCTCCATGATACTGTTTAGGACCTTCCATTCCCAACCTGGCTAAGGAAATCAGGGCAAGGATAAAAACAAAGCTGTAACAATGACATCCTAGTTTCCTCTTTCAACATGGACATACCTTGCTGGGGTTATTGACTCTTAGCTGGTTGCCTGCAATCTTCACTCCCCTTCCAAGTTCCCCATCAGAAATCCACTCTCCCTGATCTATTTGCACAAGCATTCTTCCACCTGTTGCATTCTGCTAATGGACCCCGCTGGGCTGAGTCCTGGACATGTCTCCCCTCCCCAGCCCTATTCACACAACCTATCCATGCTCCTTCCAGGTGGTCTGGATCTCCTAAGGTCAAAACAAATCATAAATCTTTATATGATTAATTTGAAGAGGGTGAGAATAAGGAAATGTATTTAGGGCCAAAATTATTCAGAAATTGGCTTCCTGACCTCTCCACAAGGAAACTCCACAATCATGCTACTCTATTTGTCTCAAAATATCAAAGACATTATATAGCTTATTATGAGTTTGTACGTGCTCTTTCATAACTAATCACTACATTCTAATTTAGGTTATAATTTTGGATTTAGGAAAATTCCTTTAAACCATTATTTTGGTTAAAACTTTTAGGATAGAAATACAAGTTGGCTGAACTCTCCATGAGGGCAGAGATTATTCCTCATTTTACTAATAGCTCTAAAGCACCAGGTAAAGGGTTTGGCATATTCTTGGTTCTTACGATTATATTAGCTGAATAAGTAATTAAATGATATCTACTGGACTTCCAAAAGGACAAAAAGGCAGTATATTCAGTTTTTAGCATTACCTATTTTTCTTCTTTTTTCCCTTTAAAAAAAAAAACAGGCAGAAATGAGCATACCATTCCTGTCAGCTTATAGCTCATATCCCTAATAATCCATTTAAAAGTCTGTTAATTTTTCATTTTATTTTTCCCTTCATGTCTGTACTCCATTCACATTACCCTCCTCAAAATAAGAGGAAGGTTAATGTATTTCTAATTGAATTGTTAATTTTGAGATAACTGTAGACTGATACACAATTGTAAGAAACAGTACAGAGAGATCTTTGTGTGAATAAGAAACTCATGTTTTATTTTTATTAATACATATATTATTAATACACATTTCAGCAAAAGGAAAATGTATGTTTGGGTCATATTTGCTTCCCTCTTTTAAATTTTTATTAAAGCATAGGTGATTTACAATGTTTCTTCAATTTCTGTTGTACAACAAAGTGACCCAATCACACACAGTTTCCTGTGCTGAACCATAAGAGCCCATTCCCTATCCATTCCAAATGTTACAGTTTGCATCCACCAACGCCAAACTCCCCATCCATCCCACTCCCTCCCCTCTCCCCCCAGCAACCACAGGTCTGCTATCCATGTCTATGAGTCTGTTTCTGTACTGTAGATAGGATCATCTGTACCATATTTTAGATTCCACAAATGAATATCATGTATTTGTCTTTCCCTTTCCAACATACTTCACTTAGTATGAGAATATCTAGTAGTTCCATCCATGTTGCTGCAAATGACATTATTTTGTCTTTTTATGACTGAGTAGTATTCCACTGTATATATGTACAACATCTTCTTAATACATTCATCTGTGGATGGACATTTAGGGTGTTTCCATGACTTGGCTATTGTGAATAGTGCTACAATGTATCTTCTTGAGTGAATGTTTTGTCCAGATACATGCCAAGGAGTGGGATTGCTGGATCATGTGGTAGTTCTACATTTAGTTTTCTGAGGTACCTCCATACTCTTTTTCATAGTGATTGTACCAATTTACATTCTCACCAATGGAGGGTACCCTTTTCTCCACACCCTCTCCAGCATTTGTTATTTGTTGACTTGTTAATGATGGCCATTCTGACCGGTGTGAGGTGGTACCTCATTGTACTTTGATTTGCATTTCTCTAATAATTAGTGATGTTGAGAACTTTTTCATGTGTCTGTTGGACATCCATATATCTTCTGTGGAGAAATGGCTATTTAGATCTTCTGCCCATTTTCAATTGGCTTGGTTTTTTTTGTTGTTGTTGTCATTGTCGTTGAGTTGTTTATATATTTTGGAGATTAGGCTTCTTTCTGTTGCATCGTTTGCAAAGATTTTCTTCCATTCTGTGGATCATCTTTTCATTTTTTTTATTGGTTTCCTTTGCTGTGCAAAAGATTTTGAGTTTAATTAGGACCCAATGATCTCTTTTTACTCATTTTCAACATCCTGCAAAGCTATAGTATAGGATCACAACCAGAATACTCAATATTCAATACTCAATATAAACCCAGCTGATAGTCAAAATACAGAGTATTTCTACTATGACAGGAATCCTGCTTATTGCCCACTTACAATCATACAACTTTCCTCCTGGCCACGCTGCCTCATTCAGCCATGGAAACTATGAATCTGTTCTCCATTTCCATCATTTTGTTATTTCAAGAATGTTATACAAATGGAAATGTCAGTACATAATCTTTTGAATATTGGCATTTTTCACTCAACATAACTCTGGAGATTCATGCAGGTTATGGCATAAATCAAGCATTTGTTCATTTTTATTGATGAATAAGAGTCCATGCTATATGTGTATCACAGTTCTAAAAGTTTTCAGAATATATTCTTATTCAAAATAGAGAAATGCCTTCCATTCCTAATTTTATAAGATTTTTTAAAATTATAAGTCAATATTGAACTTAGTCAAATTTTTTTTTCTGTATGTATTGAGATTATAATGTATCTTTTTGTTTTGTATATGTGGTAAATTGAACTGATTTTTCTGATATAAACCATTCTGGCATTCCTGGGATAAAATAATAATAATGTAGTTCTAATGCTTTATTTGATTCAACTACCTAACGTGTTACTTAGGGTTTTTACATCTATATTCATACACTAGGTGGTATGTGTATACATGTATAGAACATACAGATTAATACAATATGCAACTTTGAAATTAAGGTTATTCTAACTGTATAAGATACATTAGGCAGCTCTAAATTGTTTTCTAGAAGTGAACAATATGAGATCAAGAGATCCTTAAAATTTTAATAAAACTTATCTGCAAAATTGTCTGGGCCAGAGGATTTGTAGAGCAAAGATTTATGATTTCCATTTCTATTCTACAATTATCATTTATCTTTTCTTTTTTAATACATTTTATTGGAGTATATTAATTTACAGTGTGTGAGTTTCAGGTGTATAGCAAAGAAAGTCAGCCACGCATATACATATTTATTCTTTTTCATATTCTTTCCCCATATAGGCTATCACAGAGTATTGAATAGATTTCTCTATGCGATACAGTAGGTCCTTGTTTATATAAAGTATATATATATATATATATATATATATACATATATATATATATATAATATATTCACATATAAAGTAGTGCTTATATACCAATCCCAATCTCCAATCCATCCCTCCCCCAAGCACTTCCACTTTAGTAATCATAAGTTTGGTTTTGAAATCTTTGAGTCTGTTTCTATTTTATGATAAGCTTTGTATCATTTTTATTAGATTTCACATTTTAGGGATCTCATATGATCTTTTTCTCTGACTTACTTCACTTAGTATGATAATCTCTAGCTCTATACATATGACTGTAAATGGTATTATTTCATTCTTTTTATGGTCAAGTAATATTCCACTGTATATATGTATCACATCTTTATTCAGTCCTCTGTTGACGGACATTTAGGTTGCTTTCATGTCTTGGCTATTGTAAGCAGTGCTGCAATAAACACTGGGGTGCAAGTACTATGTTTTCCTCTGAGTATATGCCCAGGATTGAGATTGCTGGATCACATAGTAGTTCTAGTTTCAGCTGTTTAAAGAACCTCCACACTGCTCTCTACAGTGGCTGCACCAATCTACGTTCCCACCAACAGTCTCCATACCCTCAGCAGAATTTATTGTTTGTAGACTTTTTGATGATGGCCATTCTGACTGGTGTGAGGTGATACTGTAGTTTTGATTTTCACTTCTCTAATAAGTAGTGATGTTGAATATCATTTCATGTGCTTTTTGGCCATCTGTATGTCTTCATTGGAGAAATATCTATTTAAATCTTCTGACCATCTCATAAAGCTTTATGAGATGTTTGTATAATTTGTAGATTAATCTCGTTGGCCACTTCATTTGCAAAGATTTTCTCCCATTCTGTGGGTTGTCTTTTCATTTTTTTAATGTTTTCCTTTTCTGTGCAAAAGCTTTTAAGTTTAATTTGGTCCTATTTTTTTTATTTTTGTTTTTATTTTCATCACTCAAGTAGGTGGATCCAAAAAGATATTGCTGCAATTTATGTCAGCGTTCCACCACATTTAACTGTTCTCTTTCTTCTTGCTTCATTTCCTTCATTTTGTTTTTTCATTTAAAGTGATCAAATTTATTAGCATATTGTTCATATTTTTTCATTTCATATCTACAGTCATGTCTTTATTTTTATTTTTTATTTTATTTGTACCTCTCTTTTAACTTACTAATCTTTTCAGAGAACAGTTTTAGATTTTGTTAATGTCTTGTTTTTGTCATCTACTTCATTGATTTCTACCTTTATGCTTTTAATTTTCTTTCCTCTCAAAAAGGTCTTTTCTATTAATATTTTTCAAACTTCTTGAGCTGGCTATTTGGCTCATTTTAAAAACATGAAACTTCCTTTAAAGGACAGTTATAACTGTATTATAGATATTTCATCATGTAAATTTTCATTACTCATCAATTCTAATTATTTTTCCATTTTCTTAACATATTATGTTTGCTGTAAGTGTATTTGAACTACTGTTGATTTCTAACTACATAAACATTTGAAAGTTATTATCTTATTGATTGGTGCACTGAGGATATAGTCAGCATGATCTTGTTCTTTGGAATTTACTAGAATTTTCTTTATCAGTCAAAGTTTGGTACATATTTCTTGCATTCTTTACAAGAATGTATTTTTCCTACTTATTGAATAAATCTACATAGATATGTAGTTTTATAACATACAAATAATTATGGCATCTATAAAATTTTATATCAATAATACATTTTATATATGCTTAAGCAAATTAATTATACTATTCAAATTTCCCACATTTAATTTTTATTGTCTCTTTATCAGTTTCTGAGAAGAGTCAATTAAAATCTCTAACTATATGGAGTTCCCATTGTGGCACAATGGAAATGAAACCGACTAGTATCCATGAGGATGCATGGTCTATTCCTGGACACATTCAGTGGGTCAGGTATCTGGTGCTGCTGTGACCAGTGGTGTAGGTCGCAGATGCAGCTCATATCTCACACTGCTGTGGCTGTGGCATAGGCCAGCAGCTATAGCTCCTATTTGACCCTAGCCTGGGGTGCAGCCATAAAAAGCAAAAAAAATTAGTAAATTCTCCAATTATGATTATTGAACCAACTGTCTCACCATATAACTGATCTCTTGTTGCTTTGTATATTTTGAATCTACATAATCAAATATAAAAAATGTATTTGTATCTGTTTTTTCTTTTGCTATTTACAATGTCTCTCTTTAACTTTTATGACTTTGGTCCTGAATTATATTTGATACTAAAGTTGTTTCCTCAGTGCATTTATTTTAATAAATATGATATTTACCTAGAAAATATCTTCACTTCACTTTAAAACTTCTGTGTCTTATATACTGCTGTAGTTTTAATATCATCAGGTATTGCCACCCACCATGTTATCAGATATTTTCTTTTCACTCCGTTTTTACACTTTCTCCCTACTTTACTGTCTTCTATTCAGTAAGCCAAAATCTCTTCTGCTAAAGAAAATTTTATGCATGTTACTTCTATTTTCTGGTGAATACCCCATATTATTAAGATTCATATTCATGTTCATTTATCCATGTCAATTTACTAAACTTTCAATACTTAGGAATTTATCTTCCTACAGAAAAAAGCTCCTGGGCATTGATCTTGGGAACGATTTTCTGGATGTGACAACAAAAGCACAAGCAACGAAAGCAAAAATAAACTAGTGGGATAACATCAAACTAAAAGAACTCTGTATGGCAAAAGAAACAACAAAATAAAGTAACCTGTGGAATGGGAGAAAATTTTGGCAAGTCATATAGCTGATAAGGGATTGATACTCAAAATATATAAGGAACTCACGCAACTCAACAGCAAAAACACAACAATCTGATTAAAGTTGGGCAAAGAACTTACAGATTGCCAACAGATACATGAAAAAGGAGTTCAACATCACTAATCATGAGGAAAATGGAAATCAAATCCACAATGAGATATATCATCTCATATCTGTTAGGAAATCTATTATCGAAAAAAAAACAACAACAGATAACAAATGCTGGCAAAGATGTGAAGTAAATGGAACTCTTGTGCACTGTTAGTGAAAATGTAAATTGGTGTGATCGCTATGGCAAATAGTATGAAGGTTTCTCAAGAAATTAAAAATAGAACTACCATAGGATCCAGCAATCCCACTTCTGAGTATACATTTGAAGGTAATAAAATCATGATTTCAAAGAGATACCTGCACCCTCATGTTCATTACAGTGTTATTTACAATATTCAAGACATGGAAACAGTGTAAGTGTCCACTGACAGAAGAATGGGTAAATAAGTTGTGGTATATATACACAATAGAATATTATTCAGCCATAAGAAAAGGAGAATGCTGCCATTTTCAACAACATGGATGGACCTTGGGGCCATTGTGCTATGTGAGGTAAGTCATAGAAGACAGATACTGTAAATTCTTTTAAAAAACAGAAACAAAAAAACACAAACTCATAGAAAAAGAGAGTAGATTATTAATAGCCAGGAACAAGGAGAAAGGGAAAATGGGTGAAGGTGATCAAAGGGTATATAAACTTTTAGTTATAGAGCGTATGAATAAGTTCTGGGAATCCAATGTACAGCATGGTGACTATAATTTGTAATACTGTATTGTATAATTGAAAGTTGCTAAGACAGTAAATCTTTAAAGTTTTCACTACAAAAAAAAAAAGATGGAAACTAAGTGAAATAATGGATGCATTAATTAAACTTACCGTGGTAACTATTTCACAATGTAGACACTGCACACCATAAGTTTACATAATGCTGTATGTCACTTGTATGTCAGTAAAGATAGAAGGATATTTTCCCACAAAATGAAAAAGTATTTTTTAATCCCATTTTCCCTCTGGCTGCTGTACCCCACCATCTATCCCTGGGGATGTGAACATATCTTAGAATTTAGTTCTGAATTATAATGATACACTTTTGTTTCTTTATAAGACTTTTCTTGTTTGGATCATGATACAATTTTCTAAGTTACTTATAACCCATACTTCTTATATTAATAAATCATTCTCTTGGATTGAATTCTCTCATTCCTGGAGCATTTCTTCTAAGAGAATTTTGAAATATGGCACTTGTGTGTCAAAATTTCTAAGGCCGTGTCATGACCAAAATGTTCTATATCACAATCATGCATTTAAAAGATAGTTTAGCTAAAGATAAAGTTATAGTTTGAATATAGTTTAGGATTAGACAGTGTTGGACTTAAATCTCCAATCTGCCTCTACCTGTGTTACATTGAACAAATTGCTTTACATCTCTGAGCCTCACTTTCCTCATTTGTAATGAAAGAATGTTAATATCTAATATGCAACACTGTCAACACAACTGATTATAAATACAAGGTAACAAATGTTATATTACACAGGAACTTAAAAAATGTTAGTTGTTTAAAAAAAAAAACACTATAGTTTGAAGTTATTTTTTTCAACATCTCGACACTTTACTCCATTGTTTTCTTGCCTCCACTATTGGTATTGAGAAAACTAATTTCATTCTGATATGTTCAATTCTGTGGATCATCTTTATATCTAGAAACTTAGAATTTTAAAATTTTCTCTTTGAATTTGGTGTTCTTAAATTTCACACCTCTGATGTGACAGTTTCCTTATTTATCCTACCTTGTACTCCACGTTTTATATAAATATTGTTCATCTTTTCCCATTCTGGAAAGTTCTTTGTCATTACTTCTCAATTGTTTCCTCACCTCTGTTCAGTTTCTCACTTCTCCTATCTTCTTGAGACTCCACCACAGGTATATTCTCATTTCTCCTCCTAATCATAACTTTTTATATTTTCCTTTTTAAAAAATCTTTCCTGTGTCTTCCAAGATACTCTTAGACTGATCTTCCAGTTTGCTAATTTTTTCTTTGCCTCTACCTTTCATGCTATTTATTCCTCATGGAAATGCTTTATTTCAACTGCTATAATTTTTATATTCAGTGTTTTACTTGGGTCTTTATTATAACTGCTTATTCATGATTCATGTAATCAATATTCTTTCAACTCTTTGATGATTATATATATATTTGTAGGTTTTCAGGGCCACACCCACAGCATATGGAGGTTACCAGGCCAGGGGCTAAATTGGAGCAGTAGCCACTGGCCTACACCACAGTGACAGCAATGCTGGATCCCAGTCACGTCTGTGACCTACACTACAGCTCATGGCAACTCCAGATCCTTAATCCACTGAGAGGCCAGGGATCAAATCTGCATCCTCATGGATACTAGTCAGATTTGTTTCTGCTGTTCCCACAATGGGAACTCCAATTACATTATTTTAAGTTCTTAATCTGTCTGTTTCATTAATTCTGAGTTGCCTATGATGGATAATCTGTCTGTTTCATTAATTCTGTGTTGCCTATGATAGATAATCTGTCTGTTTCAGTAATTCTGAGTTGCCTATGATAGATAATCCAGGTGTTATCTCTCTTTAGCTATATTGCGCTTCTCAGTTCTCTGGTTACTGTCATTATTTTCAACTTTCTGCCAACTGAAATTATTTTACCCTAGAGGAATTACCTGTCTTAGCTAAAATGTGAGAAGGGCAAAGTCCAGGCTTCTGTTTGTTCTCTTCATTGGTTCATAAAGAAGAGCTGATCACACCCTAAGCCAGGAAGCTCAGTGTCTTGACCAGTTCTCTGCCCTCTTTACTGTGACCCCAACTCTCTGGGGATATTTCTACTCCTCTAACCTAGAAACTGGTATCTCCTGAGAGCTTTTCTTTTTGAAATACTTGATCTAACTTAGGGTGTGGAATGGTGGAGAAATAAGCAGGAAGAAATGCTTCGGGACGGTAAATCATTCTTTATCCATTATCTGCTCTTCACTGAAGCCAGTCTGTGGCACTGCCCTAATGTTGATCCACAAACCCTTAAAATATTGGGCTGGCACTTCCATTTTTTTCTGTTCTACAGTTACGTGGGAGCAAGCAATCATCTATCCAGGACAACATATACAGAGGGAAATACTCACAACTCGAAAGCTCCCTCCATTGCCAATTCACATATATACACACACGAGGTCACAATTTCCTTCTTGAGTATTTGTCACAATCATTAATCTAGTTATTCGTATGCTATTTTTTCTTTATGTAGTTCCCAGGATTAGACTGTGGGGGAAGCAGCAGCCCATGTTCGTTCATCATCTTGTTAGGAATTTGTCTTTATTTTTCTACTGTATTAAATACAAGGATTTTCCCAGCTTAATAAATAAGTAAGAACACTGAATCTATTTTTATAATTTGCCCAAAATTATCTTTCTACAAGTGTAAACATATAGCACTTAATCAGTGGAGAAACAGACACATGTATCAGTCCACAAACCTTGGGGGATAGAGGTAAAAAAGCTGTAGAGACTCCCGAGAGACTGGATTAAGATGGCAGAATAGAAGGACTGGAGCTCAACTTCTCTCCCAAAAAACAACAAAACTACAACCAAATGCCAAGCAACCTTCAACCAAAGGGACTGGAAACTTCCAAAAAAGATATTCTACTCCAGAAGACAAAGAGGAGACCACATCAAGAGGTAGGAGGGGTGACTACATGATAGAAGCAACCCCATACCTCCCGGGTGGGAAGCACCACAGACTGCAAAGAAACTGCATCACAGAGACTCAACTACAGGACTGAGAGTTTTGAGCCCCACGTCAAATCCCCATGCCTGGGGATCGGGCAAAGGGAGAAAGAACCCCTGGAGCATCTAGCATTGAAGGCCAGTAGGGCTTGTGTGCAGGAGCTCCACAGGACTGGGGGAAACAGAGACCCCATCCTTGAAAGGCACACACAGACTTTCATGTGCACTGGGTCCCAGGGCAAAGCAGTCTCCATAGGAATCGGGGTGGAACCTGACTGCGATTCTTGGAGGATCTCCTGGGAAAATAAGGGTGACTGTGGCTTGTCCTGGGGGAAGGACATTGGAGGCAAAGCTCTCGGGAACATCCATCAGCCTGCATTTCTCTGGAGGTGGCCATTTCTGGGAAAATCTGGTCCCTCCCATCAGTGCTGAGAAGCCCCAGGCCAAACAACAATCCAGGTGGGATCTCAGCCCCACCCATCAGTAAACAGGCTGCCTAAAGACCCCTCAGGCACAGAGCCAGTCTAATCTCATCCAGAGACAAAGCCCCACCCATCAGAGAGATAAAAATCAACCCCACCTACCAACAGCAGGCATCAGTCCCTCCCAGCAGGAAGCCTACAGCAAGCCCTGCCCATACCAACTTTAGCCACAGGGGAGGCAAACACCAGAACTAAGAGAGGCTACAACTCTATTGTTGGCAAAAAGGTCACCATACCAAAAACCTATAAAAATGAAAAGACAGAAAACTATAACTCAGATAAGGGAGAAAGAGAAAAGCCCAGAAAAACAGCTCAGTGATGAGATTATCAGCCTCCCAGAAAGAGACTTCAGACTGTTGATGCTGAAGATGATGCAAGGCATTGGAAATAAACTGGAGGCAAAGATTGATAATTTACAGGAAACACTGAGCAGAGAAATACAAGCTGTAAAAATTAAACAAGAAGAGATGCAAAATACAATAACTGAAATAAAAAATTCATTAGAAGCAGCCAACAGTA
>PVHT021183648.1:16122047-16193587 GCA_004024745.2 Catagonus wagneri | reverse complement strand
TATCTTGCCATTCCCTTCTAGCCTGTAAGGTTTCTGTAGAGAAATCAGCTGACAGCCTTATGGGGGATCCCTTATACTTAATGCTTTGCTTTTCTCTTGCTGCCTTTAGGATCCTCTCTTTATCTTTAATTCTTGCCATTTTTAATATAATATGCCTTGGTGTGGGTCTGTTTGGGTTCAGCTTGTTTGGGGCCCTCTGTGCATCCTGTATCTTGATATCAGATTCCTTCAGATTTGGAAAGTTTTCAGACATAATTTCTTCAAATATTTTTTCAATGCCCTTTTCTTTTTCTGCTCCTTCTGGAATTCCTATTATACGTAAATTGGGCCTCTTTATATTATCCCATAGATCTTTTATATTGCTTTCACGTTTTTTAATTTGATTTTCTGTCTGCTGTCCTGATTGCGTGATTTCCATTATTCTATCTTCTACATCACTAATTCGTTCCTCTGCATTATTCAAACTGCTCTTTATTGCCTGGCCCTTCTTAGTGGGTTAATAATCCGGCATTGCTGTGAACTGTGGAGGCCACAGATGGAGCTCGGATCCCACGTTGCTGTGGCTATGATGTAGGCTGGCAGCTACAGCTCTGATTCAACCCCTAGCCTGAGAACCTCCATATACCACGGGTGTGGCCCTAAAAAGTCTAAATAAATAAATAAATTGATGAAAGGAAAAAAACCTACAACCAAGAAAACTCCACCCAGCAAGGCTGTCATTCAGATTTCCAGAGAAATCGAAAGCTTTACAGACAAGCAAAAGCCTAAAGAAAAAAATCACCACTGAAACTTCAAACAGTATAAATAAGTGATAGATTTCCCTTGACCAACATAGGATTTAACAAATCAAGTGCCATATCAAACTTTAATTAAGACTTTCTTTGTAAATGACCAAGGAATTTTAAGGACATAAAAGCATTGTGTCATGATGTGGCAAATACATATTACTCAAGCATTCGATGAATCTGTATAAAACTGAAAAATGTTGGTTGTTATAAGGACTCTAAAATGTTAGAACTCAGAAAAAGTAACCAAAACTCAAAATAAATCAAAAGATGCCAAAATTACTTTTCAATGTCATGCCAAAGCATTTTCTAACACGTCTGCCCAAGGTTTATTTAATTCTTCAGGGGAATATATCTGGTTGATTCATTATTTACTGTTGATTAAGGTTCAGACTCTATGAAGATACATATTGATTTGTGCACATTAGTCTGATAAGTGATGATTCGCTTATGGTTTTATCATTCTGTAAGATGTAACTTTTTTGTCTCATTTATTAGCCAGCTTATTTTATCATTTCTTTCATGACTGAGTATATAAATCTTTGTTCCTTGAATTCTTCTTTAAAGCAGCTTTACTTTCCAGCTGGGTCCCTAACTAATGAGTTAAATAAATTTTGACACATTATTACTTTATATTTATATGAAAGTCATGTTTTTAACTTTTGAAAAGTATACTTTAATCATCTTTGAGACTTTTTGCTTGAAGCTATTATACTGGGTTGTCCAAGAAGTATATCTTATAAGCTCTTTCCTCCTGGAAACACCTCTCTTGAGTCCTAAAGGGAACCCCAAGGGCAACAGACTTTTCGTTCATTGACTGTTGTTTTATTATTCTTCTGATGTTGTATTTTTATTTTCATTTCTGGTTGTTAGTCTGTATTTTGTCCAATTTGTGGGTTTGGCCATGTCTTTTTCCACCATCCAGTCCAAGGATTTGTAAGTAACAGACTCTTTGGCCAATCTAACTAGGTAGTCTAGAGATCACCCTGCACATACATGAGTCTGCTTTGCACATGACTAATAAGTCATTCCCACTGGTACAAATGGTGATTGATAATCTGATTTTATGGTATGCCTCTGTTAACTGTCAGATGAGAGGTGAGAGATAATCTAGTTTGTTTGTTTGGTTTGTGGCTTTGTCTATGTATGAACCTAACCCAATTAGGAAAAAGCTTTATGCTTACCAAAAAGAAAAAAGTCTCTTTGAGATCTAGACTGGTGAGGTTCTTTTGTTTGTTTGTTTCTACTTACTTTAGACCTGTATCTGTCATTGTAGAAGTGAAGCTGCAAGCTTTCTGTGTGTTTCTGTATCAATAATTGAGAAAAGCATTTTCCTTTCATTACATAACATGAAATATTTTTCTGCCTCTGGAGGGCATTAATACATTAAACCTTAAAACGTCTTAAATTAAAGCAGCTCTGTTCTACTTGGTTGTAGAGACCAATAAGGGCTTGCATAAATTTAGTATTTCCAGAATTATCATAAAATAAAGAAACTGAACTTCTAAAGTTCTGAATGTGCTAGGATTTAAAAAACAAAAACAGAATATTTCACAGAAACTGCTGGCTCAGAAGCATTTTTATATAACAAACAAGGTTCATGTACTGAAAGTGAATATTATTGGACAAATCACAATGGATTTTCTAATTTTATTTAAAAAGAGCTTATTGTCTTTACTTTTATTAATGTGGAAGATAACAAAAGCATATTCTTTTTAAAGATTTATATTCAGTTATCACAAAGAAACTAGAAATCTGAAGTTCTTAGGTTTTTTCCTTTTATAAGTTCAGATAGTAATATTTTACATTTTTAACTGAGGAAAATCACATGTTCAACTACATATAATTCTGATAAATATTTTAGATCAGCAATAATCATGTTCTATAGTATATCAGTTGAAATTTGCTTTCTAGGCTCTTTTTTTATTTTAAAAATAATATTAAATTGAGTTAATTATTGTATTATTCTTGGATTCCTGGCATAATATCTAAGTAAGCATAGTTTCAATATACATGCTTTTACTTCTTTTTTGTGTGCATTGTGAAGAGGCTATACCTCTAAGTTCTGCTAGCAAGTGTGTTAGTTTTGCTGCTTTCAGAAGGTATAAAAAGATGTGTGCGACTGTAGGTATAAAAAAAATGTGTGCGCTCATAAGTCTTGTGGTCTGCTAAAACATTTGTGTATCACAGGCAGTTCACAATGAACTACCTCCAAGTTTTCTCTGATTAAAAGAAGTTAGTTACTGTGGTTAAACAGGTGTACTAGCACAATTACATACAAATGTGAATGCGAGAAAATGGGGTGTGTGTGAGTTCTTTCCCAAAGGTTTTTGTTTTAAAGTGTCTTGTTTCAGAACACGGAATAGAATAATGATGAAAATCTACATGGATATAGAAAGTCATAAAAGGTTACAGAACTTTATTTGCTTTAGTTTTGAATCCCTGCAAACAATGAGTCTGAAAAGAAGAAATGAAATGTATAAAAAAATCAGCAGGAGTTCTCTTTGTGGCTCAGTGATTAACAAACCCAACTAGCAACCATGAGGATGCGGGCTGGATCCCTGGCCTTGCTCAGTGGGTTAAGGATCCGGTGTTGCCGTGAGCTGTGGTGTAGGCTGCAAACTCAACTCAGATACTGCATTACTGTGACTGTGGCAAAGGCAAGCAGCTGTAGCTCCAATTCGACTCCTAGCCTAGGAACCTCCATATGCCGTGGGTGCAGCCCTAAAAGGACAAAAAAAAAAAAATCAGCAAAGTTGAATTAAATCAGTATTAATTCAAAAAACATAATGCTTCAATGAAAGACTAAAATTAAATTTTCTTTCTGCTGAAGAATTGGTCTCCAAGTAATTACTTTGTTTTTAATCAAAGGTAGTAAAAAGATATTCTTTATATCCTCTGCTATCTGCCCAGGTAACAGAAATTCTGTGTCTCAACAGAATTGTGCAGAATTTGTGCTGAATTTTATGCCCTTAATCGTTTTTTAAGCAAACAAAAGAATCAGGAAACTGAGAAGATAGACAATAGAAATTACACTATCTGAAGAAGGGAAATAAAAAAAGATTGAAAAAAAGTGAAGCGAGATTAAAGAACTTGCAGAACACTGTCACAACATATGTGCAACTGGAGACACAGATAGTGACTAAAAGAAACTGATGCTCTGGTAATAGCTGCCCAGCTCTAGATTTGTCCACCAGATTCCAGAGCGACTTACATGTGCAAGGTAAACATACCCGGCTGCATGCAAATGGACAGAACAAAACACAATGTAACAAAACTGTTTTATAATCAAGAGCAATCTTTGGAGTTAATTATTATCATGGGGGAGGTGTTATTTGTTAAGAAAAATTATCCAAAACTTGAAGATAAAGCAAAAGGATGACAGCTTATCTTTTCAGTGTCATACTGTGGTATGCTCTAAGTCTGCCCAAAATCTATTTAATTCTCTATAAGAATATACTTTGTTTACTTACTATTTACCATTGATCATAACCCAGACTCTAAAGTCACGCTCTAATTTATAGACTTCTTTCCCAGCAAAGATACAAATGATTTCTTTGATACGTGTTCACTTTCTATTTGCACAAGTCATAATTTTAATTTTTTGAGGCATTTAATTTGAAAGGATGAAGTCACTGAAATTCAATTTTTGAAACATCAAATGATCACATAAGAAACTTTGGCTGTAGGCAGAGAGTGACACAGAATCTTCTCCAAAGATTTACTTTGTGTGTTTGCTTTCAGGGGATGACCCATGTAGCCTCAGACACTTTCATGTAGTTGCTGATTTCAGGTGGCAAACAAAACCTAGATGTATGGGATTAAATGCTGCTTTATAAATCATTAAAAGCCATCCTAAAATCAATTCAAAAATTGACCAGAAGCCACTGCACTTTGCTCTAAAGAGAAATAACATGCTGAGTAAGCAATGCAAATACTCCTCACTCTTCCCCAGACTGAAGGAACCTGCTGGGTCAGCATGGTGACAGCTGCAACTCAGTGGACAACAGCAGTAAAGTCAAAAATAGCCAAACCTGCTGAATAAAAGCCAAAAGATGAAAATTTCATTTACTCTGTTGTTAAAACCATACTGTATAAGTTTCTAGGAAAAGCATAATGGCAGAATGGGGCACAAATCACAACCAAAAAACTGAAATATGCTCTAGGAGTTCCCTGGTGGCTCAGTGGGTAAAGAATCCACTGTTATCACTGCCTCAAGTTGCTGCTGTGGCATGAGTTTGATCCCTAGCCCGGGAACTTCTGCATGCTGTAGATGTGGCCAAAAAGACAGAGAGAGAGAGAAATACGCTCTAGAAAACAATCTCAAAAATAAGATAAATGCCATCAATATCTGTAAGATATGATCATCAGTTTTTTCATATCATCGATTTATTGATGAAGAGACCTCAACTCAAATCATTTGGAGGTTTTGATTTCAAAGGACTACAGCAGCCCTGGAAACAGAGACAGCACCTGTTTTCCCACAGAAAATGACGCTTCTTTACAGGATGCTCCCAAATATTTTCCTGAAGTCACCAGAATCAGATCTTCTAAGCTGACCTAAAACACACTACGTTCTCACTGTAATGGTATCCTTGGGGCCCTGCTGTTATTATAAATGATATTTTTTAAGTATTTTCCAGTATCTCCAAAAATTAAACGGGTTTAGCTGGGCTCAGTAAATAAATACAATCATTCCTTTCCCCCATCTAAAAAAAAAGAACAAATGATCACTTTTCAGACTCAAGACACAAACTAATGGATGTGTGTATATGTAGGACTGAACCACTTTGCTGTACAGCAGAAATTATCATAACCTTGTAAATCAACTAAACTTCAATAAAACTTTTTTTAAAAAAGGACAAGACTGAAACAAGTAAATTTCCAGAATACATCATGCAATAATCAGGGGAGGCTGCTAAGTGAAAATGAAATGCATACCTAGAAAATAAGCTGAGAAAACAAAAGAGCAAATACTCTTAAATTCTTATTTTTGAAAATTTTTATGTATTTGCTTTTCTATTTGAGCTTGAGATTACTACTTCAAGAGGCTTATATTGGCAATGTGATGACAGTTATGAAGTAGACAGAAATGAAAAAAGAGTAAAATTTCAAGTTTTTTCTTTTCTCATAAAGTCCATGGATTGTGGGAAACAAGTAAAAGACATGAGGGGAAAAAAATAAAGCATTAATTAGAGGACACAGCTTTGAACAAACTTGGGTGGGGGAATTACATGTTTTTTGTTTGAGTATTTTATTTTGTTGTGTTTTGTTTTCATAACTCTGCCATGCCATAAACTAATTAATTCCTATACCCCCAACTCCTTGCACATGTAGTACCAAGAATTTGGTAGGCACTCTATAAATATTTGTTAATAACATGATAAAATCAAATAATTAATGTGCTATTAAAAACCACTCTAATGATTACCATTATTTATAAATCAGATTACTGTTAAGGCTAGACATGAGGTGTTCCCAGGCAAAGTGTCTCAAACTTTAATGTCATATCTAGTTTAAAGTCACCTAGATATCTTGTTAAAAAGTAGATTTACAAGTTCCTGTCATGGTTCAGTGGAAACAAATACGACTGGCATCCATGAGGATACAGATTCGATCCCCCGCCTCACTCAGTGGATTGAGGATCCAGAATGGCCATGAGCTGTGGTGCAGGTCACAGACATGGCTGATCCCACGTTGCTGTGACTGTGGTGTAGGCTGGCAGCTACACCTCTGATTCGACCCCGAGCCTGGGAACCTCCATGTGCTGTGGATGTGGCCATAAAAGACATAAAAAAAAAAAGTGGATTTGGACTCAGTAGTTTCGGGTGGGGCTGAACAGTCTGCATTTCTAACAAATTCTGAGGTAATGCTAATGCTGCTGGTTCATGGGCCACATTTTGAAAACCCAAATTCTGGACAATCTGTTGCTTTGTGTCAATAAGCAGACTCCAGAGTAGGGCATCAATGAGAAGTGCTGGGCACATGCCTGGAAGGAAAGAGAAAGGCCTGGGCCAAGCATGGCCATAGCAATGGTGAGATGGAAGATGATCATCCAACAAACATGCACACTGCCCCTTTCCTTTCTTGCTCTTTTGAATGAAAAATTTTACCTTCTGCTTGAAAAAAAAAAAATCAGCAAGCAAGTGGGAGAAGGGAACAGAGACTGCCACCTTACCCTTGAAATGATGTTATGATCTTTCATGTGGCTTTATGAGGCCAGGTGAGAAGGGTTGTAAAAGACCAGTCTCCTCCTCTTATCACACTTTCTCAAGGGTCCTTATTTCTTGGAGGAGAGACCTTGGCTACAACCACAGGATGTCTATTCCCCAAGAATTCTGAAGCTCAGAGGAGTTTGTTCTGGCATCACTGGCCTCTACAGCATTTTTTACCAATTAGCTGCCCCTTTCCTTCTCCCTTTCATCCCATTCCTTAACTCTAATTCCTCCCCCTCTGCTTCAAGACTCACAAATACTGAAGATACCAAGATGATCCACACTACACCTGCCCCCTCCCCCTATGCCTGTTCAACCATCATTCTTCATCATGGCCATCATACTCAAGGGAGTCATGATGCACTCAATGAGACTGTCCCTTTCCTGGAAGATATTATTTAAGAATCAGTGACTAAATCTATTCACCTACATTCCTAGTCCAGAGGTTACATGAATCTCTCATTTTAGCCCCTAAACTTGTCTTTTGAGCTCAAGTTTTATACAAAGACAAAAACTTAAAGAGAACAGAACTCAAGCTATGGTGTAAAAACACAGTTAGTTTCTTTTTCTCACTCTTCACTAGAGATGCAATGTGTAATAGTTTCCTGCCTCCCCTCTTACTACAGTGATGGTCCTCAGACTGGTGCCCACAGCACTGAGTAAGAGACTAGTGGGAAGATGGAAGCAGGAAACTGGATGATGTCGGGCTGCCACCAGCAGGGCAACCATGTGGCACAAATCTGGGGGAATAATTAACTGAGCTATCATGAGAAACCACCCTGGAGCTGTCTGAGTCTGCAGCCCTGGAAGGGACACTTGAGAGAAGATGACCCGCAAGAGGAGACTGGGAGAGCAGGAAGGCATGAGGGCCAAGGAAGGTAAATGAACTTCAGGTCTTGGGAAGTTTTCTCCAGAACATTTCTCTTCAACTCTGTACGGGTATATATATAATAACAATGATGATTAAAATGCATATATTGTCTCCAGAAAGTATTGTGGTTCATTGACTGGCTTTGTAATAGAAACACAAACAACTGTCTCTTGCGTAAACTACAGAGCATTTATTTTGGATGCTCAAGCTTTACAACAAGGACTATGTATAACACTAAATGTGTCAGTTTATATTATTGGGAGTCTTATTTTATTTCAGCAATAACCTACAGACTTTATTGTAATTTGGTATGTTTCCAATCCTGAATTCAACAAGTAAAAAGGGAAAATTAGTAATATTATCAAGAAGAAATGTAAGACAAGATAGATGGACCCCTAAAAGGAGAGTCTACCCAAAGAGAAAAGCGAAATGAGTAGCTGTGTTTCAAATGAAAGATCAAGCATGACTGACACGTGTCATCTTAACAAAAGATAAACAATGGTAAATGCTTATGATTTTAAATGCAATGTTCAAGCCTTTGTGCTTAATGCCATTTAATCCTAGCAGCCAATTCTATAAAACTGAAAGTGAATCAGTAACTCACCCAAGGCCATACAATTGGTAAGAGGCAGGGCTGGAATTCAAGTACAGGCAGACTGGTCACAGAACCCAAGATTTTGCCTCTAAATTGTACATAGTCTCTAGAACCAGCAACCCACACTGTTCCCCTGTGACACCAGGCTGAGTGTTTTACATATATTATCCAAAGTACTAACATAATGGCCACATTCAGTTCTATTTCATCTCGTCTGAAAAAAAAAAAAAAAAAAACATCAAGAAGGCTAGAAAATATGAGTTCAAAAAGGGAGAATTTCTTAAAGTTCATCCAGGATAGGCCAGAGGAAGCATCACTCTGGCCAAATGGTGTGAGCAGTTCAAATAACTTAGCCATAAGGAGGAATATTTCAGATCAAGGTCATCCAACCAACACCTCTTGGTCTGATACCATAATTACCAAACCTCCTAGATATACTTTTATTTCTTAGGTTTTCTGGTTCCCTCTAGAAGGAGTGAATGGAAGAACCACTGGTATCATCTCATGGCTTTCTCAGAGTATATTAATGAACCGCCATTCTGGTTTATACATCAGTGCTTGTGAGTTGGGACTCATCAAGTCTGTCCACTTGACTAAATTGTCAAAGCCAGGATCTCTGATATTTTACATCTAAGACCACACTAAAGCTCTGCCATTTTGAGACCCTGTTGGTAAGGCAGCTTACCTCCTGGCCTTTCAAGAGGATATACCTACTTTCTGCCTAATTAAATGGTGGTGTGCTCAGTTTTTACACGCCTTGTTTCTTCAGTCACACACAATTTTTAAAACTAGGGGAAACATATGAATTAACTGTCATGAATTCTAAAGAATGCAATTCCCTTGCAAGACATTTGGTTCATAAGACATATGGCCCACACCAAAAGGTCCCTGAAATATGTTCATATCCCAAAAGTCCAAGAGCATGTTTGGTCCATGCCAAATGGTTATGAACAGAACCAAGTATCAAAAAATTTTTGGCATAGATCAAACAACTTATGAACGTTTGGAACGGGACCAAATGTCTGCTAACCATACAATTCAACAAAATGAAAAAAGTAGAAGAAAAGGAGAAATAATCATCCATTAATAAGCAACTGTAGTACTATTCAGGGAGAATGACTTCAAACAAAAATTATTCATGTTCCCAGTAGAAGTTGAACAGAAATATAAACCAAAGTCACACAGAATGAAAGCTAAATAAAAGCCTTAGAGAAAGTCAGAGTTCTTTGGTCTATTCCTAATTTCCAGAAAATGCTTTTACAAATGGTCAGGCAGCTGAGCATCTGAGATCTAATTGTGTCACAACTAACAAACTGGTTTGATGTTCTCCTTTTAGAAGAGCAGATGGAGTCGTCTAAAGACTATGAGAAACCCCTGAAGAAAGATGTGACAGTCTGAGGAACAGACTTAAACTAATGTTTAAAAAATAAATGCTTTCATGAATTAGCAAGGATTTTGCAATCCAGATCTAAATGAGATTTTCATCATTCTTTAAACAATGCCAAAGTAATTTTCTGATTTTAAAGAAGAAAAGGGATAATAATTTAAGAAGTCAGATAAAGAGGAATTGATGAGAAAAAGTTCAGCATGAGTGCAACATCAAGGAAAATGGCTTCAGATAGTGTATCTTCTATTTCAAATCTCTTTAAAACATAGGACAGTGTGAAAAATAATATAATAGACACTTATGTATCCAATACACAGTTTAAGTAAATGCTAATATTTTGTCATACTTGCTTCAAGCCACTTTTGAGAGAAACAAAACCTTACATTCATAGTTGAAGGCCCTTCCCAGTTCAGGTCTCCTCCTTTTTTCCCCAAAATTCATCATTATGAGTTTTGATGTGTACCACATCTACTATACATATATATACACATATATACACACATATATATACACATATAGTATAAAAATATGTATATATGAAGTATGAATAGTATTAAAATACGAATTGGAAAAACACCAAACTTGTATATCTCATATAAGTCATACATCATGTATCTTTTAAAGTATATTCTTAAAACTGCTTTCAACTGAGACATTTTAGAGGGTAAATTTCAGAGTTAGCACACGTGGCTAAAAACCATGGCCATTTCTTCTTGGAAAATAATATGAATATAAACAAAATTTAGAGCAAGAACTTTGTTACTGTGGATTCTGAATGCCATTTTATAAGTTCTGAGAAGATAGAATGAAAAAGAATCTCAAGGACAGTAATGTAACCAAAAAGTCTACCAAGAAGCTCACATTTTATAAATTTGAAATCAGAGATGAAACAAGTCCAAAACAGATTTCAAAGGTGAACCCTAGTACTATAAAAGATTATGGTGGCTCATTGAACTCTACTCCATGCATGCTAAGCTATTTTCTGGGAATACACAGCTTCAGAAATTACATCAAGTCTTCAAACCTCAAGGGTACTGTTTAATAAGTTATTATCTGATGTACTAAATTTTTTTAGCACCTAAATTATTCTCACATCAGCTATTCCCTGAGATTAAGTATGGCCTCCATATAAACCATATAGATTTCTGATTACTTAAGAGTTCACGTGACTTTCAAAATGTGCTCAGCTTATTCATGGAAGTAATTTAGGGCCACCTAGGAAATCCAACTAAACAAGTGAAATTCACTCTGATTCCACTATACCCATAAGCTTGAAGACAACAGCATGAAAAAGGTCACTCTGATATATGCAAGCCTATTAAAGAGACTCTATTGACTGTACCATCAATCCAAATGGCCATTATGATTGGCAAGCAAAGCCAATTAAATAAAGAATGGTTCACTTATTGATTTTATGGAGTTAGAGCTTCAGAGAGTTATAAATGCTCTAGCAATCTGGCTCATGGTCAGACTTCCTAGGATCATTAACAGTCCCTTGGTAATTTTATCGAGAGAGGTATCGATCGTAATATTCCAGCCAAATTCTAACTTACAGAATTACAGTCTACCCTTCCCAAATTCTCTCAGACTAAGTGATATATCCTGAGAGGAGAACAACCCCTGGCTCCTAACCCCGTGGTGACTCTCCCAACCCAGGCCCCTTTGGGAGGGTGAAATCAACTCTCTCTGGCCCAACTCAAGGACACGGGATCCTTGGTGGGTTCACAGAAACCTCTTTTCCCACCACACACTCAACAAAAAAATGAACCTATTCTAATCCTTGTTCAGCAAGAAATGTGTCTGGTCATTCCATTGGCAGGAACAACTGCACGTGGCATGAACAGATATTTATTCACAACCACCTAATTTTTCTCTACAGATCATCCCAGGAGCAATAGAGAGAAGGTGAAGTGTGAAGAGCAAAGTTGTGGGCTTCAGCTCCCACTGAAAAGAAGAGAAAAATCAATAATCAGCCTGTTATTCCCCTTGAAAACAAACATTAGCTTTCCTGGTACAGAAACAGAGGTCGGAAAACACCAAACAATTACATTATTTTAGCCGGCTCAGAAATATGATCATTCCTTTTTTCCCTAAGAACACCCAGGAGAGATCATCTTTAAATGGGTGTAAACATGGAGGAAAGTCGCCCAGGAGGTGAGAGAACTGTGGTATCCCACCAGTGTGCAAGATAACTTGGGATGAGAAACCATGGATTAGGTGATTTTTTCAGAAATCATCATCATTCTTACAATCTTGTCAATAGGAAAGTAAATAATAGGATATTTATTTGTCTGACTTTATGTGAAAAATAGGTTGACTCAATGAGAAAAAAACAATGAACTACCATGGTTTGGTATCACCTAGGTTTTAATCACTGACAGGTTGACAGAGGTTTAGTTTTCATGGGGTTATCTTGTATCATGTGTACATAGCTCAAGCTACCCATAAACTCTAGGGAAAGATTTCTTTGGTAATGAGGGTTCGAAGCTTTGTTTCTGTGGAAAACAATACACATGATCATAGCTCAGAAAGCATTAATAGCATTTCTATGCACTTAAACTACAGAATAGTTGACTGTGAGACATAAATACATCTGGTTAACATATAAGCACATATCAAGTGTCTAAAAATCTTTTCTCTTTTTAAGCAATACTGACACCCATTAGCACCTTTGACTATAATTTCATGCAATTTAATTTTTTCATGTGTAAAATTGTTTCCAGGTGTGATTATTATTCATCCATCACAAAATATATTTTTAAAAATAAAACTGACAGCATTCACTTCCAAAATTTATGTATGCTGCTAGAATACTCTGATTATACAACAAAGTAATTTTGTTAATGTAATTTTTGGTACTAGGTTATACTCCCTAAAGATGTGCGCAAATTTTAAAAAATTAAACTCCAAAGTCCAAGTATTTTCCATTAACACTATTCACGATTTCCTTGTGGATTGTAACTGTGTAGCCCAAGGTGATGTCTGGTAATTCTTTCTCAAATTCCTTTTCTTAATCTGCATAACCAGAAACCCCAAGGACAGGAAGAAATCGCATCTTTGATATAATTGTGGACTCACTGTTTCCAGAGCAAATTCAAACTGTGACAGCAGAGACTGAAAGAATTACTTCAAAAGGAGGGTCCTGAAAGTGAGAAAACGCATGAAAAATTCAGACAGACTTAATCTATTTGTGATGTCAGACAAAAAGAGTACAACAAATTACTCTCAGTACTAATGAACTCCAAAAAGGTGTTCTACTGTAGGTCAAGACAGAGCTGCCATCATTTATTCATTCAGTATCTGTTAAGCACCTATTAGATGACAGGTAAAGCACTAGGTAGCGGGGATCCAAGGAGAAAAGGACCGGTCTCTGCTCCAGTCTGGTGGAGGAGACAGTACACGAGGGGCTAAGATTGGTGTGGCAAGCCAGATTCTCCTGGGAATGATGGTTATTCCGAGGAAACATCAGTCAGACCTGCTCTGTAGGAGGATCGTCATGTTTAAGAACAATAAAGATACACACAACTACATATAAAACAGATAACCAGCAAGGACCTACTGTATAGCACAGGGATCAAAACATTACTCAATATTTTTTAATAACCTACAACAGAAAAGAATCTGAAAAAAATGGGTGTATCATGGAATCACTTTGTTGTACACATGGAACTAACACAACATTGTAAATCGACAATACTCAAACAGGAGTTCCCATCGTGACTCAGTGGTAATGAATCTGACTAGTATTCATGAGAATACAGGTTCAAACCCTGGCCTCGCTCAGTGGGTTAAGGATCCAGTGTTGCCATGAGCTGTGGTATAGGTCACAGAGGCAGCTCGGATCCTGCGTTGCTGTTGCTATGGTGTAGGCCAGCAGCTGTAGCTCCAATTCAACCCCTAGCCTGGGAACATCCATATGCCACAGGTACAGTCCTAAAAAATAAAAAAAATAAAAAAATTTCAAATAAACAAATAAATAAATAAACATAAATATAACACATAGGAACCAAAAGAAAAAGAAAAAGAAAAACAATCAAGAGCAAAAGGCACTGGCCTCCAGGATCCTCCTCCCAAGAGTATCAGTCTGCCAGCAGGGACCCTGCAGTTTCGGGCTTAGAAAATCCCCCCTGAATTATAATTGCTCACGAATGGAGGATGGATCTTGAGTGCTACAGGGCAGACCCCCAACAGTGGGAACTAGTAGACTTTTCCTGCCTCCTGCATTGTTTATTTATCCTCTCTCATAATTAATCCTTTTTCTAATCCTACAAGGTAATAATATTTGCAAATGGAGAACACCTGGCTATCCGGCATGATGAATTTTCCAGGCTTCTGGGGGAAGAATTGTTCAAGCCAAAAGAAATCTAACACTCCCCCAGAAAGTAACCTGAGCCCTTCACATTATGAATACACAGACGCAGGGGTTAAATGTATAATGTATATTCAGCACAGAGAAAGCATGAATATTGTGCCTCTGTGTGTGTGTGTGTGTGTGCGTGTGCGTGTGTGTGTGTGTGTGTGAGACCACAGAATTCTAAGCTTGTAGGGTGTGCTTTACATCTATATCATATGTTATCCAGATACCAGTTGTATATTATAAGCTGCATATGCAATACCATATGGACACCATAAAATATCACATGTGTTGTCAGGATAATTTTTACATTCAGTGCATGATTAAAATGTCTTATATACCTATCTTTTCTGTGTGTGTGTGGATTTGTCTCACAAATCGCTTTCATTATCAAATTCAGATATAAATCAAAGTTAAAGTCTCTTTACTGAAATTCAATAAAAAGCAATATGGAAACGTGAATACAGTTTGTTTTTCTTCCCTAGATTTTTCTGCCATGCAGTATTTAACACTGGTGCAGCTGTCAATACCCATTCATCTGCTATCGGGCAGCGTTTTCCTTTCACTCACTGTGACATTTTTAAAGTGGGAAAAAAAAAAGCTTAAAACAGCATATTTGTCACTTTCTTCTTTCTAGTGACCTTTTAAACACTAGGGAAAATTACTCTATATGTACTAAACGCTTTAATCATTATATGTACATTTCACTATAGCACTTTATATAGAGGTATCCTTTAATTAAATGTAAGAAATTTACCTTGTACGTAGTGCTGTTCATTTAATTATTCAAAAATTTCAATATAAGAAAACCTCATAGCTCTTAGCTATGGCAACCATGTGATGCAACTGTAATCTATATTCGGAATCATTTTTTAAAAGTAGAATTTCAGAAATAACTTGTACATACCCCCAGTTTCCAGCCTTTAAGTCCTGATAAATAGCTACATGAAGTACTTTTCTTCCGCATTTAAAAATTTTAAGAATTCAAATTTAAATCTAGTGAAGGAAAACAAACTGCCTTCACATCTCCATACTGCTTTTTATTAAGTTTAAGAAAAATTAAGAATTTAAGAAAAAAAGATACATGGATTGTGAGGCATCACAGGTAATTTGAGAAGGAAGATGTTAAGATTGAGTCTCAGCC
The DNA here is from genome assembly GCA_004024745.2 of Catagonus wagneri. Lineage (NCBI taxonomy): Eukaryota > Metazoa > Chordata > Mammalia > Artiodactyla > Tayassuidae > Catagonus > Catagonus wagneri. Next base: position 16,178,236 of record PVHT021183648.1, on the reverse strand, counting down.
CTATTTTGGATCTGCTGTGTGACCTTGAGGGAAGCCCTGTGTACCTCTGATTGCACCTGGTATCTCACTGTATGCAAAATTAGACACTGATAGCCACTTCTCTCCATCACAGTGCCATGGTGGGGCCCAAACAAGCAAATATTTATGACTATGCCCTGAAATCTATATTTAAAAAAAAAATGAAGAGTAACATGACTTTTTAGTTCACAAATATTGTGTTTTCTAGAAGTGGTAGGGAAATTTTAAATTCTTGTTAACACACCAGAAAGAAATCAAATGTTTAAAACAAGCTAAAATACCGACATGAGCGGTACGTTGTTTAGTGTCCTTTCTGAAAACAGAAAACAATGCTGCTGTACCTGCTATAGAATGGCATTAAAAACTACAGAGTGATAATTCTGGATTGCCCACTTAGTCTCATTTTTATTCTCCTCACTTTCGCTCTGATTGGCCTATCTTTAGACTCGAGCAAGTCTTTCTCCTACCCTTGCTAACTCTGCGATCTTGGTCACGGAAAGAAGTGGGCTGCACACACCGGGACAGAATATCTACTTCACCACTTACGATTTAAGTCACCAAAATGTAACTTAGTTTCTCAAAGTTAAGAGTAGCTTAACTCCTTGTCTCTGAGAAAGAGAACATAGGAACATATCGCATAAAGTTCTTTTGAGGGTCATAAATAGTATATACCCAGGGTCTGAAAATATAATAAGCTCTGGAGAAATGACATTGACCACCTCTGTTCTGGCGAGAGCTCTATGACCGCACTTTCCTGTAACGGTAACGTGGAGGACTTACTTGTTCTGGAGTTCAGCAAGAATCCAGCCAAAGCTCCAGAATTTTGCCGCGGTAGCGCCGCTGGGGCCGGCACTTCGCGACAAAGGGGAAAGAGAAACGCTCCGAGGGCGGAAGCAGGTGCCGGAAGCCGTTGACACGCCGCCCTCTCCTCCCGCCTCAGAGGACCACGCCCAGGAGGGGGCGGGGCGAGTGAGGGGGCGGGGCCCGCGCAGGAGATACCTTTCAAGTTACATGCGCTCTGACCACTACGTGGTGCCCCCAGCAGCTACGCAGCACCTAAGCAGAACTGCTGACGGCATATTTAAACAGAAATTAATCTAGAAGCTCTATGGGGTTTCGGAAGAGAAAGAGGCACTGCAGCGCAGGATTTTAATTTGGGGGAAATTAAATGACCTGGTAAAAGAGTGGATATGAGAAATCAGGGAAAGCAAGTCTTTCCACCATCTGTCATTGAAAATGTTGGTGGAAAAACGTTTCCGTTTGGATCTTATAGGAGTCCACACAAAAGATACTGATAATGCCTTGCGCCAAGACATGTAGATCAAAGTGACTCTTTCACCTCATTCGATAAGTTGAAGTTACAGAAAGAAATAAAAGATTTAAGAGCTGTTGTTGTAGAGGCATTTGTACCAGTTACCAAACTGTGTTTTCAGGGGATGGAGACTGATATTTTGTTTGCAAGATTAGCTCTGCAGCCTATTCCAGAAGACTTGGACTTAAGAGATGACAGTCTGCTTAAAAATTTAGATATAAGATACATAAGAAATCTTAACTGTTGCAGGGTAACCGATGAAATTTTACATCTAGTACCAAACACTGACAACTTCAGGTTAACCCTCAGAGCTATCAGACTGTGGGCCAAACACTACAACATCTATTCCAATATATTAGGTTTTCTCAGTGGTGTTTCCTGAGCTACGCTAGTAGAAAGAACTTGCCAGCTTTATCCAAACGCAATAGCAATTACTCTTGTACATAAATTTTTCTTGGTATTTTCTAAGTGGGAATGGCAGAATCCAGTCCTACTGAAACAGCCCGAGGAATGCAATCTTAATTTGCCTGTATGAGACCCAAATGTTGGTGTATTACTTTTTTCCCCTACAAATTCACGTTGTACGATAACAAGTAAAAATCATCTCCATAAAGTTCAGGGAGACTTCTCATCCTGTTACCTATGAATGGACATGTTCGTATTACACTTTCTTTTAATTTCCACTATAATTGTCCTCTGATATGAGAAGGATAATTATGTTTCTTGTTAACTACATTTAATTGTACATAGTTCACATACCAAAGTCACTAATATTTTAAATTATTCTATATAGAACTACCTTGTAAGTCAAAGTTGTGTGGGCATTTGTGCTTAAAAAAAAGTAATAAAAGTTTTCAAAAAAAGAAATAGAATCCAGGGATTCCCATTATGGCTCAATAGAAACAAACCCGACTAGTATCCATGAGGAAGCTGGTTCAATCCCTGGCCTCGCTCAGTATGTTAAGGATCCAGCATTGCTGTGAGCTGTGGTATAGCTCACAGATGCGGCTTGGGTCTGGCATTGCTGTGGCTGAGGCCTAGCCCAACAGCTGTAGCTCAGATTCAACCCCAATCTGACAACTTCCATATGCTGCACATGCAGCCCTAAAAAAATAAAAATAAAAATAGAACCCAGACAGGAATCAAGATGCAGTTCTCCTCATCCTTCAAGTAAATCTCTAGGAGCCCTGCTCATTTGGCTTTGGCATCCTGGTGAAACAAGGGCTGTGAAGGACAGCCCTCCCCTCAAGGCCAACAATCACTATTAGTTTGCAACCTCAGGAGATTGGTTTCTCACCTGGGTGAATTTCAAAATTGGCACCCATACACAGAGGACAAAGACAGACCAGAGACACAGGCAGACTACTCCAGACTGGTAGGTGGTAGGTGTAATCAGCAAGGGAACTTACTCAGGAGGCTAGTCGTGGGACTGAAAGATGAGCAGATCTCTGCATCTGATAGCCAGAATTGTTTTTGGTTTTTTTTTTTAACCGCCACATCCTTGGCACATGGACGTTCTGGGCCAGGGATTAAATCCAACTGCGACATGCAACCTATGCCACAGCTGCAGTAACACCCGATCCTTTAACCCACTGCACTGGCCTGGGGATCAAACCCACACCTCTGCAATGACCTGAGCAACTGCCGTCCAATTCTTAACCCATTGCACTACAGCAGGAACTCCAGAATCTTAAAAATTTATGTAGACGCCTTAAATGTGTTGTCATATACATACTATCCGGATGGTCTCATCAACACCTTACCCCCCTCAAGTCTATGTCCTTGAAATAGCTCCTAGTGTGGGATTGGTGGTTGGAATCTACATTCCAAAGTCAGGGGAGAGGGTGAAGAGCCTTCGATTGCCCACATCCAACTGGCAGGTCAACTTTAACAATCAATATGTCTTTCTCCCCTCCCTACTCTCTCCCCATATGGTCGGGGCAGTTGGCGAATGGGCTGGCATCGTGCCTGGTGATAGGACTGTTCTAATGGAGGACGCTAAACATTATAGTAATAAAGGTGAGTATTACGATCACTTGAAGACATCATGTCAAGGAGGTTTGAAACAGGAATTGGGCTGGATCTTAAAGGACGAATGAAATTTGCCAGGCTGGCAGGACTGAGGAGAAAGGATCCCTAACAAAGACCTCAGTGTGTCCAGATCTCAGAGAAATGAAATGGCATGGGTGGGTCACTGTGCTGAGGCGTGATCTGAGAGCAGATCAACAATGACTGTCTCAGGGTTTATCCTGAGAAGTCTAGGTTTTAAACTCTCTTCTGCTAGGACCCAGTGAAGTGTTCAGCAGTGTTTTGGAAAGATGTTTTAACATTTGTGTAGGAGTTCCCATTGTGGCTCAGCAGGTTAAGATCCGGATTAATATCCATGAGGATACAGGTTTGATCCCTGGCCTCACTCAGTGGGTTAATGATCCGGCATTGCCATGGATTGTGCTGTAGGTCACAGATGTGGCTTGCACCCATCATTGCTGTGGTTGTGGCTGTGGTGTATGCCGGCAGTTGCAGCTTCAATTCAACCCCTAGCCAGGAACCTCCATATGCCACAGGAGCGGCCCTAGAAGAAAGAAAAAAGAAAATAACGTTTGTGTAGAGAATGAGTTTGAACAGGGGAAAGACTGTACAATGAGAAATGAAGAGCCTAGACAAGAAATAGTGTGCCCCTGAATTGAGGCAGCCCTGGTGTAAGTAGACAAAGGGAACAATTAGGAAATGGAATCAACAGAACTTAGTGAATGACTCTAAGGCGTGGAAAGGAGAACAGGAGTTGAGTTTCCTAGTTTCCTGACTAGGGTGTCTGAGTGGATAGTGGACAGATTAAACTTAATGAAATGATGAGTTTTTCGATGTGAAAATGTTCAAACACGATTACAGCAGAAGACATAATGAAGCGGTTTCACATTTACAATAAATGTTTGGATTTAAGAAATACTTTTCTTTATAGTTGACAATTTGAAATGAAGTTGAACAACTGTATTCCTATATATTTAAAATCACCTTGAATGGGCAACAGCTACAAATGCTAGGCCATTTTATGGGCAAGGATATGCTTTTCAAGATTGGGAGATAATTAAGTACATTGTCATGCTTGATGATGCTATCAATAAAACCTGACATAATTTCCCTTGCATTTACATGGTGGTTGTATTCTTAGAAAATTCTGTGTATGTTTATATGGTACAAACTTACTGTATATTCATAGGTAAAATGATGTTACATGCCAGCCTTAGAAAGTGGTAAACAGTATTTTCACTTACATGGATGCCTGCTGCGAGCATTTGAAGTCATACAGAATACAGGACCATTCTTTGTGTGAGACTTTCCTGTGGATTCCAAAATCTTGAGCATCCCTGCTTCCTTGTATGCTATGGTGACACGTGAATCATTGGGACAATTAAAAATACTCTCAACAAATTTCCTAATCATTCCCCAGAAGATGTGTCAATCTGATTCCACTATGAACTAGTGTGCTTGGGGCATATTCCAGAGAAAATACCACAGCATCCTCTTTCTAAGCATCTGTGGGGACCCTTTCAGCCTGGAAATTAAAAATCAGCTTCCTTCGAAGGAACTGTGATCCTGCTAACTAAGAAATCTTCTTAGGTTTGGCCTAAGTTGCACAAGACACACCGTTAATCAGAAAGTAGAAGAGGAAAAAAATCTTACCCATTCTTTGGTTTTTGGAAGGTCTCATCTCTGTCTCTGAGTGTTGGTAGGAATTTGGGCAACCCATGAACTGTAACAGCTAGTCCAGGGGAAGAGCTAGGGGCAAGAGAGGGAGAAAGATCATATCTTTACTTTACAGCAGCCCTGGCCTGTTGCTTTGTTGAATCCAGTGAGTGGTGTTCTGGAACCGGCTCACACTGGCTCCAGAATTTGGTGAGCCAGCTGAGAGCATATGGGAAGCCTTCAGTTGGCCATGGCGGCAGTATTTAAACCATGGAAATTGGAAGACACTACTAATCAGGCCTCCCCCCACTGCTCAGAGCCAGTGGTTCAGCATTCACCCAGCACCCTACTGGTTGGAATTCTCCTCTATTCGGTAAGCAAGGGAACGGTTGTCCCTGGGGAGGCATTCATCCTCTGTACCCTGTCTGACCCCTCAGGCTGCTAATTGTGACTTCAGTGTTCAGTAATAATGCTTACATTATGGGAAGCATTAAGTAATATTTGTGGACAGCTCAGTGCTGTTTCTCTGAAGCATCCATGCAAGGGTCTCATGGATGAGCAGCCTCTGTGCTGGATGCCACTCTAGGCAGCTAAAATGATTCCCCTGAAATAAACACGTCTGGGAAATCCTAGAACTTCTACCTGATGGGGAATGCATTCCAGTCCTTCCCTCACCCTCTTAACAATAGCTAAAGTTTTACTCAAAGCTTCAGCTTGGGTGTAAAAGCAGACTCACTCGTTCTGCACTCGGACGGTCGGCTGCTCCTGAGAGACCAAGCTTGGTGAAAAGCCACAGTCACCTCCAAAGTGACTGAAACTGACAAGTCCCTGAGCTTCAGTTTCTGGGCCAAAAAGAGTTAAGGGCTCTGTCAGCCTCAAGTCACTAGAGACTTCAGAAGTCAGTCAGATCTGCCGATTCAACACATTTTGCTTGAAATAGGAAAGATGCCAGCTGAAGTCAACCAACAAAAGAGATTTCCAGAGAGTGGTAAAACTAAGGAGAAAGCAGAAAGGAATATGTAGTGATAGCAATTATTCCTACTTCAAACAATCTGACAGCCCTTTTCTAGCCATTCTGTCTCCTTTCTCTACCACGTTCTCTGAGCTAAATATTATTTTGGCCATTTTACAGGTGGCAAAATTGGTCAGATAAGTAAGCTAGTTCTAGAACATCTGGAGACATCAGAACTAAAATCCTGGTCTTCGAAGATCTTGCTCTCAATCACTGACTCAAGGTACATGTTTCCCACTTGATAATATGAAGATGACTTAATAAAGTATCTCTTGAACTGCATCAGTGCTTGGTGCTTGGGCTTTTATGTACATGAACCTCTTTTAATATAGTTGAAAATAGTCAAACATCCATTTGGTTTAACTGAATTCTAGTGCATTTTCAAAAAATCTATATCAGCTATAATAACTCCGTATGTTATTTGATCTTTCTTTTTTCTCATTTTCTTTTTTTAAAGCAACTTTATTGAGATATAATAAACATGCGATAAACACAAGTCTACAATGTGATAAGCTTTCCATATGTATAAACCCATGAAATAAATACTTTGTTCAAGATAATGATTTTTCTATCACTTCCAAAATTTCCTCAGGCCTTTTGTATTTCCTCTCACTTAACCATCTCACCTACCCCTTCAGGCAGTACCTAATCTACTCTGTCAATATGGATAAGTTTTCATTTTCAAAATTTTACCAAAAGGTTCCTGGGGAGTTCCCGTCGTGGCTCAGCAGTTAACGAATCTTACTAACATCCATGAGGACACAGGTTTGAAAATCCCTGGCCTCGCTCAGTGGGTTAAGGATCTGGTATTGCCCTGAGCTGTGGTGTAGGTCGCAGACGTGGCCGGATCCTGTGTTGCTGTGGCTGTGGCGAAGGCCGGCGGCTGTAGCTCCAATTTGACCCCTAGCCTGGGAAACTCCATATGCCATGAGTGTGCCCCCCCCAAAAAAAAGGTCCCTGGGTTAGTCCATGATGGAAAATAATATATAAAAGAAGAATGTATATATATGTATGACTGAGTCACTTTGCTGTACAGCAAACATTGGTACATTGTAAATCAACTATACTTTAACAAAAAATAAAGAGGGACTACATACATTATTTTCTCAATATCTGGCCGTTTTCACTTAACATAGTAATTTTAAGATGTATCCATGTTGTCGTATACTTTTAAGTTTTACATTAGTTCCTTCCACCTTATCACTGAGCACCAGTCCATTGTATGAATATGCCATAATTTGTTGATCTAGTCACCTACTGAGGGACATTTGGCTATTCTCCAGTTTGGGGCTATTATAAATAAAGCTGCTATGAATATTTATGCAGAAGTCTCATATGGACATATGATTTCTTTTCTCTTGGGTTAATACATTAGAGTGGAATGGCTGTATAGTATATGTTTAACTAAGTTAAACTGCAAAACTTTTCCAAAGTGTCTTTACCATTTCATATTCCCAACAGCACAGTCTGAAAGTTCTAGTTCCTCCACATCCTGGCCGACACCTAGTATGTCAATTTCTTAAACTTTAGCCATACTAACGGCTGTATGGTGATATCTCATTGTGGTTTTAATTTGCATTTTCCTAATAAATAGTGATATTGGGGATCTGTTCGTGTGTTTTTTTGCCATGCATGTAGCTTCTTTGGCGAAGTCTGTTTAAATATGTTGACCATTTTTAACTGGGTTATTTCCATATTATTGAGTTTTGAGAATTCTTCACATATTGTAGATACAGTGCTTTAGCAGCTATACGCTTTACAAATATTTTCTCCCAGTCTGTGGTTTGTCTTTTCATTCTCTTAACAGTATCTTTTGGAGAGGAGAAATTTAATTTTGATGAGGTCAAATTAATTAATATTTTATTTTATAGATCTCATTATTTTGGTGTCATATCTAAGAAGTCATGTCAAACATAATGTCACAAATATTTCTACTTATGTTTTTTTCTGGATGTTTTGTAGTTTTATGTTTTACATGTTAGGTCTATGATCCATTTTGATATTTTGAGTTAACTTTTGTGTGTGGTATAAGGCTTAATTTGAATTTTGTTTTGGTTTGTTTTGCATATAGATAACCAATTATTCCGGGAACTATCTGTTGAAAAGACAGTCCTTTCTCCACCTAATTATCTCTGCACTTTCCTCAAAATCAATTGTCCATCTATGTGCGAGTCTGTTTCTGGACCCTTCTGCTTCACTGATCTTTTTTTCTACCTGTATGGTATTACTATAGTTTATTGATTACTGTAGCTTTGTAGGTCTTGAATCAGGTGATATTAGTCTTCCAATCTTATTCTTTTTCAAAGTCATTTTGGCTATTCTAGGTCTCACATTTCCATGTGAACTTTAGAGTCACCTTGTCAATATCACACACACACACACACACACCCCGCTAGGGCTTTTTAGGGGTTTGTATTGACTCTGTAGATCAATTTGGAAGGAACTGACAACTATATTTCTATACACATGCAACAAACATTCAAAATTTTAATATTAAAGATAAAAGCACTTACAATAGCATCAAAAATATGAAATACTTAAAAATAAATATGACAGAAGTATAAAAGACCTGGTCACTGAAAAGTACAAAGCATTGCTGAGAAATTCACAGAAGACCTATAAAACTGGAAAAATATATTTTGTTCGTAACTCAGAAGGCAATATTGGAATGATTTTTTCGTCCTTTTAATAGCAGAAGCTGCCATATTTTCACTTCTCTTGGAGGTAAATGTAGCCATTTGACTATATGCTGCCCCCCCAAAAAAAATCTGAGTAGGGACTTCCCATTATGGCTCAGAAGGTTAAGAACCGGACTAGTATCCATGAGGATGCGGGTTCAAACCCTCGCCTTGCTCAGTGGGTTAAGGATCTGGTGTTGCGGTGAGCTGTGGTGTAGGTCGCAGACGCGGCTGGGATCCAGCGTTACTGTGTCTGTGACGCAGGCTGGCAGCTGGAGCTCCGACTGGACCCCTAGCCTGGGAACTTCCATATACCATAGGTACGGCCATAAAACAATAAAATTAAAATTAAAAAAAATAATCTGAGTAGAAGAAATATGTGTAACCTCTGGGTTGTATGTTTTTCATTCACTTTTTCCCTTCCCCTGGGCGGCCGAGGATGGGGCAGCCCATGAGGACAGTGCCTTTTCACATCCAGTCCCCTGACCAGCAGCAGCAGCAGCATCTGGGAACTTTTCAGAAATGCAGGCTCTCAGTCCCCAACCAAGACATATTTAATCAGCAACCCTGGGGTCCAGCACTCTGTATTTTAGAAAGCCCTGCAAATGGGTCTGATGCAGGCTAACCGTTGAAAACTGCTATTTTACTGCTAAATCCTCCTTTAATTCTTAATTTCATAAGAACTTTCATAGATACTCTTGGTGTAGAAAATGTAGCCCATTTCTTTCCAACCCATAGGCTACACCTTGACCTAACGTTTTTATGTATTACAGTTGTGCTTGCTGTTATTCCTTTTTAGGGTTCGCTGAGGATGGCAGTATACAGGCTGAACTGGCAAGGGCTGGTGAGGTTTATCGGGGTTTATCGATTATAGAACAGGCTCCTCTAGATGGATATGAAGCACTGCCAAGTCCTTTGAGTTTTAGGCTGTTGCTAGTAGTACTCTGGCGAATAATCTTATTGTTGGATTATTTAGGTTTAGGGCTAGGCATAGTGGGGTATCTAATCCCAGTCTGAGTCCTAGCTATCATGTAATCACAAGTGTTAGAATCACTTTCGTGGTTTGTTTGTTTTTCAACTATGACTTTTTACGGTTTAGTTAAAATTTAGCTCTATTATAGTTTTTTTCTTAAATACTCTTTACGCCATAGGTCTATTTATTTGGACTAAAGCTTTAGCCCTCAGGCCTAAAGCATCCATCAGGACCTGGCTGACAGATCTCCTCACTGAGCAGAGTTGCTGGCTCTCCTGGATGACCCGCCTACCTCCACGCTCTTATATGATAGAGAAATAAACTTCTCTTGCTTGAGACTTCTATAACTTGAGTTTTTGTTTTTGTGTTTTTGCTTTTCCGAACTTTTTTTTTTAAATTGAAGTATAGTTAATGTAGACTTTTGTAATTTTTGTCTCTTTACGCACATCGCTAACTACGCCCGTTCTTGCCTCCGTGTGGTGTTATCCTGTCCTTGTGTCAGGGAAGATTCTCTTTTAGGACACACTGTTTATCTCGATGAGATCAAGAGCATCACTTCACTGCAAGGACTGAATTTGCAAGGATTGTACTTGCAAGGATTGTACACCAAAGTGTACATCATCATAATAATAGGAGGTACCTTTCCTATATAACTTTCAACACTTTAAAAATTTGGATAAATAATAAAGTTAGTATTATTGAATATATATTGAGTATATGTGCTACATTCAAAAAGATATAAATTATCATATACAAGTCAATCTTAAAATTAAAATACGAAATGTATTTTCTGCCATTTACCTTGTTGCATAATCTCTCTTCTTTTTCTCAACTTTGAAGAGGAACTATGAGGTTTTTCCTTTATCTTCAAAGTATTAACGTCCTTCAATCCACTCCCATCACATAGGCACTTGAGTTGTCAATGGCAGCAAGAATTACCCTGAAGACTTGTTCCAAGGACTGGAGAAGGTCTGAATAGCCCTAGTTGCTGAAAGCAAAAAGAAAAATGCTTTCAATAATATTCACATTTGACTGTCCTGATCAAATCTTCCTGCAGGAAAAAAAAGAGAAACGATGTTGTGGATAAAAATTTGTATTATTTTAATTATTCAAGTAGGTAGGTGACAGGTAAGTAGATAGAAGTTTTTAATCATATGCATGTATATGATAGCTACTTCCCAAAATATAGTGAAATACAGTCCAATACCTCTTGGTGGAAATTTTTCAATGATTCATCATGAAACACTTCTTATGATGCTTGAATGAGTCTATCAAACAACTTGAAGACTTCTTGATGACAGGAGATTCAAGTGTTCACAGCTCATTCAACATTCCACTTATTTGTGAAGCACCTACTCTGCACCAGGCAGCTTCTTCAATTTTTGAACAGCTATAATTTTTTGAAAGTTCTAACTCCTATTGAGATGAACTCCTTCTGGAAAGAGCTCCAACACAGCTCCGTTGCAGAGACGCACTGTGCTGGGGGCTGGGAATAGAGACACTACATCCTCTGAAGGAGCTCACGGTGTCATGTGGGCAGGGCTACAGGGCTGACAATGAAATCAATAAATGCCAGAACGCAGACACACAAAGTGCTTTGAGACAGTGGATCCAGAAGCCACTCTCTCTGTGAAGGGAGTGGTCAGAGAAGCCTTGGGAGAGAGCATGGTATTAGAGACAGTCCTAAAAGGTGAACAGGACTCAAAATAGAAAGAACATCCCAGGTCCGAGGAAGAGTACGAATACCAGCATGGAAGTCTAAAAGAGCATGGTATATTTAGGAAATTCAAGTAACTCAGTAGGTCCACAATAAAAGATAAGACTGACAGAATCCGTAAGAGGCAAATTAGAGAAAGACTCATTCTTCATGATAAGGGATTTGGACTTTATTCTCCAGGCTACAGGGAATCAGTAAAGAATGGGAAGTGAGGAAGTGACAACTGGCTTTCTGATTTGAATGGTTACTCTGACTGAAGCCTAGAGGATGAATCAGAGAAAGGAGAAAATCTGAGAAAGAAGACCAGCAAATGGTTTGCAAGTGTCTTCTCCTTTCCCTCTCCTACCCTGTCTGTTCCTTCCTCCCGAAATAGGAAACATGTCCAAACTAAGGTGGTAGAAGTGATGCTAGAGATGAACCAACAGATTTTGGAGGTAAGGAAAGGAAATCATCATCAGCACTTTTTGACCAATTCAATATGAGGATCGAGGGCGAGTGCTCCAGTTCCGCACCCTGGAGCATCACAACGTTCTTCCCTAGGGTGACCCTTCAGTCATTTGAAAATAACTGTAACATTCTTTCCCTCACCACTCAAACAATGCCCTCCTCCTCCGCAACCCAAGAATAATAAAATGCCATCCCCCAGTCCTACTGCCCTCCGGTGTTTGATTAGGTAAAGAGGGTGCCTTATATAAGATTGCTCAACCATACAGTCAAAACTCAGTAAGCAGATACAGGCATTCTTCTTCAGTCTATAGGTATTTACCCCAGCCAAAACATCTTCCTCGCTGTTCAGTTGTCAAGAAAATATATTAATGCTTCTAAATCAGAAACAAAAATAAAACCACTCAGAAATCAAGTTTAACATTTCATATTTTTGGCACTTAAAATATTCTTCTATTTGTGCTATCCTAACATGAGCATATGACTTGCAAAGTGAAGTAGCCATAAATCAGGCTACTCCAACACCCCTCCCAGCAGACATTTGTCAGGAAAAATAATTAATATACTGGCTAAGAGAACACTAATAAAGCAGTGCATGGCATTTCATTTGGTCCTTATTCAACAACGGCAAAGAGTTCCAAAGCAAAAGACAAAGAAAATTAGAATGATCATTATCCCGCACCCTGCCCTACTGATGAAGCACATTCTTGAGGCTGGCAAAACTCCTGGACCTAATCTTTATTTTTTAACCTACTGATTATTTCCCATCAGTGACAGACTTGTTCTGTCACAAGTGATGGGTTTCCAAATTGGCCTAAGGGAGGCATGTGGGTTAGAAACAATATTGTCATTGGCCTCATTTTGGCATGATGGGTGGAAAATCAGGCAACTGTTATGTTTTGGAGTTATGGGCTAATAGTGCCCTCTGTTTTCCATTTTTGCTCCCATCAACAGAATTACCAGATGGCTAAGAAGCCACTATAATAGAAGTAATGTTTTGTTCCAATATAGTGGGAAAAGACCAACCCAATAAATATTATAACATTTATCTAGTGGCTTAAAATAGCAATCTAAATGTTCAAAGATAACATTTTTTTTAAAAGAACACATAGCAGAAACTCTTGAAGCCTCACTCCTTTCACCACAATACTTGGTTTTTTTAGAGCGATAAATTCATTGCAGTTTCCAGCACTCTCAAAATATCTCACCCATCCTTCCATATGGCCGACCTTTTAATCCAGTGGACCACAACCACCTGAAAGATGTGTAAGACTCTTCCTAAACCTTCTGGAGATTCTAAGTCAGTGGGTCTATAACAGAGCATAAGAATCTGCAATTTAAAAAAGTCTTTCCAGGGGTTCCCACTGTGGGGCAGCAGAAACAAATCCTACTAGTATCCGTGAGGATGTGGTTTGGATCCCTGGCCTTGCTCACTGGATTGGCAATCCTGCATTGCTGTGAGCTGTGTTGTAGGTCCCAGATGTGGCTCAGATCTAGTGTTGCTGTGGCTGTGACTGTGGTGTAGGCCGGCAGCTGTAGCTCCGATTAGACCCCTAGCATGGGAACTTCCATCTGCTGAAGGTGCAGCCCTAAAAGGCAAAAAAATAAAAAAATCTTTCCAGTTGTTTCGAATAGTCACATTGGAGGACCATTTGGAGGAGTCTAAGTTCTACCTGTGGGAGAAATTTTCAGATGAGGGTACTAGACGGGGAAGTAACCATTTAGGTGGGTTTTTGGTTTACATACATCCTCTGCTCTTACTCCAGGTTTCTTTGTACCTCCCAGTGGATAAAGGGCATAGGACACAGGATGAGTGTGACCCCTAAGTTGAAAACCAATTACCTTTGGAATGAAGAATCAAGGAACTGCCTGGAGAAAAACAAAACAAACCTTCCTCTCTGGACCTGTGAACATGTAGAGCTCGTATGATTCAAATACAAAATCACTGTTTTCTTCACCTTTGATTTGGGTTCATCTTATAGGGTTAGCGCTTCCTCTACTCCTGAAAGAAATTCTGGGAAAATGGAATTGGTTGTTCCAGGCATTCTCAGATAATGAAGTCATCTTCTCTGAAAAAAGAGTCTCATCCTATAACTAAAAGTCAATACTATAGAATGTAAAGCTGAAATTGCCCTCCTCTCCCACTTGGACCTTCACTCCCAGTTGGGGCTGCACATTAAATTTTTTCTCAATTTCCTCTCTTGGTTCACCCTGTCCTCCACCCCACTCAGTCAGCTTCCTCTCCCCTACTCAAGACTAGAGGCAGACTGGGGTCAGGAGAGAGAAGGGAAAGACCAAAGGACATAGAGAGAAGATCTTGCCTGACTAGTGCATTCTAGCCTTTCTTGATGAGCTCTCTTGCCCTCCCAACCCCCAAGAACTTGGGCAGGACCTAAGGCAGTTCAAGGCCAGCTTTCTTTCACACATGTGGCCCACATATGATCCATGGAAAAGATTCATGTGTCGTGCCCTGTCTTACCATCAAAGCAGGAATCTCTAGCCAGAGAATCTTGCTTTTAGGTGTTTCAAGCCTCTGTCAGACATCAGTCAACCGTGTCCCTTGAAAAACAGGAAACCAATGTGTTCCTCTGAAGCACATTTTGCTTGATGTAAAGTGAAGAAGAAGTCTCTCCTCCACTTAGCTCCATGAGGGAAAGGGATAATCAGCATACTGCCGACTCCCTCTAAAAATCTTCTCTTGTATCTCCCACCAACTCCTGTCAGTCTCTCCAGCTTCCTTCACAGACTGGAGGTAAATGGTCTACAATGCCAGTTCATAACTATCATCGTCTCAAAATGTGTGGATTTTGCACCCTGTAATTGTCTTGAGGTCTCAGATGAAACAGGGATTTAAAGAGTCTCCTTTCGCATTTGGGTGGCTAAAATCCTAGTCTCTTAGACTGCCAAACTGAGAAGGGCAATGGATTTCCATTAGAGGATCTGAACATGCCCTGTGTTCAGTTGGCTCTTTGACATTTGAAGTCTGGGCAGACTGGCAGATCCCATTTGCCAAGGAGCAATTACTTCTGTAGTAATTAGGTTTGAAATCATGTTGCCTCTTTGAATCAAAAGCAGTTATCTGTGAAAGATAACATTCAACCAGTACAGACACAGAAGAGGAAACAGACAACCAAAGTTTCTTCAAGCAAATACAGCACTGATTTTCACAGCAAATAGAGACTCTGAGAGTATTAAACATCACATGACTATAACCATAAGGATACCAAAGAGATTTATTGACTAAAGGCAAAATCTGAAAACATACACTGAAGTTATTATTATTTTTATTACAATAGGAAAGGAATAGAGTGACAAAGAGGGTTTGGAATCTGAAGTGGTAAATGGAAAGCAAAAATTTAGATACATCAAGTATTCTGAAGACCAACTAGTTTGAATGCTTTGTTTTACATAAAATAATTACATTAATAACATATTGTTAAAAACAATAATAATAGACAGCCCTATTGAGTATTTAATATGTTTTAAGCACACTATATATGTCATTACATTTAATTATCATGTACATGAAAGGCTGTGATAGATTGTTGTTTTGGGGTGTTCTTTAACTCCCTTTCTTTACTACATAAACTCACAGCACGCTCTAGTGGGCACTATATTTCCCCATCCCACTGACATTAGGCTTGGCCATGTGACTTACTTCAACTAATGTGTTCTTAGATGGTATAACACAAATGTTTAATTTGACTCGTCATCTTACATTCTTGAAATTGTTGCTAGTCCAAGGAGAATGAAGAATTGTACGGACCAGACCTAACCTCAATCTAAAGCCTAGAGCCAAGGTCAACCCATGAGCATCTTGAAGCAGATATGGCTCAACAAACTTACAGACCCATGAACTAGGAAAATTCATGCTGTGGTAAGCCACTGAGTTCTGGGCAGGTTGGGATATGGCATTATTTTGGCAACAGCTGACTAATGTAGAGACCTAGATCAAAAAAAAAAAAAAAATTCCTGCCTTATTACCAATACTGAAACAAAGTTCAAAATCGTCATATTTCCAGTTTTCTCCACACTACCAATTTGCCTCAGTTTAGATACCTTGACTCTAACCTGTGGTCACTGCTGGAAATTAAGGATTTTATTGGGAAAAGAGTTCTATAAGAAGCTGACAAAATTTCTGAATTATTGAAAGAACTAAAAATGTCACCACTTCCCTTTTTTTTTTGGCTTTTGTTTTTGCTCTGTGTGAGATACAAAGATAAGCAAATGGACATCAACATTTGACTGAAGCAACATATCAGCTTTAGAATGAACAAGAATGAAGCAGATTGGCAAAAGTTTTTCATGCAAAATGAACCATCAAAGCTCAGGACTAGAAGCATATAAATCCTTGGCATTAATCAATGCATTATTGAATGCTTATGCAATATTAACCTGAGGGCAAAGATGGCAGTGGGGATTGCAGAGTGGTTAAAAATAGAAGTATGGGGAGTTCCTTTGTGGCTCAGCTGGTTAAGAAGCCAACATAATGTCTGTGAGGATTCAGGTTCAATCCCTGGCCTCGCTTAGTGGGTTAAGGATCCAGGGCAACAAGCTGCAGTGTAGGTCACAGGTGCAACTCAAATCTGGTGTTGCCGTGGCTGTGGTGTACGTTGGCAGCTGTAGCTCCAACTCGACTCCTAGCCCAGGAAACTTCCATATGCTGCAGGTGTGTCCTTAAAAAGAAAGAAAAAAGTAAATAAAAGTATGAAAGCAAGCTCTTCCACTGAGAAACTTTATCCTCCTTAAAAAGTAACTCTTATGACAGTCAAATATTGCTTCAAAGCCCAAAACATTCAGAACTGCATGGAAAGTAATGATTTGCTTCAAAAATAAATTTTGAATTTGCTAACAAACAAAAAATGAACCACACCCGCAAATGAAACATCCAGAAAACATCAACACAATAGTGAAAATTTTAAAGGATTAACTTTAAAATTAGAAGCAAGACAAAAATCCTGATATCATCATTTCTCTTCACAGTATGTAGGATGTCTGAACCAGTAAAATAAGAAAGAAAAAAGAAATCAAAAGCCCAAGAACTGAACAAGAAAAATTATCAGCCATCATTGTATAATAGTAGTATAGGAAACTTAAAAAATTACATGGATAAAATATTAGAACTCTTAAAACATTCTAACAAAATAAATGTACATAGATTATTAATTCTTAAATCCATACTGAAAAGTTAATTTTACTCTTACACACTGGGAATGGACATTTAGAGTATATAACTTTTTAAATTACCACTTAAAAATCAAGGACTTCCCATTGTGGCTCAGTGGAAACCAACCCAACTAGTATCCATGGGGATGCGGATTTGATCCCTGGCCTCGCTCACTGGGTTAGGTATCTAGCGTTGCCATGAGCTGTGGTACAGATCAGAGACACAGCTCAGATCCAGCATCACTGTGGCTGTGGCATAGGCCAGTGACTGCAGCTCCAATTCAGCCCCTGGCCTGGGAACTTCCATATGCTGCAGGTGCAGCCCTAAAAAGCAAAAAAAAAAAAAATCAACACTAAAAAATTAGGGATGAATAAAATAAAACCTTTGCAAAATCTCTAAGAACAAAATGATAATACTTTCCTGGAAGGTACGAAAGGTGAATTTAGTCATGACTTACATGAACATGTATTTATTGTAACCGTGACAGTTATCCCTAACTTGTTCTACATGTTCCATTTAATTCTATCCACAGTTCAATAAGGTTTTATGGAACATTAAAAGCTTACTTTTTAAAAAATTTCATGGCCAAATTCTCAGCATAGGGAAGTTCCTGGGCCAGGGATTGAATCTGAGCCATAGCTGCAGCAATGCTAGATCTTATAACCAACGCACTGCACCAGGGATCGAACCCACAGCTCCACAACAAACCAAGCTGCTGCAGTTGGATTCTTCAGCCCACTATGCCACAGCTGGAACTCCTAAAAGCTCATTTTAATTTATGTATATTTATTTATTAGTGTAGATTAATGAATAGAGATATGGACAAATATATGACAAAGCAACATAGCAAACATTAATTATAGACTCTAAGTGGTAGGGTCAAGAGTATTTGTTTGCTATAAAATTCTTTCAACTTCTTTTCTTTTTTGGAACCTTTCATAACAAACCGTTGGGAGAAAATCATAGGGAGGTGTGAACAGCTACATATAGCCCAGACATGCCTGAAAGGAAGAACCAGGTGTCTTAACACATAGAAGAAGTTTGAATAAAAGTTATAATAGTTTAGAGTGTGACACTGGTGTGGGAACAGGAAAATAAATCAATGGAATATAATAGAAATCAGACATCTATGGGAACCTGATTTATTTCAGAACTGACATGGCAGACCACTGGATAAAGGCTAAATCATTCAATAAATGATAACAGTAAAATTGGTATGCATATAGAAACTAAGATTTTAACAACAAAATTTTAAAAGTTTTAGGGAAAAAATCAGAGAATATCTTTTAAATATCTTTAAGTTAATCAAAGAACAAAAAGATGTGTGATAAAATGATTTGCAAAAAGAATTTAAAACAGGAGTTCCCATCGTGGCTCAGTGGTTAACGAATCCGACTAGGAACCACAAGGTTGCAGGTTCAATCCCTGGCCTTGCTCAGTGGGTTAAGGATCCAGCGTTGCCGTGAGTTGTGGTGGAGGTTGCAGACGCGGCTCGGATCCCGTGTTGCTGTGGCTGTGGCGAAGGCTGGCAGCTACAGCTCCTGTTAGACCCCTAGCCTGGGAACCTCCATATGCCATGGGTGCAGCCCAAATAAGGCAAAAAGACAAAAAAAAATTTAAAACAAATAAAATTAAACTATATTTCTAGGGATACTAAAAAAATAAGTGAAACACTATTAAGATTTATAGAACATATATGGAGTATTTTTCTTTCCATGCCAATAGCACTCTTGCAAACATGGTGAACATTCTTAAAACACGCTGGACTTTCTGTAAGCAGTGTGGCAGTACCAACACCACAGAATGACACAGTACAGGAAGGGCAAGGATCCACTGTATGCCCAGCGAAAGCAGCCCTGCAGCAGGACTCAGAGTGGCTATGGTAATGAGGCTAAGCTGATTTTCTGGGAAAAGGCTAAAACTACAAAGAAGATTGTGCCAAGGCTTGAATGTGTTGAGCCCGATTGCAGATCTAAGAGAATGTTGGATGTTCAGAAATGTAAGCCTTTTGAACTGGGAAGAGATAAGAGAAAGAGATAAGAGAGAGGTCCATATCTAAGCTTTATCTGTTATTATGAAGGCAATAAAAATTTGAGATTATGTTCACTTCATTTGGTTGCTTTGGTCTTTGGGGAGGGAAATAAACAAATATCATCAATAAAATTCCCCCTGTGGGATAATTTATGCTTTAAGAAAATGTATGGAGAGGAGGGGTGAGCACATAATTTGAAAGGAGCCCATTAGAAGCTACAGGTGTAGTGTCTGTGGTATAAATGAATTGGGTGATACATGAGAATATTTATTTTTATTAATATTTATAAAATTGGATACACATTGTCCTATGTTTGATATAAAATCCGAGTTAAAGATTTTAAGTCAAATGCAGTTTGCTAAAAAGTGAATCAAGATAGAGAGATAAGCAAACTCCCTTAGAAATCTTAACATTTTTGCATCCCTCGACTTAATAGGAAAAAAGCTGAAACAATGGCGACATTGTCTTGTACTTTACCTTAGTAAATGTTCTAAAGCTTCTATGAAGTATAATCTTGAAGCTTAAAACCCACACAGGACTTCATGAAGTTCCTTTTTATTAGCCTTCTCAAAGGTTATGAATGGCAGCTAAGTATGTCTTTCTGTCTTAGGAAAGAGAGCAAGATGTTTGAAATTACGACCAAATATCCTTCCCTCTCTCCTTCCTTCTATCCTTTCTCTTTCCTTCTGTAGTAGTTTTAGTTTTCTAATACTGCATAACAAATTACCAACACACACACACACAAGCTTAAAACAAAACAATTTTTTGTTTGTTTGTTTTGCAGCCATACCTGCAGCCTATGGAATTTCCCAGGCCAGGGGTCAATTCGGAGCTGTAGCTGAGGCCTACAACACAACCACAGCCACACTAGATCGGAGGCACATCTGTGACCTACATTGCAGCTTGCAGCATCACCGATCCTTAACTTTCTGAGCAAGGCCAGGGATTGAACCTGCATCCTCACAGACAATATATCTAGTTCTTAACCCATTGAGCCACAACAGGAACTCTCAAAACAAATTTAGTATTTCACAGTTTCAGGTCAGGAGCTGGGCCACAGTTTAACTGGGTCCTCTGCTCAGAGTTGCCAGGGAGAAAGCAAGGTGTGATCAGGGCTGTGATCTCATCTGTGACTTTTCCAATGTCTTTTGATTGTTGGCAGAATTCAGTTCCTTGTGGTTATAGAACTAAGGTCCCAGTGTTGTTGCTCAGTCTTGGCTGGGGGTCATTCTTATCATTCTTAGATCCTAGAGGCTGTCTTCTGGTCCTGTCTACATGGCACTCCCACAAACTGCAGCCTACTTCTTCAAGGCCAACTTCTTTTAACCAAATCTAACTTCTTTTAAGGGTTCATTCACCTGATTAGGTCAGGCCCTCCTAGGATAATCTCTCTTTGGAGTAATACAACTTCAGCTGACAAGGGACCTTAATTACAGTTGGAAACCACAAGTTATTTAAGATGTCTGAAACAAAGAGTGGCAGTGAGTGAGAGAAAACTAAAGGGAAAAAAAAGCTAAGTCACATAGGACTTTGTAAGCCAATTATAGAATGTTTCCTTTATTCTAGCAACAGTTACAACCCATGAATGAGTGAAGGTTTTTAAGAATATAAACATGTTAGAATGGAATAGTCAGAGCTGCATCTTAGAAAAATGGCACTAAGGGGTGGTAAGAATGATAAAGAAGACAATTGATTTGAGCAAGTATTTGCAGAATGAAAGAGAAATTTGTGGCAAAAGTAACTCTAGAAACTATCCTCAGAATACACAGCATGCTGTCAGAAATGCTTTAATTTGAAAATCAGTTATTCTGCACCCATTCCATGGCCAGGAACAAAGTCATATGTCCTTCCTCCTCTAGCCTACCATAAATATACATATATGGCTTTTGATAAAGCAGCTGAGACAGAGGAAAGTCAAAGTGCAAATGCGAATAACATTTAGGGGAGAAGTGCCCTGCAATCCCCAGCACATCTTCATCTACTCTTGCCAGGTAGGGTAAAATTTCATTTTTAAATGTCCTTGAAGTTAAAGGGATATGGAAAATTTAGCCAGTTACAAAAGCCATTGTGTCCACAGGACACATTGTTCAGGAGAAGAAAGAATCTTCCTGATGGTGAGACTACGTGAAATGTTTCCCATGGATCCTCTGTTATTTTAAACAATATACCAAGTGTTGAGAGGGGTCAAAAGAGAGGAGTGACCAAAGCACAGGTGGGTTTGCCAAAAAACCATCTCCTGATGAAGGGAGGAGAGAATATGGCTCTGCAGAGAGAAGCAGCTTCTCCCGGTCATAAGTTTACCTCCATTCAGTTACTTCTCATTCAGTGTGTCAAAGGGCTTGTGATTGGAGTAGCCCATGTGTAATAAATCACCGACGTCATCTCTTGATTGACTTGTAAATCTTGGTCCTTTTCAGGGATTAACTACTTGCTAAATTCATTTATCAAAATTAAAACTAGGTTTTTCAGAACGTCGCCCCCTAAAATCCTAGGAATCTTGGAAAGATTAACTGTTTGCAGATCCTTCCAGACCTAATACCAATGGGTGACATCAACACAAGTGATTAATAGGAGCTCTCTGATGTCCCGGGGACCGCTGACAGGCATTTCCCCCATGTGACAGAATAAGTCATCTTCTCATCAGCCTACGAAAACACACACCCTGATACTCTCCACACTCATGGAACGCTTCCAGTTATTTAGAATGCCCAGAGGAAGTCTGTTTGGCTTTAGTACCAGGAGTTTTTACAAGGATATCAGACCTCCTCAAAGCTGTAAAACAGAATTCTTTACCTCAGCCTCATTTAATCACTCTAGAAGCAACGGTAGCAGCTGTAGAATGAAAGTCAGATCCAGAGTGCATTAGTCATAGCTTTTTGTGACACTGTTTTGAAAAAAAAGGAAAAAGGCATGAGCTAACATTTTTATCCCACCGACCCCTGCACTGAGTTGTATACAACCTATATACCCACCACGGAGAAGCACACTCTGTCTTCTCTCTTCCTCATCTATTTACAGCCTGTGGTGCTACCTTGGGGCCTTAGAGGCATTTCATCCAAATATCCACGTTCACACAAAACGTTCTGACACCTTCCCAGGACAATCCTTGACATTTTCCCTCCTTTCCCCGAGAGGCAGGAGCTGTGAACCCACTCCTTCTTGCAAGTGAAATGGAAGCTGGGCTCATTGACGGTTCCCTCAGATCCTCTACCTCCTTCATTACTCAAAACAAACTCTTTGGGGGGTTCCCATCGTGGCGCAGTGGTTAACGAATCTGACTAGGAACCATGAGGATGTGGGTTCAATCCCTGCCCTCGCTCAGTGGGTTAAGGATCCCGCGTTGCTGTGGCTGTGGCGAAGGCCGGCAGCTACAGCTCCTGTTAGACCCCTAGCCTGGGAACCTCCATATGCCGCACGTGTGGCCCTAGATAAGGCAAAAAAAAAAAAAAAAAAAAAATCTCTGGCTCCGTTCATAGCAGGTCTGATAACACTCTAAATAAAGTACCACTGAGACTTTGGTTTGCACTAAAGGGTGGAAGTATAAAACAGCACGTGTCCTCTCAAACTATCCCCAGATTCCCTTAATTACACTTTACAGGACTGTTCCCTTTGAATTCTTTAAACCAGTGGCGAGCGATCTTTTCTTTTTCCCTCGGGTGCTACTAGTTTACAATATAATCATTTAACTGGGGAATCTACACAGCTTATGCTAAGGTCATTCATTTTATAAGCATCTGGTATAGCTAGCATTACTGAGCATATATGGTTACCATGAATTATGTGAAGCAATTTTTATGCATTATTTCCACCAGTCTTTACAACAATTCTATGAGATATGTTCAATTACATCCATTTAAACAAAGGAGACTGAGCCAGAGGGAATGTATCTTGTTCAAAGTCACTCAGCTAGTGAGTGGCCCGACCAGGAGTTAGACCTGGTCAGTCCGGCCACAGAGCTTGAGCTGTACTCACTGCCTTCCCATTTACCATTGGGTTAAGCTCTTTAGTAGGTCCTAGAGCCACATGGATGGATGAGTCATGTGGATGCTAAAGACGATATTTCTGCCCCACCTCCATCGGAAGCTTAAATTTCAAGAAAAGCATGTTAAAATTGATTACAGTTAAGAACAGAGTGGGAGTCCAGCATGGAGAATGGAATAGCTAACTCTGCCTAGAAGACTGAAGAAATCTTCCCCAGAGGAGAGAAATTCAAGCTATAAACCTGCTACAGAATATCCAAGGAAAAATAGGCAATAAAGAACAGTTGTTAGAAAAGGGGACATGCCAGGAAAGGCAAGAAGCTTGATGTGACAGCATAGGACATGGGATAGTGGGGAGAGGAAGAGAAGGATGACAAGAAATCGAAAGTTTAAGTTAGACCTTAATTGCAGTGCTAATATGTCTGGATATTCTTTTCAGGTAAGGGAGCCAAATGCTTTTAAGCAAAAGGATGAGTAACATTATTAATATTACTCCTGAGTGGTTTTTTTTAGAGGCATATTAGCCAAGTTAAAGTATGGATAATGCAGTAGAGAGAAAGACTGGAAGCAAAGGCACCTGTCCGGAGGCCAAGACAATAGCAGAAGCCAGACATAAATAGAGCCTGAGCCAGACCAGTGGGAAGGAAAGGCCAGAACAAGACACACTGAAAAATCTCTACACATGCCTTCCTACCATTTTTCATACCATATAGTTACTTAATTTGTTTGTTTTGTCTCCTACTACACTGTAAGTTCCATGAGAACAGGGATTTTTGCTGAATCCCTAGTGGCCAGGACGCTGCCCCACAGAACCTCCACAAATATATTTAGAATCAGTGAAGTTGGGAGTTTCCTTCGTGGCTCAATGGTTAAGGAATCTGACTAGGATCCATGAGGATGCAGGTTCCATCCCTGGCCTCGCTCAGCGGATTAAAGGTCTGGCAAGATCTGGCGTTGTCGTGAGCCGTGGTATAGGTCATAGATGCAGCTCGGATCCCATGTTGCTGTGGCTGTGGTGTAGGCTGGCAGCTGAAGCTCCGATTGGACCCCTAGCTTGGGAACTTCCATATGCCTCAGGTGCGGCCCTAAAAAGCAAAACAAAAGAAAACAAAAGAATAAGTGAAAGTGGAGTTCCCCTTGCGGCTCAGTGGTTAAGGAATCGGACTAGGAACCATGATGTTGCGGGTTCCATCCCTGGCATCGCTCAGTGAGTGAAGGATCTGGAGTTGCTGTGAGTTGTGGTGTAGGTCACAGACATGGCTCGGATCCCGTGTTGCTGTGGCTGTGGCGTCGACCGGTGGCTACAGCTCCGATTAGACCCCTAGCCTGGGAACCTCCATATGCCACAGGTGCTGCCCTGAAAAGACCAAAAAAAAAGGGGGGGGGGAATAAGTGAAAGTAATTCAAAGGAATTTAGGGACTAGTTGGATTTAAGAGATGAGAGAGTTAAAACTTCTAGCTAAGGAAACTGAATGGATGGTGATAGAGATCAAGAATCCCCAAGACTGGAGTTTCCAATGTGGCTCAGTGAAAATGAACCCGACTAGGATCTATGTGGATGCAGGTTTCATCCCTGGCCTCACTCAGCAGGTTAAGGATCTGGCACTGCCATGAGCTGTGGCATATGTCGCAGACGCATCTCGGATCTAGCATTGCTGTGGCTGTGGTGTAGGCCAGTGGCTACAGCTCCTGATTCAACCCCTAGCCTGGGGAACTCCATATGCCTCAGATTTGGCCCTAAAAAGACAAAAAAAAAAAAAAAAGCATCCACAAGACAGCTTTGAAGTGTCTATAGAATTTCAGACTGATATGTTGAAGCCTGTTTAACATTTAGAAGTGGAATGCCAGGGTTTGAGAGATTTTGGAATCATCATGTTTAGAGATTTTGGAATCATCAGTACAGAGTTAGAAAGAATCCTGAGGAAGTTCCCATGTGGCACAGTCAGTTAAGGATCTGGCATTGCTGAAGCTGTGGTGCAGTTTCGATCCCTGGCCTAGGAACTTCCATATGAAGAGAAGTAGGGAAATGATGAGCAATTACAAAATTTAAGAGATAGTATAACCGAGAAGAACCCTTATGAGGCCTTCCTAGGACAGACACACCCCGACCCCCCACCCCTGCCAGCTCTTGTCCTCTGCCTGCCTCTTGTCTACAGAAAGACTTTAGCCAAAGAATAAATTCAATCAGAGAAGTGAGAAAATGCAAAAAGCAAAGAAAAATCATCAAACAGGACAAAATAGTAATAGTCCAAATATTAAGCAAGGCCAAGGATTTTAGTTCTACCTCAAGGGCTATAGATAACATTCTAAGCCATTTCCTTTGAGCTGTTTTGCAGATACTGAAACTCCCACCAGGTAGAAGTTAACTACATGATGACCAGACTGTAGCCATGACGTCAGCTGCTCCATCTTACACAACAAGGAACTAGGAACACACCAACCCTGGAAATGAAGATTGCTTTTCTTAAAACAGTCAAGATGACAATGATCAGACCACCAAATGACCATTTTCAAGAAAATTGTCAGATCTGACTGTGCTGTCGGGTACCTAGCCCCCTCTCTCTGCCTACACACCCCTGAAATTCTCTTCTAAACTCTCCTGCTCCTAGATTAGCAGTTGGGAGTTGGTACTTTGGGACATGAGTCTATCTTCTCCATTTGCTATCCTCTTGAATTAAGCAAACTTTCCTTTCCTACCAACTCTTGCCTCTCCAGTACTGGCTTTTGAGCAGAGAACAACCAGACCCAAGTTCAACAACGACAGGAGAGCCAACAACAGAAATGAAGAAGAAACAGTGAGAAAGCTAAGAGGAAAACTGGGAGAATAAAGTGTTTCGAAAACACCAGAGAGGAGAGTTGTGAAAAGCAGAGCCTGGGGATGATCACTTGTTCCATTAACAATATCTGAGTAAAATCAAGTAAGATAGAAAATAGGACTCCCCCCTCCACCCTGTATTAAAAATAAAAAAAGACAGCTTGCACTAGGGCACATGGACTGGCAGGCAGAGAGACCTCTCGCCTTGAGCTGAGGATCTTTGTGCAGAACAAAACTTGCTCAACACCATGAGGTGGTCCTTACTAGGAATTAGGCAAGGGATTATTTCAGGATTGTGAGACCAGAATGTAAGGACCAAGAGAGTCATCAGTCTAAGATAATGGCAGAAAGACACATGCACACTGTTGTGTATGGAATGGAGACCTGCTATATAGCACAGGGAACTCTACTCAATATTCTGTGATAACCTATATGGAAGAAAAATCTGAAAAAAATGGATACGTTTCCCTGTGTCTGCAGCAGAAATTAACACAACATTGTAAATCAACTATACTTCATAAGATCTTAAAAATAAAAAAAAAAACACAAATGTCACATTGAAAAAATAAGATAATGGAGAAAAGAAAACTAATGGAGAACAGGGCAGGAGATGGAAAGAATCCACCTTAGAGTTTAAGGAGCATGGTCAAGGTTGAAACGGAGGAAAATAAGGCATATTGGATACAGGAAAAAGGATGATCTGATCTGTATTGATAGTTCTCCCGATGTTGGCTACTCATGCCACAGAGTGTACAGATGTGTAATTTCCTCCAGCAGGGTTCAGAAACTCAGTAACAGAAACAAAGGAAGCAAGTGGTTAACTTTATCTTAAATTTTTGTAGAAAATTACAAAATGCCCCACTACCCATTTTAAAAATTGACAGCAATCACGAAAGTCTAGACTGTAGGAAATTATAGGAAAATACTACTTTATGCTCTCAACAAATAAATCCCAAGTTGAAAAAGAGACAGAAAAAGAAAGCAGAAATCTGTATAGTGAAAAATATAGTAAGAAAAAGAGCAGCCTGTGACAATGTGGAGACTTATTTGGGTACTAGTTCCAACAGACAAATGATAAAATAACATTTAAAAATTGGCTGGACAGCCAAAAAGCAAAAAAACTGAAAACAAACAAACAAAAAAAGGAGTTCCCTACGTGGCTGAGGGGAAACA
This sequence comes from Catagonus wagneri, assembly GCA_004024745.2. Taxonomy (NCBI): domain Eukaryota; kingdom Metazoa; phylum Chordata; class Mammalia; order Artiodactyla; family Tayassuidae; genus Catagonus; species Catagonus wagneri. The sequence goes on along the minus strand of PVHT021183648.1, from coordinate 16,151,231 downwards.
AACCTGACTAGTATCCATGAGGATATGGGTTCAATTCCTGGCCTTGCTCAGTGAGTTAAGGATCCTGTGTTGCCATGAGCTGTGGTATAGGTTGCAGACACGGCTCAGATCCAGCATTGCTGGGGCTGTGGTGTAGGCCAGAAGCTGTAGCTCAGATTAGACCCCTATGCTTGGAACTTCCATATTCCTCACCTGTGGCCCTAAAAAGCAAAAGAAGAAAAAAAAATTGGCTGGAAGTGAGGGGGGGGTCATTGGAAATGTGTGACATCAAACTGAATTTTTTTTTCTTTTTTGGCTGCTCTGCAACAAACGGATTTCCCAGTCCAGGGAGTATATCCAAGTCATGTTGACACCTAAACTGCAGTGGCAACACGGAATCCTTAACTCATTGTGCTGGGCTGGGGATTGAACCTGTGTCCCAGCGCTCTCAAGACACTGACACTCCCATTGTAACACAACAGGAATACTGATTTTTTTTTTTTTTTAATGGCCCAAGGCCTATGGAAGTTCCTGGGCCAGGGATTAAATCTGAGCCACAGCTGCAATCTAGCTGTGGCAACGCCAGATCCTTTAACCCACTATGCCAGAGGGGGAACTCCTGATTTTTTTTTTTTTTTTAATAATAAGGAATTACTAACATTTGTGCAGTAATATTGGCATTGTGGTTTTGTTTGAGTCCTCAAGTATGAGAGCTGGATACAGGCATACTTACAGACAAACTTGGTACCGAACTAGAGCTTGCTTCAAAATATTTTGGGAAGCAGGAAAGTGGGTGGGGATACAGGTGAAGCAAGATTAGCCATGAATTGATAGCTTTGCTGCTGTATAATAAGGATTCATTATACTATTCTGTGCACTTTCATATAGGTTTCAATTTTTCTGCCACAGATTTTAAGGACAAAACAAGATTGTACTCAGTGAATAGTGGAAAAATTGCATTGCTTGTAATGACGACCAGTTAAGAGGATAGGAAATGAAAGAGAGAGAAAAATTTTAAAGGGAGGATACCTAAGTCAGAGAAAGGCAGGAAGATGAAAAGGACTGGAACTCAGAGAAATAAAGGCATAAATACAAACAGAGGAAGCAACCAAGCAAAAGACAGACTTGTGAAATGACATTACCACCTTGTGGTCTTTTAGGATATTGCCCCTAAGTACTCAAGCCATGATTTTTTTTCACACCTGTGGACATTTGTGGAGATGTCACGCCAGGTGGACCTGAGGTAACCGCCACACCTAAGTTTCTCTCTGAAGGTTTCTTATTTGTGACTTAAATTTTGTTGATTCTCCTAATATTTTCAGACGGTACCTCCATTCATCACAAGGTCCCCACACTTACTAAATTTTATTGTCCTAAATTTCCCTTTTTATGTATTCAGGGTTAGCTCCTAATTTGGTGTTTCAGAACTTTATGAACTAATATTGGTTCACCTTGTCCAAACATTTAATGATTTAAAAAAACAAACAGCTTTTCAAGATATAACTGATTATACAAAAAGCTTGACATAGTTAATATACACATTGTGATGAGCTCGAAGATGGGGATCATCACCGTGACACTGAAGGTAATACACATATCATTACCTGTGTTTGTGTATCGTCCTTTCACCGCTCTGTCTCCAGTCTGACTAATCGATTTCTACCTCCTCCATCCCCTCCTTCTACTCACCGTTCTCTAACTTTTTCCAGCTCCCCAGAAGTTATTTTTTCTTATACTATGTGACAAAGCTGCATAGTGTGTTCATACGGTGTGGGGGTGGCCCCACAAAACAAAGAACTGAGAACGTGGAACCAAAGGGACATTTTATTTATTTTCCATGAAGTGCAATGGTTTTTCTTCTTTTTTGGCTGCCCTGAGGCATATGGAGTTCCCAGGCCAGGGACCAGATCCCAGCTGAAGTTGTGACCTACACCACAGCTGCAGTGATGCCAGATCATTAATCCACTGTGCCGGGCCAGGTATGGAACCTGTATCGAAGACCTGCAGAGACCCTGCAGACCCCACTGTGCCACAGCAGGAACTCCCAAAGGGATTCTACAGAGAAAATGGTCCCACTCTTCAAGCAGATGACCCAAGGAAGACTGTTCCAGCTCAAACTCCCAAAGAGCCCCAATGCTTTTGCCATCAGCTGGTCTTATCTTTTAAATTCCCCCTCCTCTCCATCTACATGCCTTCTGTGTGAGCTCTTGCTGGCTTCCCTGGCATGGCTCCTTGCTTCCAGCCAGTAGCCCCCTCAAATGACCCTTCACACTGCACCCAATTACTTCTCCAAAATGCAGATTAAGCTCCTGACTCTCTGCTTAATACCTTCCAGTATTTTCTATCCACGAGAAAAGAATCCTACATGCGGACAGCCGAACTCTTCCTTACACAGTTACCGCTCTTCATTCTCACCCACGGCAGTGCCCTCAACTTACACACTCTGTACCCGCGACGCTGGTCTGCTTGCTGTTCCCAGAAAGGTCACTGAATGAGTCACACTCCCTTGCCTTGGCACAGACTGTTATCCCTGTCTGAAAACTCATTTTTATGCCTGGTTAGCTCCTAATATTGGTTTACCTTAACTCAGATACAGAGTTAAGACTCAGACCTAAAGCTCAAGAACGGCTGATCTCACCTCCCAACTGAGCGTTCGTATAGCACCTGCGCACCATTACACATATTGTGTTGTGATGATGTGTTTACTGGTCTCCCTATGCCTCTGCCCCCCGGCAACCTTAGATTCAAATAGAAGGTAACTGGAACTGGCCTGACTTTATTTAAGCTTTTCCAGAAATTAGCATAGTACCCAGCAAGGCATGGGTATGAATAAAAGATTGGCTGTCTTCTCTCAATTGGCTAATTGAGGAAATCTGATCTCCAATATATAGGGTGGGTAACCAGAGATTTAATGAAGAAAAGAAATGACATTGTATTTTTTAACGATAATTTGCCAATATTAGCAAGGATTCTCAAACTTCAGGTAAGAAATTAAAATATGTTCAGTACTTCTGGAAGTAAATACAACAAAATATATCGAACAAATACATATCATTAAACCCAGAATTCTACTTGCATGAATTGAAACTGACAGTACACACAAAGATCTGAATGTAAGAATGTTTGTCGTAACAGTATTAATTTATAGTCTAAAAAAATCTGGGAAACCCAAATGTCCAGAATAGGAGCTTTACAAAGCAAGCAGTGACATAACCATGTAATGGAATTCCAGGCAGTCGTTAAAAATTATATAATATGAAATTTAAAATTATTCTCTTGGGAGTTCCTGTCATCTCTCAGTGGTTAACGAATCTGACTAGGAATCATGAGGGTGCGGGTTCGATCCCTGGCCTTGCTCAGTGGGTTAAGGATCCGGCGTTGCCGTGAGCTGTGGTGTAGGTTGCAGACGCGGCTCGGATCCCGCATTGCTGTGGCTGTGGTGAAAGCCGGCAGCTATAGCTCCTGTTAGACCCCTAGCCTGGGAACCTCCATATGCCATGGGTGCAGCCCTAGAAAAGGCAAAAAGACAAAAAAAAAAATTATTCTCTTGAAAGCAAAAAACAGATGCTGTTTATAAAACAGCTGTAGTCAGTTTGATCCTCAGCCCAAGTGCAGTGGGATAAAGGACCCAGCATTGTTGCAGCTGTGGCAGGAATTCAGTCCTTGGCCTGAGAATTTCCATGTTCCATGAATGTGACTATTAAATAAAATAAAAAATTAATTAATTAATTAAAACGTCTGTGGTCAATTTTATAGTGCGTGTGTATGTGTGCTCATGCACGTGTGTTTTTCTGTCATGGACTACTGCAATAGACTTATGTACACTCATACATTTACACAAACATAAGATACTCATGCATAATGAAAGTTTGCAAAAGATGTATGACCAAAATGAAAAAAGATTTATAAATAATTTAATTGTTGGCTTCTCTGTACTTTCTGATTTTTCTCCAGTGAACAGGTACTGCCTTTATAATAATAAGGGGAAAAATAAAGGTTGTTTTTTTTAAGAGAAAAGGAAGAAGAAAGGAAAGGACACCGGTACCCTGAGGCCATCAAGAGGAGAACCTGGGAATATGGCCTGAATTTAAAAGAGCATCTGAATCTTAAAAACAGAAAGGTTAACCCAATTGGTCATAGGTGCCTTAGTGTCAAGTACTCAGATCAATATGTACTTGTGGTCAATGTCAGTGAATGGAAATGATTTGGAGAGGAGGGAGCTCAGAAGAGGAGGTGATACCTGTCAATATTATGGGTCAGACTATTCACATAACCCTTCTTTCCTTGGTGGCCCCAACCCGCCCCTCCACAATGCCTCCATTCTTACTATAGGGACTTGAGAATACTAGAAACTTCCTTTATGCACGGGAAACAGGAAGGATATCTATGGTAGGAGTGCACAAAGAATATCTAGGCTATATGCCCACCTTGTCTTTCTGTATCTGCTTCACCAGACTTCAGCATTTCTCCCTTCACCAGAGTTCAGAGGATAGAGCTCAGTGCTTAGAAATTTAAGTTTAGGTTTTATAAAAACTTTCATTTTGATTTATAAAGATAACCAAAAAAGAAAATCTCTAGTCACATTAGAATTGATATCAAATGTTATTCTGAAAACTCTTTTGTTCTGACAAAAAAAAAATTTGAGGAGTTCTCCTGTGGCACAGCATGTTAAGGATTTGGCATTGTTACTGCTGTGTTGCAGGTTTGATTCCTGGCCTGGGAAATTCTGCATGCCCCAGGAACAGCCGGAAAAAAAAAAAAGAAAAAAAGAAAAGAAAAACCATAAAAAAACAAATAAAAAAATAAAGACATTAAGACAATAAAGCCATACTATGTAAAAAAAGGAAATTGAAAGTTATGATGGTTAATTTTATGTGTCAACTTGACTGTGCCAAGGGATACCCAGTTAGCTGGTTAAATATTTCCAGGTGTGTGTCTATGAGGGTGTTTACAGCAGAGATTAGCACTTGAATTAAACTGAGGAAAGGAGATGATCCTCCCCAACAGGGGATCATCTATCCTGCTGAAGGAGGTAGAGTAAGGCAGGTTATGCTCTCAGCTTTGAGTGTTTGCGCTGGACCACCCATCTTTTCCCGCCCTCAATGCTCCTGGTACTCAGCCCTTTAGATGCAGACTGGAATCTACATCATTGGCTCTCCAGCTCTCAGAGCTCTGAACTACACCATCAGCTTTCCTGGCTCTCCAGCTTGCGGATAGCAGGTCACGGGTCGTCTCATCAAGATATACATATATAGATGAAGAAGTAGAGATAGCAAGAGTACTCTAATTTTAAAAAAACTTTGGCTGCAGAGTGGAAAGAGAAGGGTGCAGGTAAAGGGAGGCATGGTTTTGTTTTAATGCAAAAAAAAAGAGACTTTTTTGGTCTTTTTTTGCCTTATCTAGGGCCACACTCGCGGCATATGGAGGTTCCCAGGCTAGGGTCTAACAGGAGCTGTAGCCGCCGGCCTTCGCCACAGCCACAGCAACGCGGCATCCGATCTGCGTCTGCAACCTACACCACAGCTCATGGCAATGCCGGATCCTTAACCCACTGAGCACGGCCAGGGATCAAACCCAAAACCTCATGGTTCCTAGTCGGATTTGTTAACCACTGAGCCACGACGGGAACTCCAAAAGAGACTTTTTTATTCACATGTCTCAAAAGGAAAGCTACTAAAGAGGAAATTCTGAACATAAAGGAGACGACACAGAGGGAGGCACCGGTATTAAACAAGAAAAAGAGCATCAGAGTCTCCCTGCTTCCAAGACTGCAGAAAAGTAGATGAAGTGTAATGCCCGCAGTCACGAGACCCCCTCACAACAAGCACACCAGAGTCAAAAGTCAAAGCCAAAACGTCAAGGGTCCTTTATTGCAGGTTCGAACCTGGACCCCTGCGCACTCGTTACCGGTGACGCAAAGAGGTCCCGACTGCAGCGAGTAGAGGGTTTTTATGGGCACACACAAACAAGTCCGGGGCTTAGGGGAGGTTTTCAAAGGAGAGGGACGCCGATTGGCTGATATTTGAATTGGGACACCGTCTGCTATATGATTGGCCTGGGATCACGCGATCCATATTCAGCAAGCAAGCAGGTTTACAGAAGCAGATGTGGCGGTTAGTGACTGGCTATAATTGGCGCGCGCGGGACTTTTGAAAGTTGCAGACCTGGGGGGGATGGAAAATTTCCTAAATGGTAACCTGTTATGTCTTGGCCGGTTTTATTGACCCTTTGTTGCGAAACACTGTCACAACTGATATTTAGCAAGCAAGCGATGTTACAGAAGCGAGAAGAGAGCGTTAAGTTTCAATTGCCTTAGGTTTTGTTTCTCAGAAGAAGATGCGTAATACTTGTCGTTTTGAAGATGTAACGTGATGGAACTTTTGATTCTTTGTGAAATTAGAGACAAGACCAACTTCTAGGGAGAGAGGAGTGTATGGGGGTGAAATAATGCTTTTAGGAACATGGTATATTTTTGGATAATGTCTTTTTGGAAAATCTATTTCATCACAGGTGGTGTTTTCTGGGAAGGAGACCCTAGGACAGAATTGGAAATACAAAGAATCATTGGAAAGCAGCACCTGTGAAAGAGGAGTTATGCCATACCAGAGGCTCAGTGTTGTTCTCTATCATTGGATGGTTGGACATTCAGAGGAAGCAGATCCGACCTGGTAGGTAGGAATTCATGCTATGCAGCTCACGTGTCATGGCCTTCATCGCTGCTAATGTGGCCAGGTCATCTATGTGCCCATCATGCCGGCCTTAGGGTGGCCACTGATAGAGCTGGCTAACATGAAATGGCCAAGCCACTTTGATTGCTTAGTTGTTGAGAGCCTCTCCCATAGTGGGTTCTGTCCAGGACATTATTAATGTAAGAAATATCTTTACACTCACAGCCTCTTCCATCTATCCATCCATTTGTCTCCATTTGATTTTGTCACCAATTTTCCAACTTTTTAATTCCATCTCTGGCTGGCTCATCACTGCCAGTAGTCTTTATATAGTGTATCTTCCTTCTACACAAAGAGGATAGCCTAGCGTAACCACTTAAAACTCTGTCCACTGGGAATATTGACAACAATATAATATTTTCTCATTCACTTTGGAGGGGATATCATATATTCCTGACCACTGGATTCCTAGAAACTTAAGAGGTAGGTGCATGAAGTCTGCTTAAGGATTATCATGTATGTGTTTTACCACGGAATCCAGCATGCTAGCCACTGCCAGTTTATCTTGCCTCATCAGCAGAATGTCCTTGATGTAATGGATCAATATGATGTACTGGGGAATGTCCAGATGGTCTAGATCTATTTGGACTACTTTAAGGCAGAAAGTGAGAAAGTTAAGCCCTTCCTGGAATAAAATTACAAATTGTTTTTCCTTCCATGTAAATGAATACTGTCTTTGATCCTGTTTTGTGCCTCATGACTGAGATAGGAAAGAATGTATCTGTCCAGCCAATGACTGCAGACCACGTACATAAGCTATAAGCACGTTATTATAAGCTGTAATAACTGCCTCAATGAAGATACCACATTGGCATCGCAGTCATGATCAGGACCACTACTTGAAGCTATAGTAGTCAACAGTCATTCTTAAAACCCATCTACTCTCTGCGGGGTCAAATCAAAGACTCATGGGTCCACCACTTCTACATCCTTTAGATCTTTCAAATTTTTTTTAAAGTTTTATTGAAGTATAGTAGATTTACAAGATTGTGATCATTTCTGCTGTACAACAGTGATTCAGTCATTCTCTTTCAGATTCTCGTCCCACATACATTATCACAGAGTACTAAGCTCTTTGTGCCTTACAGCAGGTCCCCATTCTACCATAAGTTTTTCAGTCTGTTGAGTCTGTTTATGTTCTGCAAAAAAGTTCATTTGTATCTTCTTTTTTAAGATTTCACCTATAAGTGATGTCATAGGGTGTTTGTCTTTCACTGTCTAACTTTTCTTAGTAGGATAGTTTCTAGATCCATCTAGATTGCTGCAAATGCCATTATTTCATTCTTCCATGCCGTGGCTATTGCAAATAGTGCTGCAATGAACATTGGGGCCGCATGTATCTTTTCAAATTATGATTTTCTCTGGATAGATGCCCAGGAATGGGATAGCTGGATCATATGGTAGTTCTATTTTTAGTTTTTTGAGGAACAACCATACCGTGTTCTACAGTGGTTAAACCAATTTACATTCCCACCAACAGTGTAACCCTTTTCTCAGCACCCTCTCCAGCAATTATTGTTTGTAGACTTTTTTTGGTGATGGCCATTCTGGCTTGTCTAATGTGGTACCTCTTAGTGGTTTTGATTTGCATTTCTCTAATAATTAGTGAGGTTGAGCATCTTTTCATGTGTCTTTTGGCCATCTGTATGTCTTATTTGTCCTTTAGATCTTAAAAAGTGGATCTAATCTCCGCCACCCTCCTCTTTGTGCAGTACTGAATTTGATTATTTTATTAGCTAGGGTGGGGACAGTGTCAAGGTCTTCATGTGGTCTTTCCCACCATGACTGCTCTTATATTGGCCAAGGACCCAATATGAAAGTGACTCCAACTTCCAAACACATCAATTCATTCACTGAGAACTGGTAAAATGACTACCAAGATTTGTGGACCTGGTGGACCCAATATAGCAGATTTTGAGAAGGACTGCATTTAAAGCCTGGTCTCTACTTGGTCCCACTCTAAGAGAGGTGTTATGATTTGATGATTCTGTCTCCAGTTATCAATGCCAAGTTGGACTATATGCCCAATGGACACAGGATAGTCCCCTTTCTCAGTATACAGTCTCAAGGGGCATAAGTCCCTTTGAATTAGGGTGGAAGAATTATTTTAGTTCTACTTATTATGGCACTGTAGTGGCCTTCCCCCTGAACATCATCTTTCCACTGTGCAACACTTTACCTCGAGTGTCTGGCTGTTTCTGAAAACATATTCTGAGATGACAGGGAAAATGAACAGAAACTAAACTCCACTCAGCCTACAAAGACTAGTGCTGTATTCGCTACCCCCCAACATAGCTTTCATTTTTTATCACACACACACAAAAAAATCAAGTAACATTAATACAAAAGAACTCTGATCCTCTAACCAAGGAAAGAAACTCACTGGCAAATATAGGCAACTGGTTATGTTTTCTTTCTTATTTTTCTCTTTAGGTTATTTCAAAGCTAGAACTCAGAAATCTTTTTTTAGCAGGATTGTTTTACGTTCTTATTAGGGATGTCACAAAGACAGCCTTTTACAAGGCACCTACACAGCCTTCTGCTGCCTTGTGGGGAGGAAAAAAAAAAAAAAACCTGCAAGAAGCACAACGAAATGCTAAATTCTTTTCAAACTGTCACAAAGAAGAAAAAAGAAAACAGTTTGAGTTAATTTTTAAAATGTGGTGTGGTGAGATTAAAAAGGCAATCTTTTATCAACTAATTACAAAATTATATCATTTTTAAAGATACCAAATAATTTTCAACTATTAAGATTCACAATATAAAGAGTTGAGAAAGCCAAATAGAGAAAATGCAGTAGAAACTAGGAGGTTTAATTCATGATCTTATGTAGAATTAAAACAGCACAGTAAAAATACCTGATATGTCAGAGTAGTTTTAGGCCGATTCCTCTTTTTTGGCTGGGTATACGGAGCAGAGGAGATAATCCAGTGCAACTGTCAAATCTTTAGAAAAAAAGTAGACTGTTGTTTGCATAATAATTTATTAATGATGGTCCCTTTAAATTTTTTTTTTTAATTTGTATGTAGACACAAAGACCTATGAATAGCCAAAGTGATCTTGAGAAAGAAAAAGAGAGCTGAAGGAATCTGATTCCATGACCTCAGTCTATACTACAAAGCTATAGTCATCAAAATTCTATGGTACTGGCATGAAAACAGAAATATGATCAATGGAACAGGACTGAAAGCCCAGAAACAAACCCATGCACTATGTCAACTAATCTACCACAAAGGATGCAAGAATATACAATGAAAAAAAGACAAGTCTCTTTAATAAGTGGTGCTGGGGAAACTGGACAGGTACGTGTAAAAGAATGAAATTAGAACACTCTCTAACATCATACACAAAAATAAATTCAAAATGGATTAAAGACCTGTAAGTAAGACCAGAGACTGTAAAACTCTTAGAAGGAAAACATAGGCAGAACACTCTGACACAAAATGCTGTAATATCTTTTTGGATCTGTCTCCTAAGCATAATGGAAATAAAAGCAAAAATTAAAAAAAAAAAATTGTACCTAATCAAATTTAAAAGCCTTTGCACAGCAAAGGAAACCATAAATAAAACGAAAAGACAACCTATGGAATGGAAGAAAATATTTGCAAATGATGTTACTGACAAGGGATTAATTTCCAAATAAACAAACAGCTCAAATGCTTAATATCCAAAAAACACCAAACCACCCAACCAAAAAATGGATAGATCTAAACAGACATTTCAAAAGTTCCCCAGTACTTCAGCAGGTTAAGAATCCAGCATTGTCACACTGCTGTAGCTTGAGTCACTGCTGTGGTGCGTGTTCAACCCCTGGCCCAGGAAATTCTGCATGCCACAGGTGTAGCCAAAATAGAATAAATAATAAAAATTAAAAGTAAAGTTCTGGTATAAGTCATAATGCCTGCCTTGGGTTTTATTAATATTTATGTAATACTATGAGGAAAAACTGAGCTTTTTGACCAAAACTCACCTAGGGAGAAAAAAAACTTTTATTGTTTGAAGTTATGGAGATTTTTAAATATACACTGTTTGAAGGGGCTTGAAAAGCCATGCAGAAGTATATATAAAAAATTTGAATGGATTTCTAACTTCTGAAGTAGTGAAGTACAGCTTCCCTAATGAAATAGCTTTTCAGGAATCATATCAACTCAGGAAAAGTTATTCTGGATAGCCGTTTCCCAGGTTCACCTTTCCCCGAGATCAAATACTGCCTTTATATTTTACTTATTTTTTTGCTTGATTGGAAATATTTCTTAATTATTCAATACTTTGATTCAGTCATTTAACAAACATAAAGTCCATTACATACCTAGCACTGTTTAAGGTCACGATACCATAAAGATAAATAAGGCTCATGTTGTTAAGGTTTTCTCAGGGAGGCAAACTCATAAACAATGATAATGTGGTAAGTTCATTGATACGAGGTGTTCCTGGGCACTGCAGTGAGGTGAGGTAGGAGAAAGGGGCCAGAAGGAAAAACCGTGCAGGCAGAGAGATGGCTTTCTGGAAGTGAGACTTCCCAGGTAGTTTGCACATTTTAAAAGCTTTAACAAAGTTAAGGATTAACCTGGTCAAGAGGATAAGAAGCATGGCAACAAGCAAAGTTTTGAACAAGACTGATAATGTTCCAAAACTATAAGCAGATGGGTATTACACTATCTGAAAATATAAGGTAGGAGGTGAGAAGAATTTGAAACTGAAGAGAGACCAAACTAAGGAATCCTTCAGCAGTCTGCTTGCGGAGCCATTTTAAACAATGTTAACGCCAACAAAAAGCACAAAAATGTGAAAAATGGAAAAGAACATTTACAGTATGAGAGCCGATAAAAAAGGCAGACTGTCAACTCGTTCAACCTCATCTGGGAATTCATGTGTCAAGGGACTCAAATTTTTCATCATTCTGTGCAGGCACATATCTACAAATGCCAACAAAAGCACCCCAAGAATCGACTTGGACATTATAAATAAATTTCAGCAAGTAAGCAAAGTCACAAATATGAAATCCATCAATAATGAGGGTAAACTGTGTGTGTACACACACACACACACATATACATATATGTGTTTGTGTATATACACACATACACACATATATATGTATAACTGTGTGTATAACACCACACAATGACAACAGAGAATATATCTTAAGAATCAGGGAACATTGCCCAAAGTGAATCATATATGAAGTCAAAACATCAATAATTACCATAAAGTAGAAATAACAACACTTTGGAATAAATCAAGATATTAAGAACAAAACCAAAATTAAAAAGGTTATTCCACATAGAAATTAGACAACTTTCTATTAAACAACTTGGGAAAAGAAGGAAAATATACAAATTATACAGTTTCTGAAAAATATTTAAAACACTGCAAGTTAGAATATGTGGTATTTGTTAAGGTAGTAATTAGAAGTTTGAGTACAGCTAAGTTATATGCCTGCTAAAATAAAAGCCAGTACTTTACAGAGCATCATAGTGGAATCAAGAGTCCCTACAATAGGGAGATCCCGTTGTGGCTCAGCAGGTTAAAAATCCAACTAGTATCCACAGAATGCAGGTTTGATCCCTGGCCTTGCTCAGTGGGTTAAAGAATCTGGTGTTGCTGCGAGCTATGGTGTAGTTCGCAGACATGGCTCAGATCTGGTGTTCTGTGGCTGTGGGCATAGGCCAGCAGCTGCAACTCTGAGTCAACCCCTAGCCTGGTTAACTCCCATATGCTGTGAGTGCAGCCCTAAAAAGGAAAAAAAAAAGTCCCTATGATATATTAATCACGTCAAAACCACTAGACTTAAAAGAAACAGGAAGATATGAAACATACTCAAAAGAAACCAAATCAATAGCTAGTCGCTGAACATGGAGAACACACTTGTGGTTGCCAAGGGGGAGGGAGAGGGAGTGGGATGGATTGCGAATTTGGGGTTAATAGATGCAAACTACTGCCTTTGGAATGGATAAGCAATGAGATCCTGCTGTATAGCACTGGGAACTATATCTAGTTACTTATGATGGAGCATGATAACGTGAGAAAAAAGAATGTATACATGTATGTGTAACTGGGTCACCTTGCTGTACAGCAGAAAAATTGACAGAACACTGTAAACCAGCTATAATGGAAAAAATAAAATTATAAAAAAAATAGCTAGTTCCTGAGATGACCCATTGCTGAAATTCATGGACAAGGATTTTTAAAGCAATTATGCTGAAGGATGTAAAGACTATGCCCATATTGAATGAATAGAAAGTTTAAAAGAAACAGAAATGCTGAAAATAATCAAATGAAAACTATAGAACTAAAAATAATATGCAAGGGAGTTCCCGTCGTGGCGCAGTGGTTAACGAATCCGACTAGGAGCCATGAGGTTGCGGGTTCGATCCCTGCCCTTGCTCAGTGGGTTAACAATCCGGCGTTGCCATGAGCTGTGGTGTAGGTTGCTAACGCGGCTCGGATCCTGCGTTGCTGTGGCTGCGGCGCAGGCCAGTGGCTACAGCTCCGATTAGACCCCTAGCCTGGGAACCTCCACATGCCGCGGGTGCGGCCATAAAATGACAAAAGGCAAAAAAAAAATAAAATAAAATAAAAAATAAAAATAAAATTAATATGCAAAATATTAAAAGTCACTGGATGGGAATAACAGCAGTTTGGAAACTAGAGGGGAGGAAAAAAAGTTAGTGAAATAGAAAGCCAGACCAGTAGCAATAGTCATATGGAAAAGTGAGAAAATAAATATTGGAAAACTAATGAACAGAGCTTTAGTGACCTGTTGAAAAACTGCAAAGAGTCTAATCGTGTGTAATTACGGATGCAAAAAGAAAACAGAGAATGGGTCAGAATATTTGAAGAAAGAATGGCTGAAGTTCCTCAGATTTGGTAAAAGACATACATTTACATATCCAAAATGCTCAAAACCCCAGCAGGATAATAAATATAAAGGAAATCACATGTAAATGCATCGTAATCAAATTGCTGGAAGTTGATTAAAAACAGGTCTTAAAAAGTTTAAAAAAAAAAAAGCACCACACTACAAACATTCATTTGAATGACTACAAACTCATCAGAGGTCAAAATGTGTTCTTAGGAAATGAAAGTATTGAGGGGTAAAGAAGATTTATGCATGCAGATTGCCCAAGAATTTCACAAAAAGAAATAATATAGAAAAAAATGGTAGTCAATGGGGGACTTTGAGAAAGCATATATGGGAGTACATTAAACTATTCCTGTGACTTTTATAGTATTTCCAAATTCTGTTGACTGAAGTAATTTAGAAGCAGAAACACCCAACAATGAACATACCTGGCTCCCAGGCCTTAATTTCTAAATAGTCTCTAAAAAAAAAGTCAGCGCTCCTTGAAAACACAGTTGAATTGAGGGTGGAGGCAGGCAAATTATAAGCCTAGCCCAGAACACTTTACATTACCAGAAAAGGAAGTACTCAACAATGACACTGGCAATGTTGAAAGAACACAGCAGCGAACTGAAGGGAGCTCTCAATCATCAAGCTGGAACAAAGTAAGCAGTAGAATGATCGTAATAGATTATAGCCCACAGAATTAAGTATCCTTGTGTCCTTACTGATACAGTTGGATAAATAAATGTAAATAAATGAAGGTACAACTGTTCCTTACAGTAAAAGTCCAATTTACGAATGTAGAAGGAAAGAGGGAAATAGAAAATCAACATCATGCAAAACATCACAATACAGCCAAAACTGCCAATGAAGGAGTTCACATTGTGGCTCAGTGCTAACAATCCCAACCAGTGTCCATGAGGATAGAGTTCCATCCCTGGCCTCACGCAGTGAGTTAAGGATCTGGCATTGTCACGAGCTGTGGTGTAGGTTGCAGACATGGCTCAGATCCCGCGTTGCTCTGGGTATGGCATAGGCTGGCCATAGGTTTGATCCCTAGCCTGGGAACTTCCATATGCCGTACCTGTGGAGTTAAAAAGCAAAAAACAAACAAAAATCAAAAAAACTGTCAATGGATGCTATTATTAATAGGAAAAAACAAAAAACCCCTGCATAGTGTCAAAGTATCCTCACCTACATGATACGTATTAAAAGGAAAAAGTGGGGAGAAACCTGGAAGACACTTCAATCATGTAACTTTGGTTAAAACCCACTAGTAACATATATATTAACATCTTATACCTCATAGGGTACACAGAAAAGGGTATATTCCTATGGTATTCTTAACAAAAATACATATCTATATTATCAGAGCAAGGAAATAATATGAAATGAGAAAGACAAGGAGGAACTCGAATCAGAAATTGGAGGTGTCAGTATGGACTCACAATTTCTAAAACACTGTTTATATATGAATATGAGAGGGTGTGTGTGTGCATGTACATTTCATTGCTCTACCAGCTGAAAGGGCTTAGCATCAGCATTATCCCTGGAGCAATGAGCATCCCTAATTCTAAGATTCTAAATACTATTCCCCCTAAAAGGTACCATACTCCTTAGAGAAAATGGCTGATTCCAGGGCTCGGGAGGGAAGTACAAAATTAGTCTTGTTTTACTAGAAAGTAGGAAATACTCAAAAATTGTTGGGGTATATCAAAAGGATATGGGAACCAGTTTTGATGGGGTTCCCACAAGCTAAATCTGAAAAACAACTTAACATTAATATAATCAGTAATGAATTGGAGTTCCATTGTGGCTCTGCGGTAACCAACATGAATAGTATCCACGAGGACATGGGCTTGATCCCTGGTCTCACTCAGTAGGTTAAGGATCCAACATTGCTGTGAGCTGCAGTGTAGGCCGCAGATGTGGCTTGGATCTGGCATTGATGTGGCTGTGGTGTGGGCTGTCAGCTACGGCTCCAATTTGACTCCTAGCCCAGGAAACTCCATATGCCATGGGTGGGGCCCTAAACCACCCCCCCCAAAAAAGTGAATAACAAATTACAGTGCATTAAGTGAAAGAGAAATACATGAGGGGTGTTCTTGATAGTCTAGTGACTGCTTAGGACTCAGCATTTTCACTGCTAGGGCCTAGGTTCAATATCTGGTCTGGGAACTGAAATACCACATCAAGTCACTACATGCTAAGGCCAAAAGAAAAAAAACTGGGAATGCAAAATAAACACGTGAGTATATACTTTTTAGAGAGAGAGATAGATTAGATAACACACACAGATGCAAGAGGACAATTCCTTACATTAAAAGGCTGATATATATGCACACGCAGAAGTAAGAATGACTATTTTGCAGCTATCATAATATGGTATTGCTTAATCAGGGAAAGGAGGACAAGGGATATTTGACAAGGAGGAAACTACTTACAGAGTCTTAAAGTACCTGTCCATGGACCATTTATTAGTTACCACAGGAAAATAACTACACAGTGAAGATAAAGAACAATACTTTGTCCAGGTGATCAAAATTAACATCAACGATTAGCTCAGCTGTGATACCCTAACAAGAACACATCACTTTTTATTATTTTAGCCGGGTATACATAACCTCAATTGGTAAACCCAAATTGGAAAACATTCTATAAAACACACACACACACACACACACACACACACACACACACACACACACTCCTGTTTTCATTATAGAGAATCTTCATGATAAATATTATCTGAAGGTAGATATCTTTGTATCTAGATCCACCATCTATCACATTACCTAAAAATTAGAAAAGAGCTTAATAAACATTAGTTGAATGGATAGTCCCTGCCTGACTGTAAGATGCTATGTCCCAAAGTATCTTTACTCACGTTTCCAGCTTCAAGCACAGTGAAAACACATAGTGGTTAGAATAATGAATTTTTAAACTAGCTAAACAGAATTTGCTCATAAGTTATATAATCTTCTACGCTTTCATCTCAACTGAACTTTCAAAAGTAAACCTTTTACAAACCATTTTAACACTATATTATACAAGCAGAGAATCAGAAATTGAAAGAATCACTTCAAATATACAAAGAGTTATACACTAACATTGAAAAGTTTTGTTTTTCAACAAAAGGAAACCTACAAAATTAAGCTGAAGTAACAAGATTTACGGATACAAGCAGTTAGAACCCAACTTTATTGTTACAACCAATTTTTATTTACAGAATATAAATCTCTTCAAAAAGATACATTCCTTCATTTAATCAATGGTAAAAGGCCTTATTAAACAGAAATAAAGCCTAAACATCACTTGTATTTAAACAGAAATACAGATTCATTAAAAGTTTATGAACATACAGCAAAAATGAATTTTTTTAAGCAGTTACATGAAATGAGGTTGTTTTTAATTTTCTTCACTGGTAACCCCATTTTAACCACAGAACAAATTTTACTTAAATTAACAGTAGTAAAAATGTAAAAATTAAATTTTAAACATGAAAATATGCAACAAAAGACAGGAAGTATCTTCATTACCAAACAAATTAACAAGTTCTCAGACACTCAGATACTTTCTGAGGCATATCAAAACACCTACATCAAACGCATTCATTTGAGAGGTATCAATACATTTTCAGTGCTGAGACTATCTGTAGCACTTACAGTATATACAGAGCAGCATTATACTACAATGGTTCACATTTGATAAACACAAACTTAACCTTTATGCCACAATTTCCCAATTCAACATACAGCTAATGCAATGACAATTATTCATTTTGTTGTTTTTTTCCTTCTGAAACTGATAAGGACATCATCATTTAAGAATATGGAATAATGCCAGGTCTTCTTTCTTAAAATAATGGTATATTTTAAAATTCAAATATTTCATATCCAGCTATACAAAGGCTCCTAACTACAGTTTAAATGCTTCCTCTTTGCAGATTTCACCAATTTATAGTTACCTTAGTAAACATAAGTAACAGGAAACTTCTTCAGGTTATTGAACAATAAAAATTTCAGTGTGTCGCTACATAATTTAAGTAGCAGCACACCACAACCATGCAAATACTCACATTTCTTTCACTGCTTTTGAGGTGGGGGGAGGGTCTTTTCCAGTTCACCAGAGTTAGTTTACATGGATACCATCAGGTGTCAATCTATCTCAAAGTTCCTTTCTTAAGAGTTTTGAAATTTAATTAATGGAACAATTCAAATCAGCTAGCCTTTTCTAACCCATCACTCATTCAAATATAACAGATAATATTTCCAATTTTTATAAACACCCTGTAAGTGTTTTGTTAAAATGATTAATGGTATTTATGCCATCAATGGGCAAGACATAAACAAAAATATGTCTCATTTAGGGATTATGAGTATTTTACAGAGTAATTTTTTCATAACTAGAAAAGCCATAGGATACATAATGAACACAGATTAACTTGCTGTTTGATAACATCAGTAGCATAATAAGTGCATTAAGTATAGGAAAGAAGAAAAAGAAGATTTCAGGACAGAAACTACTAAAAACTTGAATTCTGAATGCCTCAAACTCAAAAGGGTATTTTCAATAAGTATTACCATTCTTTTTCCTATTCAAATAATTGAAATCGGCCCATTTCAAATTATGACCCAGAAAGGAAAATTTTAGTGTAAAAACTGTTCAGAAAAATCTACTATGTAATTACCTTATTTCAGTTTTCACGTATTCAAGTAATGCAAACTCAAGCATTTTCTTTTATAGTAATACATCTACAAACTAAGCTTCAAAGATGGGGAAAATTCATTTAAAATAATAGTTACACTTTTCTGTCTCAAGACCTAACACTGTAATCACACAAAGGTATGTAGTAGAAAAAAAGGTGATTCCATATAACTGTCTTTAAAAAACAAAAACAAAAGATTGCCTTAATATGCAACTAAGTTTCCAGTCAAAGACATTCTAAACCCTAATGAACTACAGAAGAAAACTCAGTTTTGAAATAAAGATAAAGCTGCTTTACCACATATTTATAATTAATTTTCCTTTGTGCGTATTACTAATGGTTGCTTTTTGCATGAAGTAGTGCAAGCTGATGCCAATAACAAAACTCTGCTCCTAACATAAATCATTGTTAACTTTATCAACTGAATGACTAATATTAAAACCTTATGTCTATATCACTTTGGAATGCAGTATAAAATGCTGATTAAGAGCAATTTAAAGCAGAAAATAAAACTAATAGTTTTCTCATTTATACTATGAAGGAATTCAAAATAGAAGGCTTTGTGTAATGTAAAAGAGAAATATCCATATAGCTGTAAAAGTGGAGGTTTATAAATTTTAGCTGAGTGTGTGTGGGGATTTTTACTTTAATATATTTATGAAATTAAAATAAACATTTTTAGTTCAGCAAAAATGGAATTAGCAGTCATTAAAAGATTACTTATCTTTTCTGTCTTTTACAACCCCATAATGAACAACTTTATACTTAGAGAAGCCAACTGAGATATGCTTAGGTTGAACTAGGAGCTATCATTTATCATCTCTCTGGTATATATGATACTTAAGATTTGCACTGAAATATATAAAACTTCAAAGTTTTTTTGTAAAAAAAGATTAACAAACTTGAAAATAGGAAAGGATAATACTTCAGTTTGCAATCATGAAATCTTAATTTGCTTTACCTTAGAATCATGACTCAAAGAATGGTGTTCTAACAATATATTAATTTACTGCTCGCAGGAATCTAACCTCCAAAAACTAATGGCCAAAAAGTGTGAAAAAGGTCATATTAGGCACTGAGAGGCTAAATAAATAAGTACTGACATTAACAAAGACTGATGACCCTATTCCCAGTTCCTCCTGTTATCCCACTATGCAGCCAGATCTGTTGGCTATTTCCAGTCTAAAACCAGAGTTGGATCATTCCCTCACAGAAAAAATGTCTACAAAAGGGAAGAGAATGCAAACCAATACACTATCTCATATGCAAGATACAATTCACACTAATTTACAAATTTTTATTTACACTGTTTTATATACATTCCAGGCAGACCTAGTTGATGAGTTTTGTGCTCATATTGATCTCAAATGATCATGTGAACAATATGATTTACTACCACATCTCTTTAATTCCCAGAAAAGTGGTGGTAGCATGGGGTCAGGAGGGAAAAAAAATCAATTACTGGTCAGGTAAGATCACACAAGTATGCAAGGAACAAAGAAGAAAAAAAATGTGGAATTTTGCTTGTTAAAGCATCCAGGCCACTATGGTCTATTGACTAACAATGGGTACACATGAATGCCACTTCTCTAACAACCATTTTCATATTTACAAAATGAGCTTACTACCAGCTGAGTTATTAGGTAAGGCATTCAAGTTTCTTAGCTTAACATAAAAAGGCAAAAGACATCTCAGGACAAATGCCACAGGACAAATTTTAGTGAGATGTTTTCCCTTAAGAATCCCTTAAAGAGTCAACAAAAGGGAAGCACTCTCAAATCCTGTCATTGGGCTGAAGCATGATCCCAAAAAACCTGTACCGGAAGTGGAAGCATCATAACACCCAAAATCTAGCCTAAGAGTAGGGGAAATATCTTAAATATCTTATTTTGTTCCCAAGATCCATTAAACCCAGGGCTAAAGTGAGAGCCTTTACTCCCTTGTACATTCACTTCTATGTGAATCTCTCTGAACCGCTTACAACAGTATCACAGCTAGCAGCTATGCACAATCTACCAGCAATGGCTCAGTGAATCTCTATTCAAAATAGTTTGAGAAATATGGAGTAGGGTAGAAAAATGATCTTCTCTCCTTCCACAGCTCTCCAAGATATATACTGTTGCACTTAAAGAAGTTAGAAAGCAAAAGAAAAAAAAAAATCTAGAGTATTACATATTCCTAGTTGTTCTAAGAAAATGTGTTCTAACTAGGGATGAAAATTCCACCAAAAACAATTTTTCAAGTTCACTCTGTTATATAAAAAGTTTAATATATTGTTTAATTGGTTCCTTTCATTTAATTAGGTAAAATTCTACTGATCTTACAGTAATATGGTTTATAAAAACAGAAGTGAACATTTGTAACACTGGGGAGGTAGAAAACAAATCTTAGCCTAACACTGTCATAGATACAGATTTTAAGATTCTATTCATGTAACTAGAATTTACCATTTAAAATGGCCTGTGTTTCTATTTACTTTACTAGCTTTAACATCTTGAGACAATACAAGTATTGTAAAGCACTTATCTGAGACTATAAGTCATTTGGAATAATACATCAGACTCCCCAGAAGATTTCTCAGAGGATAAATTTGTAGTTGCATATTCTGAATATGCAGATCCATAAAGCCAACTTTGTACATGGGCACTTATATGACCAAAGTGCAAAGCTTGTCAGACTAATTTTCTAAGTAAAGTTAACCATGACTTCTCAACTCACACAGCAGTCTTCAAAATTTGAAGTCTGCTTATCTAGTCCAAAGATCTAAGTTCCTTCCAAATAATAACTGTCATCCTCATTTTCAAACAACAACAACAAAAAAAAAATCAAAAGAAATCAAAACAAAAGCCCTCCTACCATGCATATTTTTGCCTAATTCACATCATTACAACAGGTTTTAAGTGTACAAGATTGATGTTATAAATGTTCCTTACTTATTAATTCTTTTAACCACTTCAACTTATTTCTCTGAAACTTACATGTATCAAGAAATTATCTGCTATTATTCTAAAGACATGGAGCCAAACTAAAATACAAAATCAAAATGTAAGGAATGAATCTGGAGTGGTAAAAAAGAATTAACCTAAACACATTTTCTTGTTCCCAAGTATAATAAGCTTCTATTTTTGTCTTAAAAATTAGCAATTGTTCTACTAGCTACTGTGTAATAAACAAAACAGTACATCTTAACAAGTAAAACAAAACTTTTGGTGAGAAACTATTTGATATAGTAAATGTTAAAAACAAACTATAACTTAAAATGACTATATATATGAAAACATTATTTAATGAAGATTTTGGTAACAGAAAATCATATATCTATTCCAGGATTACATGGTAAATATTAATATTTATACTGCCAGACTATGCAGGAATAGGGAAATTTAATACTAAGATATGTCCCCCCTTAAAAAAAAAAAAAAAGGCTTTCCAATACCTCAGGAAGATGTACCACTAGCACAGACCGTGAATTTATTTCACTCTCTAAACAGATATTTTTCTATGAACATGCTAAATTATCTAAACCAATGTCTGGCATTTCAAGAGTAAATGATTCAATTTACTTAGTGTGTCAAAATAAAAAGGTTACACTAAATATCCAAAATGTTAACTAAAATTAATCTTATTAAAGTAAAACTCTAAAAAAAATTTCTCTGGAAAATTTTCATTGTTTACACTCAACAAACAGATGAAAAGGATGAAAGCAATCACAAAATCATGTTAAATTTATAATAAATAATTTACATACAACATAGATTAACTTATCAAAGAATTAAACTGACATCTTTATATCTTTTTGCTGATTTAACAAACTGCTAACCCACCACATACTGAGAGCAGTAGGTGTATTTCTTGACATTATTCAGACTATTTAAAAAAACTAGTTGTTTAGAGGCATAATTCGTGAAGAAAGATAACCAAATTAAAAGAATTTCAACAAATATTGGCTTTTTGGAATTTCTTAAAAGATTCACACATATTGTTCAGCCACTTGAGAATAATTAAAAGTTTTCTTTACTCAGGCATTTTTAATGCAGTAACCTCAGGCTTCATTTTAAAGTACTGGTTAAAACGAACAATTGCATACCTAGTGAGAAAAGAGAGTAACAAAAGAATTAGAGCTAAAAACCTCAATCCTTCCTTTATTTCCACTCATCCTTCTAAGCTGATTTTTTTTTTTTTTTTTTGGTTTTCAAAGGATACATTTTTAGTTTATTGCACCACCTACTGGACACTTTTCTAACATTGAGAGCACCTGACAAATCCTACCAATTTCCTTGCACCCCAATTACTAAATATATGCAATCTTTATAACATTGGACCAAAAACAGTAACTGCAATATCCCCCATATCGATTCCTAATGGTAACCCAAAAAAGGAGAGAGACACATGTAGTGCATACAGCAAAATTAAGCTTACCCAAGGAAATCAAACTCAATAGTGGAGTATCTGGCTTGAATCAAAGCCCACAATCCCCAAAAGAAATGAGAAGCCTAAAATGACGGGGAGAAAAAAACAGAATTATGATAATGCATTTCTTTGTAAAATAAACATCAAACTAAATTTCTTCCCTTTTCATCAATTCCATGCACATTTTTTTTTTACTTTTTAGGGCCGCACCTGAAGCATATGGAAGTTCCTAGGCTAGGGATCAAATGAGAGCTATAGCTGCTGGCCTATGCCACAGTCACAGCCACAGCCACATGGAATCCAAGTTGCATCTACGACCTACACCATAGCTCAAGGCAACGCCTGATCCTTGACCAGGAGTGAGGCCAGGGATTGAACCCACATCCTCACAGACACTAGTCGGGTTTGTTTCCACTGTGTCACAGTGAGAACTCCCCATATTATTTTCTTGATGCTTTTTAACATAAATTATTTAAAACACAGTTAATACTGAAGTGTACAGTTACCTAGATGGCTACAGATCATCTTTGTCCAAAACAAAAGAGGTTATAATAAAGTATAGTCACTTAAAAAAATAGAGCCCAGTTCCTATAAGCTTCTTGGTGTGGGTAGAGCTCGGGATCAGCACTGATGGACACCGTTAGTTAAGTGTTTTTAATGGATTATACTTGCTAACAAGATTTCCTATAAAATAGGTTATCAAAGGACTTTGTTTTTTGAAAAATAAACAAAAAGGAAAATCTAAATCTTAAAAACAAAATATATATATGTGTGTGTATACATATATACACATATACATATATATATATACACACACACACACACACACACATATATATATATATTTTTTTTTTTTGTCTTTTTAGGGCTGGACCTTCAGCACATGGAGGTTCCCAAGCTAGGGGTCTAATCAGAGCTGTTGCTGCCGGCCTACGCCAGAGCCACAGCAACGCCAGATCTGAGCCGTGTCTGCAACCTATACCACAGCTCATGGGAACGCCGGATCAGTTAACCCACTGAGTGATGCCAGGGATTGAACCTGCAACTTCATGGTTCATAGTCACATTCATTTCCAATGTGCCACGATGGGAACTCCCAAAAACTATATTTAAATGTGAAAGGGGTGACAAATTTCTGAAAACAACATTTATTGATCCAACAATTCTACATAATCAACCACAATATAAAGTTATACAACTTGACTGATATCAGGGAAAAATGAGTCTTAAGACTTAAAGAGTAAACAGATGATGTGTAATTTGGAGCTGTACAATGATTCTGTGTGTGTTTTACAATCTATTATCAGTTAAACATAATATTTTAAGATTCTGATAACAGTATTAAGACTCTACTTCCCAAGAAATACTCTATTCTAACTAAAAATACTATAACTAGGAAAAGAATTACTGTGTGGCTGTGAGCAACTTTAACCTCACTGTACCTGTTTCCTCATCTGTAAAATGCAGGTGTGATACTATAATTTACAATAAATATGTATTTGGTCTTCATCCACTATTTCCGGCTCCCCAAATCCTTGGACTTTCCTCAGTATATGAGCAACTGGAAGCCCACAATCCCCAAAAGTTACAATATTTGGTCTTTTGTCATTGTTTCCTGAAATAGTTCCAGAGCCATAAAAGTGAAAGGAATGTCTTATTATTAAAACCCCTTTCAACCACATGTTAATGAGGTATCTTTTGGAAAGCCCTTCAGCACAAGGGCTGGTTTGCATGTGACAGACGGTTGGAACTTTCAGCCCCACCACCTCCAGGCCTCCAGGAAGGGAAAAGGGACTGAAGACTGAGTTCAACCAATGGCCAGTGATTTAATTAATCTTCACTACATAATGAAGCATCCATTAAAACCTAAAAGGAAAGGGGTCTGGAGAACTTACAGATCGGTGAACCAGGACCTGTACACGTTAGGAAGGTGGTGCACCCTATATCCACAGGAACAGAAGTTCCTGTACCCAGGACACTTCTGGACCTTACCCTACCCTACCCTTACCTCTTCATCTAGCTGAATCCTTGTAGTATCGTTTATAATAAACTTGTAAACATATGTAAACATTTCTCTGAGTTCTATGAGCCACTTTAACAAATTAATAGGCCCTAAGGAGGGAGCTGTGGAAACCTATTTACAGCCACGGGAAAGCAGCACAGGTAACATCCTAGACTTGCAAGTGGCTCTGAAGGGGTGATGGGGCAGTCTGGTGGGACTGAACGCTAAACCTGGGATCTGACTTTCTGACTCTGTTAACATGTGCAATGATGGTTCAAAAGCAATACTGGGTGAAGCTCTCGATACCTTAACATAATCAAAGCAGTAGCACCAAAATGTATTAGCATAGTAGTCTTCATCACCACACACTCACAGTACAAATCTAGTCTCACTGAAGAATGGCTTTTATGACGCTATTAAAATTTTGTTCACTCTCCACCCTTGAGTACATGATATTCTAATGTTCTGTGGCATAGATATAGGAGTATACATAAAGCACATGTGGTATGATATAGGAGTATATACATAAAGCACATCTGCTGCACCACCAAAGCAAGAAAGCTGTCTCAAGGAAAAATATGTATGACTGAGTTGTGAGCTAAATTTGCACATTTTTAATGGATCATTATTTTTACTTGAGAGAACTGACATATGAACTAGAGTTATTAGACTTGAGTATTTGGCAGACATTTCTCATTTATAAAAAAGAGAACTTGTCATTTCAATGAAAATAACTGACAGCATTTGTTGCCAATGACAGACTTTGACTATTCTACCTAAAATTAGAACTTTGGAAATTTGTACTCAACTCTGTGAGCATACCAGCTTCTCAATAAAGTATTCAAAACGTTTTTGGTGGTGTCAATGTGATTTTTAAGATAATATTTTATAATATAATATATAATTACATTATATATTATATTTTTATATCATGTGGTAAATTGACTTTTAGAAGATCTATACAACTCAATAAATCTTTATTTTCCAAATAACTAATGAATGACATTAAAATTACAAAAATCATACATTGGTAACAGTGAACCATTCAAAGTGCAAGATGAACTAACAGAGTTTAATGTGATACAGTTAACTGATGTGTTCAAACTGAACATTACAATTAACCTTTAAGAAGCTATCACTTGCTGAGTTTGGGTGAAACATCAATTCTCTGAAAAGACAAAATAGTCCTCTTTTCCAGCAACATATATATGTGAAACAGGATTTTCTTCATATACTTCAACCAAAACAGTACATTGTAAGAAATGAAATGCAGAAGCAAATATGAGAATCCAGCTTTTATTAAGCCAGACATTACGAAGATTTGCAAAAAAAATAAAATTATGTCTTTCCTCTCACTAAAGTATTTTTTGTTTTGGAAAATAGCTATTTTTTTAAATGTTGTTTATGTTAACATGAACTTTTAAAAATACATATTTAATAAATATTTTGAATTTATTCTGATTTCCAATATGGCAAATATTGATAATTAAACCATATAAATAAAATCTCACAGGAGTCTTCAAATAATTATGAAGTGTGAAAGAGGGTCATGAGACCATAAAGTTTGAGAATCACTAGTCTAAATCACCTCTGCATATTCTAAATGACATAAAAATCATCTGCAAATGGTATCATAAGCTCTTCCTAATAGGCTGGTTCTGTAGAAAAAGACTAAAATTAGGGGACATTCTATACCTAAAAATAACATCAAACCAGCTCTCTTCACCATTTCCAAGCGTGCTGGCAACTGTATTTCTGTTTTTATTCATATAGTAATATAAAATAACTAAATGATTCTACACTAGAGAAGCATTATACATAAAAACTTACTACTTAAAAGACAGGTAACACCTTTCATAGGGTGAAAATGACAAATTTATTTATAACATTAGACTCCTAAATGGATGAAAAGGAAAGTGAGAAAAGAGCCCCATTCATTTACATTCCCAAAAATGGCAGAGACGATACTAAAGTACAAATAATATAATCATCTATGATTTTGTGATTTACTAATACTTCTCTCAGATTTGGAAGTTATAATTCCTAGTCTATCCACCTCTGTTGCAAAGAAAAATTTAAAGTTTTATTTGGTGAGCAAATAACTAAAATGACTCCTCATACTTTTTCTGAAACTTCAATATAACTTTAATATTTTACTTAAAATGAACCTGAAGTCTGCCAACAATGTTTAAAAACTCCTCAAAGCTTAAAAAAACCGTATATACTCTATTTGGTTTTATAATACAAATACCTACTTTTGTTTGCCATCTCAATATTAAATTATTAAAATGAGGTCTTTTAATATTTAGAAGTCTGAGCATGGCATGCCATGAGCAATAAACCTCCTTTCCCCTCTTAACAAAATAACCTTTCAATGTATATATATATATGCTGTCTTTGTGACAAGTAATCAAGGAATGAGGTGTTCCAGAGAAGGAAACAGTATTTAAAACATAACCATAAGGAACAAGAGGAACTTGCCAGAGGATAAGGAAAAGAGCAGTTCAGGGAGAAAGGAATAACCTATACAAAGGCATACAGGCTTAAAATCTTGGAGTATGCAGAAAAGAAGATGACTATGCTAAGGGAAAGTGGGAGGTGAGAAATTTAGTGGGAAATAAGACAGAACTTACAGATACTATCATTTGGATTTCATTCTGTAGGCCATAAATTAGATTCTAGTTACTAAAAGATCACTTTTAAAATATACAGTATGGAAAGTTCCCTTGTGGCACAGTGGGTTAAGGATACAGAGGTGCTGTAGCTGCAGCGCAGACTGCAACTGCCAGCGCAGGTTTGATCCCTGGCCAGAGAACTTCCACATGCCACGGGTGTGGCCAAAAAAATAAAATAAAATAAATCAAATCAAATGTACAACATGAATTAACACATACAGAAAAAACATGGAGGTAAGAGTTCCCATCATGGCTCAGTGGAAATGAATCTGACTAGCATCCATGAGGATGCAAGTTCAATCCCTGGCCTTGTGCAGTATTAAAAGATCCGGCGTTGCTGTGGCTGTGGTGTAGTCTGGCGGCTACAGCTCCAATTTGACCTCTAGCCTGGGAACCTCCATATGCCGTGGGTGCAACCCTTAAAAGACCAAAAAAAAAAAACAAAAAAACAAAAAACCTGGAAGTAAAGATACCAGCAATAACTAAGATAGGTGAGAGATTAAGGCCTTAATCAAAAGTCACGCAATCGAGAAAAAAGGGTTGGAATAGACGGAATTATGGAAACAAACAAACAAAAAAAAACAGAACTTGGACACAGTAAAAAATGTGAGAAGATTAACACATGAAAGAAAAGTCTTTCTTTCCAGGTTTCAGAATACAGCAACAGAATGGATTTTAATTAAGTCAATATAGTACAATAAAGAATAAACAATGGGATAGAGGACAGGGCGCAGAAAATAAAACTCACGTTTAAACACACTGTAGTCAAATATGAATGGGACCCTGGATAGATATAGACAGTACTTATCTGGAGCTTGACAGTGGGAAGAAACTCAATTTGGGATCATTATCAGAAAGGGCAATAAAAGCCATGGGACTAGATCACCCAATAAAAGAATATATAAAAGGAAAGGGCAAGAGCGGGGGGGGGGGGGCAAATCCAAACACTAGGAAACACTGACATTTAAAAGGACTGGAAGAAGAGAAAGAAAAAAAAAAGGATCTACACTGTCTAAGATCATGCTTAAACAGAATAGAGGAGTTCCCATCGTGGCTCAGTGGTAACGAACCCAACTAGGCCCATGAGGATGTGGGTTCAATCCCTGGCCTCAATCAGAGGATTAAAGCTCCAGTGTTACCATGAGCTGTGGTGCAGGTCTCAGATGCAGCTCGATCTTGCATTACAGTGGTCGTGGCATAGGCTAGCAGCTACAGCTCCAATTTGACCCCTAGCCTGGGAACCTCCATATGCCACAGGTGTGGCCCTAAAAAAGCAAAAAAAAGGGGGGGAGGCAGAATAAGTAAAAACAGCAGGCATTCTAAGACCAATTGGAGAGCAAGTCATTGATTTAACCAACAGTTCTATTCAAAACAGACATGAGAACTGAACGTAAAGAAGTCACATTTCAGCATACACTCTTACTTAAGCTGGATTCTGAACTGCTCTGGGGAAATGCTGCTTTTAAGACTAAGGAAACAGTATACCTTCAAGCAAATATTCCCCATGTCAATTGTAGAGAATTATATTAAAACTAAAAAGTAGTAGCCAAAGTAACTACAACCCAATATTCAATTGTCAAAACACCTAAGCTGAAAGCTCATTCCAACAGCATCGCGTCATTCTCAAAAGATAATTTAGGGGAGTTCCCGTCGTGGCGCAGTGGTTAACGAATCCGACTAGGAACCGTGAGGTTGCGGGTTCGATCCCTGCCCTTGCTCAGTGGGTTAACGGTCCGGCGTTGCCGTGAGCTGTGGTGTAGGTTGCAGACGCGGCTCGGATCCTGCGTTGCTGTGGCTGCGGCGCAGGCCAGTGGCCACAGCTCCGATTAGACCCCT
>PVHT021183648.1:16099514-16121947 GCA_004024745.2 Catagonus wagneri | reverse complement strand
AATTTAAATAAACTAAATATTTTTTTTAAAAAAATGAATCTAGAGCAAAGACATCTGAAAATAATAAAGGATTAAAACATCAAAGCCGTGGGAAATAACACCTCATCAAAAGAAGATCAAGACAACAAAATACTAGCAGTTATAAAAACATTAACTCTGATTCTTCCAATCTCCTTTTATCATTAAGATGTGATGATTAAGGAGTTCCCATTGTGGCTCAGTGGTAACAAACCCAACTAATATCCTTGCGGACGTGGGTTCAATCCCTGGCCTTGCTCAATGGGTTAAGGATTCAGCATTGCTGTGAGCTGTGGTATAGGTCACAGATGTGGCTTGGATCCCACATTGCTGTGACTGTGGCATAGGCTGGCAGCTGCAGCTCCGATTTAATCCCTCGCCTGGGAACTTCCATATGCCTTGGGCACAGCCCTTTAAAAAAAAAGTGATGATTCAATATACTGTGGAAAAGCTTCATTTTCCATATATCTGTCCTTGATTATAGTTTTAATAACATAAAGGAATAACATTAGATACAATATAAAAAACTGCTTTACACATTAATCTGAACTAGAATACATTCATTAAACAAATAATTTTACTGAGCATTCCATGTGGCTAGGCATTGTTGTTCTTGAGATTGAGGATAAAGTAGTGAATGAACAAAATCTTTGTCCTCAAAAGCATTACAATGGGGGAATTGTAAGCAATCTCATTTTGTCATGATTTTAAACAAATGGCAAGTTTACAAAAATTAAAATGGGAAATTGTTTTATAAAATGATGAAAAAATTTTTTAAGTTTCTTAACATTAACTTAAGAACCTTTCATTAACTGTTTAAATTTAAACTCACCAATGCAAACTGATTGACTTGAATGAAGAGTATTTCTACTTCCTTTTCAGTAACTTCAGTCCCAAAGCCCTTATATTCTTTGTAGGCTTCAAGATAAGAACGCAGCCACTGGCCCTGTAGTTCTCTACTTGGATAAAGACTATAGTCTACATCACTCACACCTAAAGTGGAAAAAGTACACAGAGATTTTTAAAAACACATTACACATTTTCGGCATACTTTAATAATCACTACATCTACATATTTTTTCAGAAAAAATTATTAAATGCTTCTATTTTTGGCTAAAATACTAGATATTAAGGTAAACAGCATTCATTAAAAAATACACCAATTATGACGTATTCTAAATTAAATTCTAATGTACAATATAGTTGATCACCATAAACAATTTTCATTGTCTCAACTTTTCCTCAAAGTGTGAAGCTTGAAACACCTGCATCAGAAGCCACAAATTTTCATTTTAATAAGTATCCCAGGAGATTATTATGAGATTCTTATCACACTAATATCTAGAGCATTTCCTAGAACTGTGGCTCTAAAATTTTTTTAACCATTACTCACAGAGTAAGAAATATATTTTATTGAAACCTTATACATGCATCTGATATCAAGTTTCACAAAACGATATTTACCCTAAGTACACCTTACAATTCTGGTACTTTGTATTTCTTTTCCATTCCTTGCTAAAATAATTATACCACATATCTGATCTCACGATGTGTAGCTTGGAAAATACTAATCTAGTTCACGATATTTTGCTTAGCATTCAAGGCTCTTTATAAGTTGGTCAGGAGTTCCCACTGTAGCTCAGTAGGCTAAGGACCCAACATTATCTCTGTGAAGATGGGGTTCCATCCCTGCCTAGCTCAATGAGTTAAGGATCTGGCACTGCCATAAGCTGTGGTGCAGGTCGCAGCTGCAGCTCTGATTCAACCCCCAGGCCAGGAACTTCCATACGCTACAAGTGCAGTAGTAAAAAGGAAAAAAAATAAAAGTTGCTCTAAACTTACTTCTCTGGTCTTCTAACACTCTATTCTCCTTCATGAATTTTATACCCTACAGAAATACATATACTCACCTTGAAGTTTTCCTCCTTACTCCTGCAGTGTCCTCCTTTCTCTTCTATGTGCACATCCAAACTCTACCTAACTTTTAAGTTTTAGCTCATTTTCTTTTCCACACAAAACCATATTAAGATCACTGAAGTTTCCTCTTTTGTATCCATGGCAGTAACGATATTACCAACATGGTAATATCTCACATGCACAACTGCTCTCCCTTCCTATAGATGATATATGTACAACATGTATGTGAGGATATGGCCTGAATATGGTAAGTTTCATAGAGGGAAATAATTGAAAACATGTAAATTAAAAATTTCCCCCAACCCTTTACCCAGTCTGATAACTTACAAATGTATGAAAATCAATGAATGCATAAATATATACAAATACAAATTCAGTGATGAAAAATTCCTAAGTGTAAAGTATCCCAAGGAATTCATGTTTTAGAGCATTTCATGTTTCTAAATATAGCCATAAAAATGTATTTTAAAGTAATTATACTTAAATTTTTTAAAAAAACTTAAACTTTTACATTTGATGGTAATAAAAGAGTATGTTCAGTGGTAAAAATAACCATCTTTTTAAAAATTTATAGTCAATCCCAAGCATTCAAAAAAAAAAAATCTTGAGCTTTCTGGTTAAGCTCAAGTAAGCAAATAGAAAGAGCAAAAAGAATTTTATGTGATTAAAAAAAAAATTTGGTTTCAAATATTGGTTCTCTGAATTATACCATGACCCTGGTGAGTTATTTTACTTATTTGTAAACTGGGAGTATTACCCAACTTACAGAATTGTTGTGTAGAAAACAATTAGATGAAATGAGATTCATGAAGCAACTGACACTATGTCAATTCTTAATAAAAGTCACACTCATTATTTTTTTCCATATTTTTCTTCAGAAATTAAAAAGGTTGTCATCTTTTTCCTACAATGATTAAGAAAAACCAAAAGGTCAGGAAGAAAATAAAAATTGTTGCTCCTGCCCCAGCTGATCTTCTTTAAAGAAAAAAAAAATATTCCTAAAAGTATGCTTTCAAAGTTATAATGCTATTGAATTAGAGGAACATGATCTTCTGCATTTTACCTGCAAATTCATTGAAATGATTTCCAATATCATACGCCAGGTAGTTGTATCCAGAATATTCATAATCAATGAACTGTACATCACCTATGTGAGACACAAAAACAAAGACATAAGAAATCACATATAGGATCAAAAAATCCCTATGCTATTTGTAATTAAATAGCTTCCAATATTTTGTCTCATTGTACGTGCTTGGTTACATGCACCTCTGAGACAATACAGGGTAAGGCTGTGATTTTATGGCAATGAGCTTTACAAAATTCCAATTATGTATCTTGGTCAACAGCTTCTCTGTGAACATTAATGTTCACTACACTAAAGAAAAGTCAAAATATAATCATACTCCAAGTCCAAACAAAAGCAAAATATGTCTTTAACCACATGGGGGCATCAGTTACTTAAAATTTTAAGTTTAATTAGAAATGAAAACAATCTTTGGAAACTTAGTTACCTATGCAATTTTAACAAAAAATTAATCTGTGATACTCCAACAGTGAATTGACAAGCTAATCTACATACAGAAATCAAAAACAGACTTTCAAAGACTTAAATTTTGTGAACCCTGCTGTTATAACACTTGCTGATCAACGTAACAACGTTCCTAATTTGAGAAGTTAGTTGCGAACAAGCTTTCCTGAGATGCTACATAATTAAGGTTTCCAATAGCACACTTGATCAGGATTAAGGTGGTTGCTTTATCAAGCAAAGGTATAGTTGATTTTAAACATTTCTTAATTTGGGGAATTTTATATAAACTAAAGAGATTCCTATTCTAAATTAGTGCCATATATATATACACATATATATATATGCATATTTAATTATAATTCTCCAAAGACTCTTTTGTTCTGCCTGCCAAGGGACATACTCTGGCTT
The DNA here is from genome assembly GCA_004024745.2 of Catagonus wagneri. Classification (NCBI taxonomy): domain Eukaryota; kingdom Metazoa; phylum Chordata; class Mammalia; order Artiodactyla; family Tayassuidae; genus Catagonus; species Catagonus wagneri. Next base: position 16,118,073 of record PVHT021183648.1, on the reverse strand, counting down.
AGGAACATTTCATTTTTGAGTACTGAGTACTACATAGGGTTTGGCTCATCAAAGATATAGGTCCTATTTCTTTATAAAGAGAGATAAGAAAAAGCTGAAGAGAAAGAGAAACATTAAAAAAAAATAAAAATAAAAATGGGTCACTGTTTACACCCGGGAATCACAAACCCAAAGGCTAATAGGGTTCAACAGTTAAAATGGACACATGAACAGAGATGGCTGTAAGAACAGTTTCTAAGCTGTTGATACTGAGAAAATGCATAGTTTATCTTTTAAAACATCAAGCTGAGGTAACAAAACCAATTCTTGGTCTATATACACAGGCTTTTCCCAGATAAAAGGGCTTTTGAAATGTCTTGTGTTAATATAGATTTATATGTTTAAATTGGAGAGATATGTTGATCATATTCAAACTCAGTAAAAGAGAACAATATGACCAAAAAAATGTCATGGCAAGTGGAGTATTTAACACAAAAGCGAAAAAAATTACTATAACTGCATTTGATATATAATTCAAAACTTTTATAAATAGTCAAGTCTAAAGTAAAATAAGTGAAATCATCAAAATATAAAAGCCCAGTTACCAAAATCTATACACATATTGACAAAATAAAAGGTTTTTACAAGTCGGTGACTACATAAACCACTGCAATTAAACCAATTTATATTCTTGAATTCACAAAAACTAGCCCACAAAAAATCTTAAACTTAACCAAATCACTTTACTAAACTGCAGAATGGGAAGGCAGAATAAGTTTTAACAGATCACTTTACTAATAAACTGCAAAATGGAAAGTCAGAACATATTTTAAATTGATTTCTAGGCAAGACCACCATCATGACAAAGCATTTACAGCCATGACAAAAATATCATTTTCAAAAATTATGTAATGACCAGAATTACAAATGTTACATGAAAAAAGACATAAAACAGTAAACACAGTGATCCAAATTATTAAAATATTATGCTTGAAGAGGAAAAAAATATATAGAGCTTGGGAGAAAAAAAAAAAGAGGAATGGAAATAAGCCAAGATAAAATGTCTTTACTAGTTACAGTTAGGGTGAGGGACAAGTGACCTTTTTTCCTTATATTTTTAATTCTTTACAACAAATACTACTTTTAGGAGGGAAAAAACGATAGCTTAAAAAGATTAGGCGGAAGAGACCAAACACAATGATTTGGGGAATACCTATCCACCAGTCTTCAAGAAATCAGTATTCCAGAGGATTTACCAAGCTGTAGTACTAAGCCAACCAAATAGTTTTAATAAACAATTTTTATATTGCAGCTGTTGACTGCTTTAGCTCTTTAAACACAAATTCTTGTAGAAGCTCATATTAACTGTAACATGCCAATAAAAATACACAGCCCAGTCCTGAAGCTTACTTTTGCCACATATACAAAAGCTTCAATTTCAATTTTCAAAATTATATTTAGAATTTGGCAAATATAAGTAAGAGGGCAGGTAAAATACGCCTGCTTGTAGAGTAAATACAATTTAAGCAAAGCACAGACCATTTTAACAAAAGTTAAATTCTGTTTCAGTATGAAAATTTTAGCAATGACTTTTTGTAGTAGCATTAATTCATTAAAACTAGCCTTTATTTTTAAATGCTATGTTGAGTTTATAAACAATGAAATTTTAAAAATAAGAAAATGAAGCTAACAAGATACAGATGAGGCTGTTACCAGGCTCCGTGCATGTGAACAAGTGATGCGATAAACCTCCAGTCAGTGCGTTTAAGAAGCACGGGTGCGCCGCCACATGGCAGCAACAATGGCATACCTAATCTGTAGCAGATGAAGAAAATTTGGCAAACTCACATTTTACAAGACACAAAGCTTAAAAGGAAAAAAAAATGTTTTTAATCTGCATAAACTATTCTTTTCAAACTACTGCAAACAAAGTGGAACTCAACCTTAAATTTAATCTTCTGCAACAAAGTAAAATTAAAGAGGCCTGCTTCTCTTTATTTCGGGTGCCAGAAAAATCAAATTACTGGAAAATGCTTTCCTACCAACAAAAAGTACACTTAACTTTCTTTCTACAAAACTTCTGATTCCTAAAATTTCCAATTATTTACAGGAATATTCATATCACTTTTAATAATTAATAGCTCGTATGGCATGACTACCTTGTTAATTCTTTTAGACGAAGTTTTAATTGGAGATTCATTGGTGGAAAAGTTAAAATACGCCCAAATTTTACACAAAGTTTTGTGTGTATGTGAATATTCTGAGGAGATTCTCAATGTTCCAGATTTTCAAGGGATCCCTGACCTCTAAAAAAGTAAAGAAGCACAGCTTTAAGGGCCACGACTATATTTTATCTGTATATAATCAGCACACTGACTAGTATCTGATGGGAAAAGCATAAGATTAATGAGTAAAACTATAATTTGAATTTCCAAAAGGTATATTTTTCTTTTTATTCCTAGTTTCTTGTATATCCTCACACTAATCAATTACACATTCTACTGAGTTAACTGCTCAAATCTCAATATAGTTTAAATATAAACAATATTTACTTGAAAATCAAAAAAATTAGTTTATTAAACTAAGACTATATGATTCACATGATCCATTCATTTGGACTTCTTTATTTTGTTGTTGTTAAGGACAAAAGAACAAAGATAAAAAGCAAAATAACTAACGTGAAAACCTGAAAACTTTTCCAAATCACTCTACGTGCTCTATAGTGTTAGGTAGTAAGGCAGAAAGAGAACAGAGAGGAAAAGAAACTATGATTACATTAATGTTGGCAAAATGCTTTCTCTTTTACACAGAAAAAGGAAGTATTCTTCTCTGGGAAACTGCCTTCAGCTCTCACTCTGGTGTCCAGTTACTCTACTCTGGACGTGTACACATTCACCATAGCACTCATCATTCTAAATGTAAATATTCGTTTTATGATCTGACTCCTCCACTACCTGGCATGGCTTTCCTTCAGGGAAGCAGGAAGGGCACTAGACCCTTTAATCTTTCCTCATGCAATCCCTAATACACAGGAAATATTCAAATGCTAGTGAAATAAATGGAGGTTTTGCAGAGAATGCTCAGACACAATGATAACACGTGTTTACATGGGGGTTGGGTTGAGGGGATAAGCATGAAATACTAAGGAACAAAGTGTGGCATTTCTGACATTCTTATTCAAACATATGATTGAACATACAGTGGGGCTGAATGTATGAATAACGAACACTAAACTAGTACCTAATATGGGTAGCTCTTCCTTAATAGTTCAGGTTTTTATGACCCATTTAAGAGTTTTTTATTACCTGATTTAGAGATATTTTATTTTATACTAAATAGTGATCTAGAATATAAGTTAAAACAACACTAAGATTATCCTTCATAAAGATTCCACCCTGGAAGATAGGTTAGCAAATTAAAAAATACATTTGTATTTACTTAAATTTTAAAATTAAAAAAAATACCCTCGCATTAAGATATCAATAAAATAACCACAACCACAACAATCCCTTTTCATGAATAACAGTAAAGAGGGTAAGATTTAGTCAATCAAGTGACTAAGAATGGTGACACCCATTTTCTATTTATATTGTTTAAAACTCTAAAGAAAAACCTAGTTTATGATTCCCAGAAAAGCTTTCTTTTCTTCCACTCATTTGTATATCCTTAAATAGCTGTAAATCAGCTTCTTGTATTTGCGGAGAGAGTAAACAATCAATGGCTGCCATTACTGAAATTTAAAGTTATATATTAGATCTTTACATGAGTTTTTATGAAGAAATGGGGGGAAACGAGAAACAAAACAGCCACCAATAAACATTCTGACAGAGCATCAAGACATGAGACAACAAACTCAAAAGCTTTAGCAATTACTTCCAACAATTACTACAGCAGTTAAAAGATGAGTTGAAATTAAAATAATAGATTTGAAGTCAGTCAATAAGCAATACTAAAATTTGTTCCTCTTAGCCTAAATTCTTTTAAATTAATTGTTAATTTAAAAGATGACTGGTAAATCTTACAGTTCAGGAGTGAACCACTGCTTTGGGTTTTCTTATTACACAACAGATTCTATCATCGCATCATTATGTATTCTTTTCTTACCTTTTTAAGATGTCATTTCACGGAAGGCAAGGAATGGGCCGCTGTCTTACCAACCACCTAATTCCTGGCACTGACTAACTTTTCAAAAATCTTGACAGCTACCATCAACTTCAGAAAGGAAGCTTACTCTTCTCCCATACTCCTGAGTCCTGTCAACTGACATGATGAAAACAAGTAGAAGCAGTATTTCTTCTGTGATGCCTACCAATTCCCGTAACATTCGCAGGTGAAAATGTCAATAAACTGCAGAGTGCTCAGTCTTTGTGTATGTGTGTGTGTGTGTGTGTACATACACACTTACTTATAAACATTTTTACACTTTAATCACTCAAGTTGCAATTAAGATAGAATCTACAAAGTGTACTTAAAGACAATCTGAACTGTCATCTCATATCAATGAGCCATAAATTCTTCTGGCTTCTAACAACCATTTTCACTTTCTCATAATCAGATACATTTTGTGAATGCATCCTATAAACATAATACAGGGGTTGGCAAACAATGTATTCTCAGGCCAAATCCAGCCCAATGCCTATCTCTACAGTTTTATTGGAACACAGCCACACACATTTGTTCATAAATTATATCAATAGTATGTGGCTATGTCTGTGCCACAACACAGAGCTGAACAGTAGAAACAGAGACTAGTATGGTATGAAAAGCCTAAAATAAGTACTACCGAGCCCCTCGAGGAAAATGTTTGCCAACTCCTACCATGGTGTAATAGCTGCAACTGAGAGCTGCTGAGTATTTGGTGCTACATTTTACATGCATCATCTAAAATCTTGTCAGGAACCATCTCAAGTAGATATTATCTCTAAGTTACAAATAAAGCAAATAAAAGTTCTAGACTATCAACAGTATAAGCACTTCCTAGAAATCTGTTAAACGTGCAGTGTCCTAAGTCCATCAACAAAAATTCTTGTTCAGATGGTTTGGGATAGAGCCCAGAAACCTCCTTTTTCCGAGTACCCTCAGTGATTCTGGTGCAGAGAGTAAGGATCAAATTAAACACTTAATGAAGAGATAAAATGACTTGTCTAATGGCACTTATTTTCATATGTGATTGAGCAGGGATTTGAATATCAAGTGTGCTTGTTTCCAAAATCTTTATTCTTTTTGACTTCTCTTAAGTTGCTTAAGAGTTTGCTACTCTCTTAAGAGTAATGTATCTGCTTTCAAGAGTTAGAGACGTTTAATCTAGTTACAATACACAAAATCTAAGTTATTATGGTTGAAAAGTACATGCAGAGACTTCGTGATAATCCAAGATAAACTCACCAAGTATAAACTAAAACTTGTACTTCTGAGAAATTAAGGATCTGAAACACACTACAGAGAGATACTAACCTTGATGATGCAAAGGACAGTCCTGTTACTTGTACCTCATTATTTATATAAATACATATATCAGAGGTGGGTACAAAAAAGGTGAAGCCCTGAGCTCAAATCACATGAATGACTTAAATAATAATAAGTCAAATTTGTGAACACAATATGTAGTTAATCATTTATTCTATGAAGACACTATTTTAATTCCAAAAGACTTAACACTCAGCTCTTAGATGCTGTAACAAGGTAAAAAATTAAAGAATTTTGCAATGCATGTTTCTAACTTTAATAATGCTCCTTGATATTACAAGTAAAGTACTAACGCTTTGCTACAACTCAAATATACATTTTTTCTGCTTATTAAATTTACTACACTTATATAATTTACTTTTTTTAAGTATGACGTATGTTATTTCTCCTTATAACTAAAGACAAATATGTCACGGTCACATTACTTCAAAACCATTAGCTCCTAATCTGAAACAGAATAAGATAATAATAAAAAGAATAAGCTTCTAGCCACATTTTCATGAGTTTTAGATTTTACCTGAACAACATTCCAACCATGTTTTCTTAATTCTTATGTATCAACTAATCACACAGGGTTTGATTTTTTAAAATAGATGCTGCCAAGTTCAAAGTAGCTTTCCTAATGGACAGTATAAAACCAGTGGTAAGAAAAAAATTACAGAATATCTCCATAACTAACACACAAATACAACCACAAAGACAAGAAACAAGAAAATGGTACATAATAGACTTCTATGAATTAGGGCAAACTCTAAAAACTACATCGACATAATATACTTTTTGAACTGTGAGCTTTGTTCTTCTGTGTAGGGAAGAAAAATTAGACACAAAAGTATGATTTAGGTAACTCTTGGTAAAATAAACAATGACAACCTTAACTCTTAAAGCCAGACTGAAGCATTAATATTTTACTTGAAAATGAGAACTTCTTCATATCACTAATCAATAGTTTATATAGGCAACTGGTTAAATAAAAAAGTAAACTTGACTTTTTATAACTAAGACATAGTAATCTGATTTTTTTGGTCCCTTATATTTTAGTTTATAAACAAGTTTGTTCTGTGAAATGAATATGCAAAAGAAACTTATAAAACAAAAATATGAAAAGTTAAAATTATATTCCAAAGGAAGTAACAGATTCTCTTAATTAACTTGCAGTTAAAAATAAAGCTGAGTGTCCACTTCAAACGTAAGATGAAGACCCTCACTTGAAATTCTATTACATAAAATAATGTGTCGTTAGATCTTGCACTGAACTTAAAAGCTAATACATCGCTTTAAAGTATAATACTCTTATATCATAAATGGCATTGAGATTTGGTTACCAGTATGTAATGAAGTACATATATACTATGACAATTACATACAATAAATGGATAATAATAAAGGACACTGTCAAGTATTTAATATTTTAGTGTACAACTGAAGTTTTAGAAAAATGACTCCATGAAGACTTCAAGACATTCAAAATAAAGATATTAGCTCGGAAAACTTTTAAAAAAACAATCTCTAATCTACATTAAAATATCAAATACAGAAGGTATCTAAGCATGTTTTGGAAAATATGTACTTAAGTCTACCACCCTTGACAGTGTTCTTTGGTTGGTTTTCTTCAAGTTAAAACTCAGTTACAAATATTAAAAGTTTTTGCATAAGAATAGTCTCAACTTATAATCTGATAAGAATGGTCACAAATAATAATTTAATATCATATGACCACTTAATGAGAATTCTCTGGATTAAATATCTTCATAACAGTACAATTTTAGTTCAAAATAATCTTCCAACTATAATACCTATCTTCAAAACTGGTTTTCCAAAACATGAAATAGCTTCAAAGTTTCAAAGAGACTTTTTGAGTTAATACTAATCTTTCAACCAAAACTGTATTTTTAAAATTTCAGTTTGGTATTGAAGGGCATCTATCATTTAGCAACCAAACCTCAAACCACTTTATCCAATAATATAATACAGCCATGTGTTTCTCAATTATGAAAACACAGAATTTGAATACGGCATGATAGGAACAATCCCAAAAAGCATTTCACAAAAAGTATCACTGTCTACCTCAAAAAACTACAACAATTTAATAGAGTGTCTTGATTATTACTTTAGTAGATAAAATTTCTGCAACTATAGATAAAATTTCCTTCATCTGTGGCTCTCTCCTTAGCATCAAAATATCTAATAAACAGATAATAGGAAACCTGGAAACATATTTGTTTCTAATACTGCTGTTCTCCTCCCACCCAAAACTCAAAAAATTTCTGTGTTTATAAAACAGTGCAATGTTATTTGTTTTTTCAATAAATCCCATGACAAGCAGATACATTTTCAAACCACGAATTACCAAATATTGACAGTTAAATTTATAAACAAAGTCGTTTTATCATTTTTTCATTTAAAGCTTTTTAACAGAAACCAAAAACTGTTTCTAATAAACCACTTCTAAGAAACATATTTTATACAAATATAGAGGAATATATATTCCTAATTTAACAGATACCATGACTCTGTAACCAAAACAAACACTGAAGACTTCAAACATGTTTTTAACGCTTGCATTTGAATTAAATTTATTTACTGATAGAAAGATTAAAGGACCATTAAGAACATAAAGAAAAATCTTTACTTACTGCTAAAGTCAAATACCTACCTTGTTTCTCATTGTAGATTATATTCTTACATAATAGGTCATTATGGCAAAGCACAACTGGTGAGCCCAGGTTGGAAAGAATGTCCTTCATCCAAGTCATCTCTTCCTGAAGAATCTGAGGGCTTGGGACATCACTTAGGAACCTTTCAGTTTAACAACAACAAAAAAAGAGTTATATCTTATTTATATTTATGACTTTTTTTTGGAAGTTTCATTAATACTAAAATCTTTTTTTTCTTTTCTTTTTGGTCATATACAACTTAATTTTTTTTCCTTCTAGTGTTATTAAGATATAATTGACACACAGGACTGTATAAATCTAAAGTGTTCAGCATGATCTGACTTACAAAGATCAGGAAATAATTACCACAATAAGGTTAGTGAGCATCTATCATCGCGTAGATACAAAATAAAAGAAAAAGAAAAAAATTTTTTTGTAATGAGAACTCTTATGATTTACTCTCTTAATTTCCAAAGAGTTCCCACTGTGGCTCGCCGGGTTAAGAACCCAACTAGTATCCACGAGGATGCGGGTTCAATCACTGGCCTAGCTCAGTGGGTTAAGAATCCAGCACTGCTGCAAGTTGTGGCATAGATGGTGGATGCAGTTTGAATCTGACATTGCTATGGCTGTGGCATAGGCCAGCAGCTATTGCTCCAATTTGACCCCTGGCCCGGGAACTTCCATATGCTGCAGACAAGGCTCTAAAGCAAAAACAATTTTCATATATAACATATAGCATTAGTTTATCATATTGTATATTACTGAAACTTTTGACCACTTTCATCCAATTCCCCCTTCCCTACACCCCGCCTCTGGTGACCACAGATCTGATCTCTTTTTCTCTGAATTAGTTTGGTTTTAAAACATAAATGACCTATAACACTGTATTACTTCCTTGTGCATGACACAGAAATTTGATATTTCCATACATACCAAGAAATATCTATTGTTAATAAGCTCTTTCCATTTATTTTATTTATTCATTCATTTATTCATTGTTTTTGCTTTTTTAGTGCTGCACCTGTGGCATATGGAAGTTCCCAGACTATGGGTTGAATCAGAGCTACAGCTGCCAGCCTATACAACAGCCACAGCAATGCAGGACCTAAGGCGTGTCTGCAACCTACACCACAGCTCACAGCAATGCCAGATCCTTAACTCACTGAGTGAGGCCACAGATGGAACCAACATCCTCATGGATACTAGTCGGGTTCATAATCTGCTGAGTCCCAACAGGGAACTCCAAGTTCTTTCCTTTTAAATGCATAGACTTCTGATTTAAAACAAGCCAGTTATTCTAAAAGTTGGAATAAAGAAAAACCATCATAATGAACTTAAACATGATTAAAAATAAACTGAGCAACTGTTAAAAACGCAGGGCAGAAAAGTAAAAAATGTATCATTACAAATTGGGGTGGGGAGTAATATATAGCAGCTAATAGCTAACATTTACTAACACTACTCTAAATGTTTTAGATTTATCTCCATGTAATAGATGGGGAAACCAAGAAACAAAGAGTTTAATAAAAATAGGTTTAAGTATATTATTTAGAGTTATAAAGATTGTCCACTAAAGAACTAAAACATCTGTTTCAAGCTTGGAAGGGTAAATGTAGCCTAAATGAGCTAAATCACATTTGAAACTCAATAGATATTATCTACTATTGATGAAGCAACTCATTATTATATGATAATCATACAGTCATTAATCATATATTATATGACAACCATATCACAGGATACTCATCTTTACAGAGAACTGCCTCAGCAGTCAGACTGGGAAAGGTGGGAGTTAGTATGGCACACAGGATTAGCAATCTCGGCTTTTTATCCTACTCTGTTCTGTACTATTTACTATGCAGTATTTGCAATAATTTGATAAAAGTAAAATGGAACAAAAATAGAATGATACTAATTCCTCAATAGCTCACCATCAGACTTACAAAATTGCTGTTTGACCATTTTCTCTTCTTCCCTTAATATTTCAAGCTAGGTTGTTCTCTTCATACATTCTCTATTTAGTCTCTCAAATTACCCTTTACATTTCCATTTTACAATACAATACAGATTCTGTATCACTGAATTTACTTTAATGAATTTGCCTATTGGATCAGTGGTTAACGAATCCGACTAAGAACCATGAGGTTGCGGGTTCGATCCCTGGCCTTGTTCAGTGGGTTAAGGATCCAGCGTTGCCGTGAGCTGTGGTGAAGGTTGCAGACGCGGCTCAGATCCCGCGTTGCTGTGGTTGTGGCGAAGGCCAGCAGCTACAGCTCCTGTTAGACCCCTAGCCTGGGAACCTCCATATGCCGTGGGTGTGGCTCTACATAAAAGGCAAAAAGACAAAAAAAAAAAATGAATTTGCCTATTAAGGCGGGTGCTACCAGTGTTCTCCCCATTACTGCATTCTCTTCCACACATAGCTTCCAATAGAAATCCTTATATGAGCTTTTTAAAATGGCGTGATTTTGGAGTTCCCATCGTGATTCAGTGGTTAATGAACCTGACTAGCATCCATAAGGACGCAGATTCGATCCCTGGCCTCGCTCAGCAGGTTAAGGATCCGGCATTATCATGAGCTGTGATGTAGGTCACAGACACGGCTCAGATCCCATGTTGCTGTGGCTCTGGTGTAGGACGGTGGCTACAGCTCCGATTTGACTCCTAGCTTGGGAATCTCCATATGCTGCGGATGCAGCCCTAAAAAGACAAAAAATTAAAATAAAATATAATTTTCAAGAATTTATTTAAAAAGTACTGAGTTGAATGAAATAATACAATTCAAAGGATTATTAACATAATCACAATCATGTACAGACAAAAAGGAATGGAAGGACATGAAAAATATTTTTAATATTTCAATTATATTTAATGTTCCAGTTGTATATTTTCTATTGGGACATGTGCTTTTGCTTTTTTATTTAAAGATATCGCATCTCCAGCTTTGCCCAAATATCACTAACCTCAAGGATTTAAAATAACCTTTTCTGAATAACAATAACTATAATTTTAAAAATAGCAGCTAACATTTTTTTAGCATTTATTTAACCAGGTACTTTTCTAAATAATTCATATATACAAACTCAATCTTTACAAAACCCCTAAAAGGTAAATATACTACCCTTATTATTTCTATTTTATGGAAGAGGAAACAAGTAACTTGTCCAAGGTTACACAGCAGAATTGTTAATTGGCAGAACTGAGATTTGAACCCAGGCGGTCTGGCTCCAGAGTCTTATAGTCTTAACTCACAAAATACCACACTGCCTCTCAACTCTTCTCCACGGCCATCTACTTCATTATTTTAAAGTGATTTTCCCTAGAATCTTCAATAAAATAGCTATTTCAAAAGAGATTTTTCGTTTTTATACTGTCACTTTCTGAATATCCAGTTCACTGGGCACACTCTCAAATGTGTACCTATCACAGTTAAAGGTGTATAAAATCCCTATCCATTCAAAGTTTAACAAATTATATGCAAATAAAACATACCGAGTGATGGAGTTCCCGTTGTGGCACAGCAGAAACGAATGCGACTAGGAACCATGAGGTTGCAGGTTCAATCCCTGGCCTCGCTCAGTGGGTTAAGGATCCAGCGTTGCTGTTGCAGTGAGCTGTGGTGTAGGTTGCAGACACAGCTCGGATCCTGTGTTGCTGTGCAGGCTGGCAGCTGCAGCTCCGATTAGACTCCTAGGCTGGGAACCTCCATATACTGCGGGTGCAGCCCTCAAAACCAAAAAAAAAAAAAACCACACAGAGTGAGTCAAACTAATCTCTGAAATAATCAAGCTCAAAAGAACAATCTAGCTATTTTTCCTCAATGAATTACAAAAAAATAAAAGAAACAGGAAAAAAAATCCATAAGTCCTGATTAGCTCTGTTGTTCTTAAAACAAAGACTTCCTGAATACAAAAACTGCAGCCTTCATATACATTTTAGATATAAGGACACGATAAAACACCCAATCTCTGTACTAGTATTAATCACACTATGTAAAAACACGCTGGGTGTAGTCTCTGAGGCATGTGCCACAGAAGTATTTCAGAGGGTCCAGGCAGGACTGTGCTCTGGGTGTTTGTCAAGCATGTTCAAGATGGCAGAGCAGGAAGAGTCAGAGCTCACCTGCTCCCATGCGCACATCAACATTACAACTACTTACAGAGCAACTACTTTGAGAAATTTCAGACTAGCACAAAAGATTTTTTAAAGCTATAAAGAAGGAGCTACATGCCTGTACCCCTGGGTGGAAGACCCACAAATGGGAGAATAATTAAAACTGCAGAGATTCTCCACGAGGAGAGAGGCCTAAGCCCCACCTACCTCAGGATCCTTAGCCCAGGGAATCCTGCACCAGGAAGACCAGCCCCCTGAATGTTTGGCATTTTAAGGGCACATTTTCTGGAGAGCCAGAGGGCTGTGGGAAACAGAGACTACACTCTTACAGAGCATACACAAAATCTCACATGCTCTGGAACCCAGAGAAGAAGCACTAATATGAAAACAGACTGGGTCAGACCCACCTGCTTGATCTTCAAGAGTCTAGTGGAAAAGCAGGAGGAAACTGGAGCTCACTCTGGGGACACAAACACTGGAAGCAGTCATTTTGGGGAGCTTATTCTACCAGGAGAACACTGGTGCAGGAAAGCACCACTCTGGAATCCTCCCTCTAGCTTATTAGCACCAGGTCCCAGTCCTGCTCCAACAGGCCAAGTTTAGGACACCTACAGTCCCTCTGGTGGCCACCAAGGGATCCTGCCCCACCCACCAGCAAACTGACAGTTTTTGGACACCCCAGAACCCAAAGCCAGCTGTGCCAGGAACCAGCCCTGCCCACTGGCAGCATGATACCAACTCCAGGGAACCCCAGAGCCCTTCAGCCAGAGACCTGGCTCCACATGACAGCAGAGCAGCATCAGGCCCAGGATCCTATGGGATCTGAGTCCTGCCCACCAGCAGGCTGACACTAGATCTGAGACCTCTGGCCCCACAACCAGCCAGACAGAACCGAGTTCTGCCCACCAGAGGGCCAGCACCAGGCCCGTTAACACTGCTGTATGTTATATTACAAAGTTGTTAAGAACATAAATCGTAAGAGCTTTCATCACAAGGCAAAGAAAATTTTTTTCTACGTTTTTATTTTATATCTATATGAGATGATGGATGTCACTAAACTTACTGTAGTAATCATTTCATAATGTATATAAGTCAATGTATATAAGTTATGTTGTACTCAAACTTATACAGTGCCATATGTCAATTACATCTCAATAAAACTAGAAGAATAAATGTTTATATAATTTAGATTCTAAATACTGACTTACAATTTTTCTATACAGAAAATAAAATACCTTAGTCACTTTGACATGAAGTCTTATAAGAGCTGAGACTCCAGTAAATGAATTTTCAACCTCATTATCTAAGACTTAAATAGTCACAGTAAACTAAGACAACCCAAACTTTTCCACATTCCAATATTACTGCACTGCCCCAATATTGCTCTCTAGGCCTATTCAAAATAGCTTCCCTACTGAAAGAATTTTTTAAAAAATGTCTCCATGGTGTCAATTCACACAATGCAAAAATCTACCCATTCATACTGATCATTACATGACGCTTACTTCCAAATAAATGTTCTCTATTGGTTTCATGGCCCTCCACTTCCCCACTTTTATAGGGACTGCCTTTTTTTTTTTCCCTTAGAGTTGGCTGGGGGGAAGAGAAGCAGTTAAATTTCTGTAGTACTTTCTAAGAGTCAAATGAATTAATGCTTATTTTACTTAAATGCAAAGAGATAAATGAAATCTGATTTTATACACGGAAACCTTAGTTATCTTTGAAACCCTATATATGGAGCAAAGCAATGTAAAACATAATCCCAAATGTAAAACTAAATTTACCTTTTATTGATGTCTTCATCTACAAATCCTGTAGGAATGAGAGAGAAGTATTTCCCCATCTTTAGCCATAGATTAGACTTGGGAATCCAGCCATTGTGTGCATGAATAGCATGGATTTTAGCAAGCTGACGTGCTATTAGCCTGTTTAAAAATAAAACAGCATAAAGAAGAAAGTGTTAACGACTCTAGAGTTCACACTGACCCAGAGGCAAACTAAAATATCTAAGGTGCCCATTTGTAACATGATTTATTTTTACCATGTATTAAACAAAATAATGTTGGAAGTCAGGAGAGGCAAACAAATGTTTAAAGCAAAAGTATGAAGAAACACCTAAAATGAATACAGTAATATTGTCTAAAAAGGATTGAGTATCTGGATATAGGCAGCCTATTTTGCTCATACAATGTTTGGGACCAGTAGAACAATATACAATTGTAAATATAAATGATTTCAAAGCACATATTAGATGATAATCACTGATGCATTTAAATTACACTGAGTCATTTTAGTTTCAACCTTTTGAAGTCACTGATAAAGGGCAGAAAAAGTTACTAAGGTAAAAAGGTAAATGGGCAGATAAACAGGTTCTATAAGTTAACTTTTATAAGTGTGTTAACAACCAATTCTCTGAACAAATGTTAGGATTTTATGATGTCATAATCAATCTTGAGTTTCTCTTGTCTTTGGAGTACCACTGGATTTTATTTCTGAATTTAAAGTGAATAGTAAAATGTTCTATTACAATTCTGTTCTTTAGCCCACCTAAATTTTTTAAAAGAAACCTGTTTATATTGTTGTTCTTAAACTCTGAGCCTAAAGTTTACATGTAGATCAAATTCAGCAAGCTCCTGAGCCTAAGATTGCTGCAAGAGTGCAAGTGCAGTGTCTTATGCATTCAGTATTTCCTCATGTTGTTTTCATACTCTCTGAAAAATACATATGATGAGTTTTCACTGTAATTGAGTAAAATTTGCTTTGGGCTTTTATTTTGATGATCAAGTTAGGATTCTATGGATACTGAAGTTATGTAAAAGGTATCATATCTGAGACTATCTTTTTACTTTAAGGCATTGCATTCTAGTCTAAAATGGGAAATCTGGCTGATTTGCATATGAAACCATGCAAATAAAAAGTCTTAATGCATTACCAAAATATTAAAATCTGTGATCTTTTTAGGTATTTGTTTTGGTTCATACCTCACAATTAGCAAATATTTTTATATAAATGAATATTTGATTGACCTTCCTCTAAACCACATACTCTACAAGAATACCAAAATATGTAGTATTTATATTATATATATATGTATGTATATATATATATTTTTTTTTATGCCAATCTCTCATATTTGTATACAAAGCTAGGCCCAAATGAACATAGAGTACTTGCCTTTTTTTTTTTTTTTTTTTTGGCAGTGCCTGTGACATGGGGGAGTTCCTGGGCCAGGGACCTAACCTGTGCCACAGCAGTAAACAGAGACAAACTAAAATATCTAAGGTGCCCATTTGTAACATGATTTATGAATCAGTGAATACAGAGGATCCTTAATCTGCTGAGCCACCACAGAACTCATGAACATACAGTACTTTACACCAGGAAACTTCATGAAAAAGTCAAATGATAAACAAAATCAAAACAGAGTGCAAATATACACATATACATGCACACATGTATAAATACATATATGTGTGTGACACATATATTTGAAGCTGGTAAGAATTTGTTTTAAAACATTAAGGAGAGGAATTGGGACAAGAGGCTTGAAGAACGGTAATCCATGTTACATAAAACTCAAGGGGCAATCTCTATCAACAGAACATTATATCCTAGAAAAGTGACCCAGCAAAATGAGACCAGCGATTTAGGAGAAGAGTCACATATTAGAAAAGGAATTTAACACAAGACACTCTATTTGCTGTGAGCTTTAAAAATAAACAATAATGTCATTATTTTATAGTTTTACCCCAGAGTTTGTATGAGACCTAGATTTGCAAAATACAAAACGTAAGTCTCAGAAGCTATCAAAACAGGAGTGACGGGGATGACAATTCTATGGTAAATACTTCAAAATGGCCACAACTACAAGGAGCTCTTACATGTTAATGGAATCTGTTGAACATGAATAGCTGCTAGAAGAAAAAGTACGTACTAGTTTTGAGTGTCTTGACTTTTCTGGCAGAAAGGTGGCTAATTGGAACTGAGCCAGGATTTGAATTGATTACGTGATGCAAAAGCCAAGGCCTGTCCACTATAGTTTATTACAGTAAAACCACACAGAATTAGTTGGGTTTTCACTCTGACTTTGCCATTTGTATTTTCAGTCTAACCTCAAGAAAATCATTTCATTTCTCTGAGTCTCAGGTTTCTTACAAAGAAAACCAAATTACTGGCATAATCTTAAAGTTCTCCTTCAAATCTAACATGCTATACACCCCTGAATACCAGAAAAATTTTATATAAGAATTTACTCAATTTAAAGATCTAAGGAGTTTCCTGGGAGCTCAGCAGGTTAAGGATCCAGTATTGTCAGTGCTGTGGCTCGGGTGACTGCTGTGGCACAGGTTTGATCCTTGGCCTGGGCACTTCTGAGCCGTGGGCATAACCAAATACAAAAAAATAAAAAAACAAAGATTTAAGTTCAGTAATGACAACAATTTCACATTCATATTCATTTACAAAGATCCTGTGTCAGACTAAGTTCCATTTCACACCAATTTCCTACTGGTTACAATAGAAATATTAAGTAAACACAAACTATGAAGTGAAAGAGGCAAAATTTCCCAAATAACACCGATTTTTATCAAAAATTATCAATATTTTCTCCTTTAAACAAATTTCTGAAATTATAGGTGAAATTATAAAAATTTTATACAAAAATTATATATGAAATTTAAAAAACATTTCTGAATGTGATATATACCTACTCAAATAGAAAAAACAAAAATATTGATAGTCATCATACAATAGCAAAAATTATATTTACAAAAAAATCTACTTGCAAAACTTAAGTCCTAATGATTAATTTCTTCTAAAATAAATTATGGATATATTTGCCCTATCTATAGGTACACTGTTAAATAGAATTTGATTACATAATGGACAAAATTAACATTAAATGACAGCATCATGCTTACAGAATAGATAAAAATATATTCGGTGGTGTTTAAAACATTTTCTACCATTTTCCTATGTAAGTTTAAAAAACAGCAGCAAATAATAATAGTAATAGTTGAGACTGGTTTGTCAATAACATCAATAAATACTGTCACTAAGTTATTCTGCAAGGGGCAAAGACCATGCCTTATTCTTCTATACTAGCAGTCAATAAGGATGCCAAGACCATTCAATGGCAAAAGACAGTCTTTTCAACAGCTGGTGCTGGAAAAACAGGCTATCCATATGTAAGGGAGAGAAGTTTCTGAATCTTTTTCTTAAATCATACATAAAAATGGTAACAATGTGGATGGAAGATCTAAATATAAAAGCTAAAACCATAAAACCCTTAGAAGAAAACATAGGAGGAAAACTTCATGACATTGAACTTGGCAATGATTTCTTGGATATGACACCAACAGCATAGACAACAAAAGTAAAAACAGATAAACTGGAATACATCAAAATTTAAAACTGTGCATCAAAGGACAAAATCAAGAGAGTAAAAAGAAAACCCACAGGATTAAGTAAAATATTTGTAAGTCATATATGTGATAAGGGGTTAACAGCCACAATACATAAAGTACATCTTGGCAACAAAAGACAAACAATCCAATTAGAAAACTGACAGAGGGAGTTCCCATCGTGGCACAGTGGTTAACAAACCGGACTAGGAACCATGAGGTTGTGGGTTCAATCCCTGGCCTTGCTCAGTGGATTAACGATACAGCGTTGCTGTTGCTGTGGCGTAGGCTGGCAGCTGTAGCTCCAATTAGACCCCTAACCTGGGAATCTCCACTTGCTGCAGGTGCAGTCCTAAAAACCAAAAAAAAAAAAAAAAAGTCTCTGGAGTTCCCATCGTGGCAGGGAGGTTAACAAATCCGACTAGGAACCATGAGGTTGCGGGTTCAATCCCTGGCCTCACTCAGTGGATTAAGGATCCAGCATTGCCATGAGCTGTGGTTTAGGTTGCAGATGTGGCTCAGATCTGACATTGCTGTGGCTCTGACGTAGGCCGGCAGCTGTAGCTCCGATTCAACCCCTAGCCTGGGAACCTCCATATGCCCCGGGTGCGGCCATAAAAGGACAAAAAAGACAAAAAAAAAAGAAAACTGGTAAACTTGAATTGATATTTCCCACAATAATATACACATAGCCAACAAGTATAAGGACAGATGCTCAACGTGACTAATCATTAAGGAAAAAGAAATTAAGACTACAATGAGATACCACCTCCTTGCAATTATGATGGCTACTATCAAAAAAAAAACAAAAGTTCCTGTTGCGGCTCAGTGGCTAACGAATCCGACTAGGAACCATGAGCTTGTAGGTTTGATCCCTGGCCTTGCTCAGTGGGTTAAGGATCTAGCATTCCTGTGAGCTGTGGTGTGGGTTGCAGACAC
>PVHT021183648.1:16005068-16098514 GCA_004024745.2 Catagonus wagneri | reverse complement strand
AAAAAAAAAAAAAAAAAGAACCCGACTAGTATCCATTAGGAGGCAGGTCTGACCCCTGGCCTCACTCAGTAGGTTAAGGATCCAGAATTGCCATGAGCTATGGTGTAGGTCGCAGGCAAGGCTCAGGGCTGGCATTGCTGTAGTTGTGGCGTAGGCTGGCAGCTGCAGCTCCGACTGGACCCCTAGCCCAGGAATTTTCATATGTTGCAGGTGCAGCCATAACCAGCAAAAAAAAAAAAAAAAAAAATGTAAGCAAGGACTTGGAGAAACTGGAACCCTTGTGCACTGTTGGTAGTGAATGTAAATTAGTGCGACTTCTATGGAAAACAGTAAGGAAGATCCTAAAAAAATTACAACATGATCAGCAATTTCACATCTCTTTTTTTTTTTTTTTTGCTTTTTAGGACCACACCCACCAGCTGCTGGCCTACGCCACAACAACTCAGGATCTGAGTCACATATGCGACCTATACCACAGCTCACAGCAACACCAGATCCTTAACCCACTGAGCAAGGCCAGGGATCAAACCTGCAACCCCATGGCCACTAGTCAGATCCGTTTCCAACGTGCCAGAATGGGAACTACGCCACTTCTGAAGATTTGAAAACGGGGTCTTAAAATGTTATTTGCATACCCATGTTCATAACAGCATTATTCACAATAGCGAAAAAGTAGAAGCAACCCAAATGTCCACCTATGGATTAATGTATAAACAAAACATGGCACGCACATACAAAGGAATAGTATTCAGCCTTAAACAAGGAAGGAAATTCTGACATATGCTACGCCATGGTTAAACTTTGAAGACACTATGCTAAGTGAAATAAGCCAAGCACAAAAAGATAAAAATGATTCCACTTACACAAGGTACCTAGAGTAGTCAAGTTTATACAGACAGAAAGCAGAATGATAGCCGCCAAGGCATGGTATCAGGGATAATGGGAAACTAATTATTTAATGCACATAAAATTTTAGTTTTGCAAGAAAAAAATTATTAAGACTGGTTCACAACCACGTGAATGTACTTAACACTATGGAACTGTATACATTAAAAATGATTAAGATGGTAAATTTTGTCATATGAATTAAAAAAAATTTTTTTAATGTTAAATAAATTAAATGGTCAAAAAAACATAGTTCTTAAAAAGACTTCATTAGATGGAGTTCCTGTCGTGGCAGGAACAAATCCGACTAGGAATCATGAGGTTGCGGGTTCGATCCCCGGCCTCACTCAGTGGGTTAAGGATCCGGCGTTGCCGTGAGTTGTGGTGTAGGTCGCAGACATGGCTTGGATCTGGTATTGCTGTGGCTCTGGCGTAGGCCAGAGGCTACAGCTCTGATTAGACCCCTAGCCTGGGAACCTCCATATGCCGTGGGTGCAGCCATAAAAAGACAAAAAGACTAAAAAAGAAAACTAAAAAGACTTCATTAGAGCACTTCAATTGTTTTCTACTAGTAAATTTCACATACAACTTTATAAAAGCTCTTCTTTAAGGTGACAACATTATTTAATAAACCATTAATTTGTATTTGTATACTCAAAAAGGTACTACAAAATTAAGATTTCTGATTTTCCCTATCATAGATTGGTCCTTCTTTTACCCAGTTTCAATAAGATAAGGTTTTACTGCACTATCAAGGCAAATGGTACTTTAAAATCCCATACTCAATAAAGCCAAATGTTTGAAAATCTCAAGGCTGCAAAGAATTCCCTCAAATACCCATTAATACTCACTAATTGCTCCTCCTCCTGGAAGCTTTTAAAAAACTGAGAGCATTATAATAGTAACAGGAATTTTTCTGAAATTAGAAAAAAATCTCTAATCCTACCATCCCATCAGAATGTACTTCTTTTTTACAAACTCCCTTTGGGCTTTCACATGAGCAAATTATTGCCTGATTGTAGCCACAGTTAAAGCTATTAAGCTGATTTTTTTCTTTTAATCCTACATCAGACATTTTGCATGTTTTAGACAATATTCAAAATTACAATTTCAACAGTAACATAACACTTATTTGTGCTGATATATCTTAGTTATACCATATTAAAGAGATGTCATGACACAAGCATATAACTTTCTTTTATATATTATCCTACTGATTTTAAAGAGAGAACATTACCAATTTTATTTCAACCCACAGTGTACCAGTTCCACTATAATATCCTCAGCGTTAGAAACTGGTGTTTTTTAGTTACATTCTTGATAAATGTGCAATAATTCACTTTAAACTGCACTTCTCCCATTATGTCTATTGCTAAATGGTTTGAATAAACTTCAGCTAGGATTCCCAGCTCTTGTGGCAAGTTTTAGAGAAATACCTGAAGAGAAATTTCTTTAATGCATTTGTTTTTTTTAAAAAATGTTAAAGGTCTCTGCAACACTTGATTGCTACAGAAAAGTTCAAATGAAACAGATCAGGGAGCTCCCGTTGTGGTTCTGTGGCTTAGGAACCCAACTAGTATCCATAAGAATGAGGGTTCAATCCCTGACCTTGCTTGTTGAGTTAAGGATCTGGCATTACCGCAAGCTGCAGTGTAGATCACAGATGCAGCTTAGATATGGCATTGCTGTGGCTGTGGTACAGGCCAGCAGCTGCAGCTCCCATTCAACCCCTAGTTCCCGGAACTTCCACATACCCCAGATGTGGCCCTAAAAAGGGGAAAAAAAAAAAAGAAAGACCATGATAAATTTCCGTAAGTTGAATTACTAGCTAAGCATTAGCCAGATGCAATTCATCTTTATCTATCATTAGCCTCAGCTTCCTCCATACTCTGTCTCATCCTTTAAAGGCCAGTTAAAATGTTATCTTGGTAATTTTTTTTTTGCTTTTTTGTTTTGTTTTGTTTTTTTGCTTTTTAGTGCCACACCCGAACATATGGAGGTTTCTAGGCTAGGGGTCGAATCAGAGCTGTTGCCACTGGCCTGCGCCACAGCCACAGCAACAGCAACATCAGATCCAAGTCGCATCTGTGACCTACACCACAGCTCACGGCAATGTCAGATCCTTAACCCACTGAGCGAGGCCAGGGATTGAAACTGCATCCTCAAGGATGCTAGTCATATTTATTTCCGCCGAGCCACAATGGGAACTCCTGTTATCTCAGTTATAAACTAATTTCCCAGCTATACTACAATAAACTATCTGTACTTTTTTTGAAAATCTTCTTTGTATACTTATTTAGCTTATTTTTTCCCCAAGGTTATTGTCTGTTAGACTCTAAATTATTAGTAGACCAGAGACTCTGAATTATTTTTCCTTACCTAGACTAAATTAAACATAAATACGCAAATTTTTATATGCAAAGTAGATACGCAATGCCTGTTATATGCAAATTAGATACACTTTATTATAATAACAATTCAGGCAAGTAGCTGTGTCTAAAGAAGCCAAACAAGAGAATATTGTGGACTTTGACCTAAGGCTCAAGACCCTTTCAGGACGTTTGTCAGGTTAAAACCATTTTTCAGGACTTCATGTCGTGGTTCAGCCTAAACAAATGATTAGTAACCATGAGGATGCAGGTTCAATCCCTGGCCTCGTTCAGTGGGTTAAGGATCCGGCACTGCCATGAGCTGTGGTACAGGTCACAGACGCAGCTTGGATCTGATGTTGCTGTGACTGTGGTATAGGCCAGAGGCTATAGTTACGATTTGACCCCTTAGCCTGGGAACCTCCATATGCCATGGGTGCAGCCCTAAAAAGGACCAAAAAAAAAAAAAAAACTATTTTTCATAAAGTATTATTTACCTTTTTTCACTCTCATTTCCTAACGAATGTACAGTGTAGTTTTGAGAAGCTACATAAAGTGGTATGATGATGTCATCATGCTGACAGCTAAAAAAATGTGCACTTGATATTCCTTTACTCTAAAACATCTGCTTTAATTTCTAATATGGTAAATATTGATAAATGTAACTCAAATAAGTAAAAGTCCTTTGAATTCTTAAAGCTGTAAAAGGGTCTTGAGACCAAAATGTTTGAGAACTCCTGATTTAAACTATGAATGAACTTTCAGCTTTCAAATCAAACCTTTAGTTTTGAAAGAACAGAAAAATTTTAGCAATTTCAGAAAAATGATCAAGCGTATGTAAAACAGTATTCTTATAGAAAACATAATACTTTGAATTAAATAATTAAAAGTTTAAAGAGTAAAAAAGTGTTAACAGAATTAAAAGAATCTTAGTAGCAAGAACTCTAAAACTATGAGCAACCGGGTAACAAAACTTAGTGCTAAGAAATGTATAAAGCTTTGATTCAAGCACTACTTTTTTTTTTTTTTTTTGGTCTTTTTAGGGCTATACCAGTGGTATATGGAAGTTCACAGGCTACGGGTTGAATCAGAGCTATAGCTGACCCCGTACACCCCAGCAACACAGGTCCAGAGCTGAGTCTACAACCTACACCACAGCTCACTGCAACACTGGGTCCTTAACCCACAGAGAGAGGCCAGGGATGAAACTCTTGTCCTCATGGATACCACTTGGGTTCATTACCAATGAGACTCTTGACCCCCTGCAGAAGGCTAATAATCCTAACAAAACAAGACAAAACAAAACCTAAGGTGAAGAAAGTTTCTAGATTAACACAGTTGTTCAAAGAAAGAAAAAGTCTTTTTAAAAAAATTTCCATAGCGTACTTAATACTCCTTATTTTTCGAAAGGGAAAAATATTTAGAAAAAGAAATGTACCTGAAAATGGCAGGGTTGCAGACATGCTTTGGATCCAACGCTTCTCCCTGTATAAATTCATAGCATAGTCCATTGTTGAAAGTACAGTAGAGTTGTGGTGCACAGCCATGAGCCTGCAACACTCGGAAACTCTTCACTTCTTCATCTCGATCAACTAACAACTCAGTCTTATTGCCATAAATTCGTACCAGAACTACATCCTCCATTGTGTTACCCACGTAACAGCCAATAAGTTTATTTGTGATTCCATCTGTGAAAAGCTGCAAGAAAGAAAGAAAGAAGAAAGGAAGGAAGGAAGGAAGAAGGGGAAAAAAACAATTATTTACTTTTAAGGAATAGGTGATAACCTGAAAATAATACCAATTGAAAGACAGTATCTAGTTTTTATTTTTGTTTGTTTTTTTTTTAGGGCCACACCGGCAGCATACGTAAGTTTCCAGGCTAGGGGTTAAATTGGAACTGTAACTGTTGGCCTACATCACAGCAATGTGTGTTCTGAACCACATCTGAGACCTACACCACAGCTCACAGCAATGCCGAATCCTTAACTGACTGAGTGAGGCCAGAGATCGAACCCGCATCCTCATGGATACTAGTCAGGTTCGTAACCTGCTGAGCCACACTGGGAACTCCAAAAATATCTACTTTTTAACATAACTTTTGAATATAATTTTGCCTAATGCTTATAATTTTAATTCTGTATTTTTTAAAATGCTATTATTTAATATGTTGCTCTCTTCCCTCTCCTATGTCTAAAAGATTGGAAAGTCTCTGAAGACAGGGAAAGCAGCTCTTTTGTGAGCATAGCATATGACATAAAAAAAATCTTAAATAATGCTCACAAGTTTAAATATACAGATATAATGTACCATAATTTGTATTACGGTAAATCTCCAAATTTATAAAAACCTAAATTTTAAACATTATTTTCAAAGATTACTTAACATAATATGCATTAGAAACTGTTTACGTATTCACATTAGAATAATTTAAACCTGAATGCTACAGCTAAAAAAAAAAAAAGCACAATCTTAATTAGAAATGCAGAGGTAACTAGACTTCTCTGATATTTTCTAAAAGGGAGTTTGAGGACTTTTAAGTACTTAAAAACCTTTTTCAGACTGAAGTACAATGGTATATTAAGAAGCAAACAGATGATCAGCAATATTAGTTCTTTAAGTCTGTTCAAAAATTGTTAACATTCATTTTCCGCTATACTAATTTACCCAGTTACATATAACTAAGAGCTTTTAGAGACTCAGGTGGAATAAAGGGATAGGAGGTAAAACTGAAAGTAAGAATTAAGGACATTTTTCCCAAGCCAATTGGGAAAGAACAGGAATAATGGACAAAGTATAAGTTTTAAATGTATACATATTTAACTAATGCCTAAGAAAGAGGGTAAAAGTTTCTATTTTGATAAGAGTGTTGTAATGATAAATGACATCTGAAAAGGCTTTAGATCTTCAGTTGAAATGTGAAAGAATATATTTACTTATCCTTAATTACCTAATGCAGGTAAATTTATGAGTTAATGTGGAAAGATTTAAATATCTACGTTTTTTGGGTATGCAGAAACATGCAAACATTGCCTTCCACCTAGATTTCAAAAAGAAATGCTTTGTATGTAGACTCTAACATACATAGCTATGTATGTAGACTCTAAGGAGAAGCTATGCATTTAAACTAAATTCCAATCATTAAAATCTATTTTGAAAAGCATGTTATCTCTTAATAAAATGCCATATCAATTCAGACGTTATTCTGTAACTTCTCCAGATGTCATGCAGAGATAAAATATTTCAATTACTGTAATAAAGTCTGAGAAATTAGCATTCTGAAATGATTATAATGAATAACACTCTATACTCCTCAAAAGCCAGGATGCATAATCTGTTTTCTACTTCCTTATAACAAATAGTAAGGACTTAAACATAAAAACCCACATAAAACATTAATGTCTTCTTGATCTAGCTTACAACAAACGTATTCTTTCACTCTTGCCTATAATACATTTATTTAGTTGTGCATGCTACAGTATACATATAGTGTACATACAGAAACATACATAAAAAATATGCACCTAAAAGGGAAATAGATAAACACTTATGAGGATGATACAGGATCCCAACTCCAGTGACACTAACTCTAACATTTTCTATTGTATAGTCAGTCACCTATCTGCCATGAAATGACAGTCATAATAAATCATGGAACAGAAAATAAATATATGAAAATATAACTTCATTTATAAGAACATTTTATGTATAGATAAGGATCAAAATGTCTGCAAAGATATCCAATAAAAATATCACGCAGTTTAAATCTTGTTTCCCTCAAAGCAGTTTAAACTTTTTTCTTTTGGCTTATGTGTGTTTTCTCACTTTTTTTATGCAATAAATATGGTTTACAAGTAAAAAAATTAAATTAGTGAGAAAAGCAAAAGAAACCCAAGAGCTAGGAACTGATCTGGCACACACATCAAGGCCTGCAGACTGTTGAACATAAGCAAGTTGATAGAACACTAATATCAGATGAGGCCACTCTGTGACCATAAAGGAGCAAGACAAAAATAAAACCACTCTGTAATCATGTCTAAACATAGACAAAACTATGAATTTTTTCTAAACCACAAAAATGACCAAACATCCTCCTAGTCTGGCTAGTGTAAAACACTGCTGCTCCTTTTCCAGTCCCAGCTTTGGCCCTGCTTCATTCCTCCAGTCCTCTAGGTAAGATGTGTTATCCACAACAGTGACAGACTGCCCCTTTTCCTTCCTGACAGCCCCCAATCCAGAGGAAAGCCTTGCTTCCTTGAAACCTCTCCCAAATCACCCAACACATTCCTACTAAGTCCTTTTTACACTTACATACTGAAAGCCCCATTTCACATGGAATAATTTTTCCTTAACTGCAGGGAGTAATAAACCCAATTTGTTCAGCTATTGGCATGTTCCTGATGATCTCCTAAGATTTCTGACTTTAAAGATATATGGTTAATGCTTTTTGCTCTTGGATGATTTTCACCTCGTATATAAGCCAACAAACAACTCAAGGTGCTGAACTTCTGAAACATGCAATTAAAAATATACGAGGCAGGATTTTCCATCATGGTGCAGCAGAAACGAATCTGACTAGGAACCATGAGGTTGCGGGTTCAATCCCTGGCTTCGCTCAGTGGGTTAAGGATCTGGCGTTGCCGTGAGCTGTGGTGTACACTGCAGACGTGGTTCGGATCCTGCGTTGCTGTGGCTGTGGTGCAGACCAGCAGCTACAGCTCCGATGAGACCCCTAGCCTGGGAACATCCACATGCCGCAAGTGCGGCCCTAAAACGACAAAAAGACAAAAAAAAAAAAAAAAAAAACATATATATATATATATATATATATATATATATGGCATATACTAGATATGTGTACTATACTAGATATATACTAGAAATATAAAATTCCACCTCAGGACTTCGCACTGTGGCTCAGCAGATATGCCACCGGTGTGGCCCTAAAAAGACTAAAATGAAATGAAACGAAACAAAATAAAATTAAAATTCCACCTCAACAGAAGGGGAACAAAACTAAAACAAATATCATGGAGCTCCTTTTTACAGGGCTTATCCTGCATTGCTTATCAAGTATTTAAGATAATACTAGTTCAGAGGATGAGCTACAGAGCAAGACTGCTTGAATGTAAATTCTGGCTGTGTTATCTATAAGCTAAGTAACCCTAGGCAAGTCATTTAACATGTATGTGTTTCATAAACCTCATGTTTAATATCAGCATTTTAGAATCTACTTTATAGGTTCTTATGAGGATTAATGACTTAATATACACAAAAGCACTTAACAACAAATAGTTCCTGGCATACACTAAGAACACATATGCAGATAACTACATATTTAACTTTTACTCCTGGGCATCTATCCAGAGAAAATCATGACTCGAAAAGACACATGTACTCCAATGCTCATTGCAGCACTATATACAACAGCCAAGACAAGGAAACAACCTAAATGTCCATCTACAGAGAAGTGGATACAGAAGATGTGGTACATATACACAAAAGAATATCATTCAGCCATTAAAAGCAAAGAAATGCAGCATTTGCAGCAACATGGATGGACCTAGAAATTATTATGCTAAATGAAGTTAGTCAGACAGTGAGACACCAACATCATATGCTGTCACTTACATGTGGACTCTAAAAAAGGACACAATGAACTTCTTTGCAGAACAGATAGTGACTCAGAGACTTTGAAAAATTTATGGTTTCCAAAGGAGACAGGTGGGGGGTGGGGGGATGGGCTGGGGGTTTCGGATAGAAATGCTATAAAATTGGGTTGTGATGATTGTTGTACAACTATAAATGCAATAAAATTCATTGAGTTAAAAAAATTGTAATACAAGATGACAAAATAATTCATGATGAAATCATACAAGTTAATAATTAAGACAAAATCTATGTTATGGATTAACCCTGGACTCAATGCTGCAGCACTGGTCCCAACTAACAAATCTTAAAAGCAAGACCCAAAAGATTTAAACTATTCCAAAGAACTACGAAAACTATCCAGTGCCTAAGAAGGTAAAATTCACAATATTTGACATCCAATTAAAGATTATCTGGCATGCAAAAAAGGCAGAAAAACACAATCCACAATGGAGTGGGAGGGAAATCAATTAATTGAAAACAACCAGAACTGACACAGATGCTAGAATTAGCAGATGTTAAAAAAGTATTTTTAAAAAAGAAAATTCTGGGAGTTCCCATTGTGGCACAGAGGAAACAAATCCGACTAGGAACCATGAGGTTGTGGGTTTGATCCCTGGCCTTGCTCAGTGGGTTAATGACCTGGCATTGCCGTGAGCTGTGCTGTAGGTCGCCAGCGCAGCTCAGATCTGGCATTGCTGTGGCTGTGGTGTAGGCCGGCAGCTGTGGCTCCGATTCAACCCCTAGCCTGGTAACCTCTATATGCCGCAGGTCTGGCCCTGAAAACACAAAAGACAAAAAACATAAATAAATAAATAAAAAAGAAAGTTCTGTATTTTAAAAAAGAAAGTTTTGTATTCTAAAACAAAAAGTTAAGCAGAGACAATTAAGATACGAAAAAGCTCCAAATCAAACTTCTCAAGCTGTCTGAAGTGAAAAACACAGTAGATGGGCTTTAAGAGTAATTCAGATATTGGGGGGAGGGGGCTTAGCAAACTTGAAAACATAGCAATAAGAACTATCCAAAACAAAATACAGAGAAAAAAAGAATTATCAAAGAGAGAGAGAAGAGCATCCATTAACTGAGAGATTACATATAAAACCACACCAAGGGACCTCACAATAAAATTGCTTAAAACCAGGGACAAATTATTTAATGGCATCAATTCACTTTAGCTTCCATTCACTGAGGCACATTTCAGAGTCACTCCCTCTCCATCCCCCACATAAAAAGTGTTCTTTCTAGGTTATTCTTAAATCTACTTCTGTTTCTCCATCCCCACTTCTACTACCCAAATCCAGGACCTTGTCAATCTACTATCTGCAGTATTTTAATAGCCTCACTAGTCTCTCTTATGCAAATTTAACCACCTTCCCACTTACCAAAAAATTCACTCACAATACTGCCACCAGAATAATCCATCTAAAATACAAATATGAACGTGATGACTGGCAATCTTCAAATGGTTCCACACTGCTTAGGGGATAAAGTTCAAGCTCCTTAGAGCATACAAGTTTCTCAATACCTCCCAAGTTATCTAACAATCTACCTAACAAATTCACCATTTTTTTTCTTCACCTCACTCACTTTTAACTTCCTTCAAAATTCCAACACAGAAGTTATATCTTCCAGGAGACAATTCCTAAACTCAGGTAGGCCATGAGTACTTCTCAGTACTTGCTAATATCCTGTACACAGCATGCATTATCATTTCTTAATTATATTTGCCATGCCATATTTTACAGTGAGTTTTTCTGAGATTTGGAACACACAGAAAAGAAGAAAAAGGTGAAAAACAGGAATATAAAAGATGGGTCAAACAGAAAAAAAAAATTAAGATGGTACACTGAAAAGCTCGACAGTACAGAACAGAAACAGTACAGCGACAGAAACAGACTCACAGACATAGAGAACAGACTTGTGGTTGCCAAGGAGGGGTTGGGTGGCGGGAAGGTGGGTGGGGGAGTAGGATGAACTGGGAATTGGGTTCAGTAGATGCAAACTATTATATTTAGGATGGATAAACAATAAGGTGCTACTCTACAGCACAAGGAATTATATCCAATCTCCTGGGATAAACCATGATGGAAAATAATGTAAAAAAGGAATATATATATGTAACTAAGTCATTTTGCTGTAAAGCAGAAATTGCCACAATGCTATAAATCAATTATACCTGAATAAAAAGAAAAAAACTCAACCATGTGAGCAGTCACATAAAAATGTAAATAACTAATCAAATTTAAAAATTAAGTATGGGAGTTCCCATCGTGGTGCAGCAAAAACAAATCTGACTATGAACCATGAGGTTGCAGGTTCAAACCTCGCTCAGTGGGTTAAGGATCCAGAGCTGCCATGAGCTGTGGTATAGGTCACAGACACAGCTCGGATCTGGTGTTGCTGTGGCTGTGGTGTAGGCTGGCAGCTGTAGTTCCAATTCAACCCCTATCCTGGGAACCTCCATATGCCACGGGTGTGGCCCTAAAGAAAAAAAAAAAATTAAGTATGAAAAAGACAACTATATGCTGTTTTACAAGAGACATGTAAAAGAAAGCTCATGTACCTACACCATATCAGACAAAACAGATCCTAACTATACATTCTGAAACATAAAGAGATATTTAATAATGATAAAAGGATTGATCAAGAAGAGTCAATTCTAAATTTGTATGCATACAATAACATAATTTAAAAATAATTTATTTTTGCTTCCACAATAATTGTTTGAACCTCGAGTACATCTCTTAAGAGCTGATTTTTAAAAAACAGGGAAAAATCATTACGTATAAAGAAAGCTGAACAAAAGAATTAAAAATCCAACTTAACTGACATACACAGTTAAGTGTATTCAACAGAATATGCATCCTTGTTAAGCATACATGAAATAGTACCAAAATTGACTACAGGTATGGTCATAAAGCAAGCCTCAATAAACATCAAAGAATTAAAATCATTGAGTATCTTCTTAAGCTACATTGAATGTGAGCTAGACATCAATAACACACCATAGTAAAAATGGTTAAGATGATAAATGTACTGTTTTTTACCACAATAAAGGAAAAAAACTTAAGGAGTTCCCAATTTAGCTCAATGGGTTAAGGACCTGACAGTTTGGGATGTGGGTTGGATCCCCAGCCTCACTCCATGGGTTAAAGATCCGGTGCTGCCATAGCTGTGGCATATGTTGCAGATGCAGCTCGGATTCAGTGTTGCTGTAGCTGTGGTGCAGGCCAGAGCTACAGCTCCAATTCAACCCCTGGCCCGGGAACTTCCATATGCCACAGGTGCAGCCATAAAATCAAAATGAATTTCATTACCGTAAAGTAAATAGTATAGACATATATTACTATAAACAACACTTTCAAAAACAGAAAAAAAAAAGAAACAGTTTCCAACTTGACACTAAAGCTTGTCAAGGACAATACAAAAAAGGAAAACCATAGATCACTCTCTTTCACAGCTACAAAAATCCCAATCAAAATATTAGCAACTGATGCAACAAGATATAAAAAGAACACATCACAACCAAATGGAGTTTACCCCAAGAATGCAATGATTTTTAACATTCAAAATTTTTTTTTTAAGTCAGAGTAGGAGTTCTTGTTGTGGCTTAACGGTAACAAACCCAACTAGTACCCATGAGGACACAGGTACGACCCCTGGCCTCGCTCAGTGTGTTAAGGATTCGGCATTGCTGTGAGCTGTGGTATTGGTCACAGATGTGGCTCGGATCCCGTGTTGCTGTAGCTGTGGCTGTGGCCTGAAGCTACAGCTCCGATTTGACCCATAACATGGGAACTTCCATATGCCATGGGTACAGCCATAAAAGACCAAAAAAAAAAGTCAGTGTAATTGAGCTAAATAACAGAAAAATGGAGGCAAATCATGTAACCATCATGAGATGCAGAAAAGTACTTGATATAATTCAACACTTATTCATGATGAAAATACTTAACAAATCAAGAATAAAATGAAACTTCCTTAAACTGATGAGTATTCAAAGAAAATCTACAGCAAACATCATACACAGCAATAAATTATTGAAAATGTTCTCCCTCAGACTGGGAACAAGGCAAGGATACCCACCATCACCTTCTATTTCAATATTGTGCTGATGTCCTAGCCAGTGCAGTAAGATAAAAACAATAATAAAAAAAAGAAAATAGGAATGGGAAAGAAAAAGACAAAACTGTCATTTTCAAATACAGAGAAAATGCACAAAGAACCTACATTTAAAAAATTAAAACGTGAAAAATTCAATATACAACAAGCAATTGAATTTCTGTATATCAACATTAAACCATTTTTTTTTTTAAATGATACCCTTAGGGAGTTCCTGTTGTGGCTTAGCAGTAACAAATTGGACTAGTATCCATGAAGAGGTAGGTTCAATCCCTGGCCTCGCTCAGTGGGTTAAGGATCAGCATTGCCATGAGCTGTGCTGCAGGTTGCAGACACGGCTCAGATCTGGAGTTGCTGTGGCTGTGGCATAGGCCAGTGGGTACAGCTCCGATTCAAACCCTAGCTGGGAACTTCCATATGCCGCAACTACGGCCCTAAAAAAAGAAAAGAAAAGAAAGAAAGAAAGAAAGAAAAGCAAAAAGGAAGGGAAAAAAACCCTTTAGATAATATCAAAAAGCATCAAATTCTTAAAGGGCAAACAATCAAATGAAAAATGCAAGATCTCTATATTGAAGACTTCAAAATTTGAGAGAAACTAAATAAGTAAATATTCTTTACTACATTTATAGATTGTTGAAACTAAATAAATGGGATATACCATATTTATAGATTGTAAGACTAAATACTGTTAATGATTTCACTTCTCCTCAAATATCTACAGATTCCACAAAAATATCAATCAAAATCCCATCTAGGTTCATTTGTGGAAATTGAAAAGCTGAGTCTACCATTTACATGGCAATTTAAAATGCCAAGAATAGTCAAGGCAATTTAAAAGAAGAACAAAGAGAGTCCCATACCAAGGATTATAGTAACTATGTCAGATATCAAGTTCTAGAATCAAAACTTGAGAATAATCAAGACATTGTGATGCTGGTGCAGTAACAGACAAAACAGACCAAAGGAACATAAAAGAATTCATAAAAAGACCCATATACAGTGATATCTGATTTATGACAAAGGTAACACCAAAAATGAAAAAATGGTCTTTTCAAATAAGTGATACTGGATCAATTGATAACCATTTGGAAGAAATTGAATCATGACCCCCTCCACCTCACCATAAACAATTTCAGATCAAAACATAAAAGAGCAAGAAAATGAAGCTTCTATAAAGGAGCAGCAGTTATTCTGGGAGAATATGGGGATGCCACTGTTGATGGTGAAAATTATATGCAAACTGGAGTGCTGGAACAGATATTATGTGAGGTGGTTCTGTCTCCTCTGCCAGAATTAACACTGAGATAAATGTCTTATAGTAACACTTCCCCTATTTTAGTACTCTAAAACATATAGTTATTAAACACATTATTATAAACATATTATAATTAATATATCAACATATTCTAAAACATATAGTATTTTGGCACTATAAAACAAAATGACATAAATTCACCCTTCAGCGAGACCACAGCAACTAGGAACTTAAAGAATTGCCCAGGAGTTCCTGTTGTCGCTCAGTGGTTAACAAATCTGACTAGGAACCATGAGGTTGCGGGTTCGATCCCTGGCCTTGCTCAGTGGGTTAAGGATCCGGTGTTGCTCTTGAGCTGTGCCGTGAGCTGTGATGCAGGTCACACGCGGCTTGGATCTCACGTTGCTGTGGCCCTGGAGTAGGCCGGCGGCTACAGCTCCGATTAGACCCCTAGCCTGGGAACCTCCACTTGCCGAGTGCAGCCCTAGGAAAGGCAAAAGAAAAGAACTGCCCAACCTTACCAGGCTGCTATTTGAAGCAATATAGAAAACCTAGTGGACAAAAAGAAATTCAGCTTTAACAAAACCTTAGAAGCTAAAGTGATTATCAGTGACTTTAAAGGTCATCTTGAGATCCCCCAAACATAATCCAATACCTTCTTTTAGTACATGACACTGTTCTGCAACTACAAACTCTGAGATGATAAAAACATTGAACTCTACCTTAGCTACTACAAAATTTCTTTAGTACTTAAGATGATTAAGTTAGCAAATAGGGAAGTGGAGTTTTGATATTTATTTATGGTCTAAAATAACTGATTAACTACTTAATTCAAAGGAATGAGCTCCCCTGGCCAATATAACTGTAAAAACAAGTTTCCATTTTTCTTTAAGACAACGGCTGCTGGACAAGCTTAAGAAGCCTAGAAAGATGGAATTAATGCGCATCAGTTAACTGTTTTGCGGAAGTAACTACTGGATTCTACCATCTTCCAAAACAACAAAAGCAACATAACAACAAACAAAATACCATTTTCATGTATCCAACTAGCAAAAAAAAAAATTAATTTAATATCATGGATTGGACAAGGTAAAGGGAAAAAGATACTTTCCAACACTGTTTTGAGGAGTACAAATTATATCAAAGTGAGAAAGAGCATGACAGTTTTATGTTGACTTGAATTGGCTATAATACCCAGTTATTCAATTAAACACTAACTTAGATGTAATTCTGAAGGTATTTTACAGATTTATTAACCAACTAACTTCAAGTAGAAGAGATCATTCTTCATGAGTGATCCTCACTCAATCAGGGGAAAAGCTATAAAAGTAAAACCTAGGTTTTCCTGAAGAAATTCTGTTTCAAGACTATTCTGCTTCAAACAGGTTTTCCTGAAGATATTCTGCTTCAATATTCTGGTAAAGTTTTCAGTTTACCAAACTGCCCTAAAAATTTCAGCTTTACCAGTCTTCAAAATTGTGAGCCAATTCTTTAAAATGAGATTTTATATACATGCATTCACATGAAAATTTATATATACATGCATTCATATGAAAATTTAAAAGTACATCTCATAGGGATTTCCCTTTGTGGCTCGGCAGTAATGAACCAGACTAGTATCTACGAGGATGTGGGTTTGATCCCTGGCCTTGCTCAGTGGGTTAAGGATCCAGCATTGCCACAAGCTGTGGTAAAGGTCACAGACACAGCTCAGATCCAGTATTGCTGTAGTTGTGGTACAAGCCAGCAGCTACAACTCCAATTTGACCCCTAGCCTGGGACCTTCCATATGCCACAGCTGCAGGTCTAAGGAAAAAAAAAAAAGTACATCTCATGTATCTCATATATACATATGTACGAGATTCTGTTTCTCTGGACAACTCTAGCACATAGGTTTTACCTTGATTTGAACCTTTTAATTTCACTAATAAGAATTTACTCTACGGACGGCAACTATGCTCACCACTATAAGACCAATGCCCTTAAGAATTTACTCTATGGATATACTTAGAAAAGTTAAACAAAATATACATGCAAAAGTGGTTCACTGCAATATCATTTTTAATAACTAAAAAATAAAAATGTCTCAATGTTGTTTAAAAAATATGGGACAGATTATATATACTGGCATGGAAATGTCCAAGAAAATTAGTTTAAAAAGCAAAGTACAGAAAAACCTAATTATGTATACAAAATTAATTTTGTATGTATACTACATTTACAGGCACAGGTAGATAATGTACACTGGTATATCCACAATTTGAATTTTTTATAAGTTCAAAAGAAATTGTTCACAAATTATCTTTGAGGAGAATGATTTGGTAATGAGGGAGTTAGACTTTTCAATTTTAATTTTATAGCCATGTTTATGTTTTAAATATTTATCAAGGGCATGTTATCTTTTTTTAATATTTTTAAACAAAATCAATAGGTTTAGATTATGAGTCTAATTTTCTTCTCTCTACTTTTTAGAATTTTTTAAAACCTAGTTTTAAAAATAATGAAGTCACATAATATTTAACATGACCAAATATTTGTTTCCAGCTTTCAAAAAGAGTCAATACCAAATATCGAAAAATGTTTATGAAAGGCTACATGAAAGAAAAGTAACACAAAATTGTACATAAGGCACAATTACAACTATGTAAAATATTTAAGGGAGAAGGTAATAAAATAAAACAGTTGATTTTTTAGATAAAAGATAAAGTGTTTTTTTTGCCCCATTCAAAATTTTATATTGATACATCTTTTCAGTAAAACTAAATTACTTCATATTCATATAGTCCCTTATTAAAAATATTCATACAGTGTATGAATAGTATATTATTTATTAAAAATATTCATACAGTGTATGAATAGTGTATTATTTTCTCAGAGTACTGGAAAAAATGACTAATTCAAAATACTCTGTTTTGTTAATTTAATTTTTTAAAACTGCTATGATTACCACTAGAGGGAGGGAGGGAGAAGTCAGGCGCAAGAAAGGAAATGAGAGATATTCTGGGTTGTTGGTAATGTTTTCTCTCTTTCCCTGGGCTAGAGCTACAAAGGTACCTGTTCATTTTTCTATATGTCTGTCGTACCTTACAGTTTTTAAAAGGGTGATAAAAATTTATCTATTTATAGCCTACCTGTTATATCAGAGCAAAATAACTCCTTATAAGATAAAATCCTAAAAATATAACCTGATTCCTTAATTATAGGTCTGTCTTTCACTACTTCCCCATCTTTGTTACCCACCAGAAACAAAATAAAACAAAAAAACCTTTAAGCTTCCAGTTTCTTCCCTTACCCGCCAGCAATTAACAAGTCCTGCATATTTATTTTCTGAAATGTCAAATCTGTCCCTTATTTTCATCTTTAAGGCCACTGTCCTAATTTGGATCCTAGCACCTCTTGTCTGTACTAAAAGATAACAGTCTCTCCTAGGTTGTCTTTCACAAACACTTTTTAATGTAATACACAGGAAGATATTTATCACCTAATTCAGTACACAGACAGTTTTATATGAAACTGAAACAACCCTCACAAGACAATACTTATTTTATTACTTACAGTGCTCTCAGATCTATCTTATCACATCTTATTTTAATTCATCTTTTTAAAACTGTAGAGGTTTTATCCCACTATACTGATTTAGCATCCTTTTAGTGTGCAGTAACCACCAGTTTCAAAACCCAATGTCCTTCCTAAGTGATCACTTATTCCCTAATTTGCAACATTACCTTCAATTGTAATCTGCCACTTCTCTAAAAAATATATAGCTTACCTGCTTAAAAACACCCAACAGCTTCTCATTATGTCCGAAATAATAAAATACCGCCTCCTTAATGAGGCATAAAACCTTCATACCTAACCACTCCCATTTCTGAAAATCACTCCCACTTTTCTTGTTCACACACTATTCTGCCCAAGATCTCATAGTCTAGCTTTGTGAAAGCAGTTTTTCTTTGCCCAGAAATACTTCCCCATTCCATCTCCTATCTTTCCTTCCAAGCTCAGTTCAGATACCCTCTCTTCTGTGAAGACTTCCCTCCTCCACTCTCCCACGTTGTAGAAAGGAATGCCACTGAAAATTACCATGATGCCAGTACAAAAAATATATATATATATTACTGAATGTTAGGAACTTACAATTTTTTCAGAACAATTTTCCACTTACAAATGGTGGGGGGTAGCAAGGGCCAGTTAGTTCAGTTGGTTAGAGCATGGTACTAATAGCAAATGGTGGGGGGATAGCCAGGTAGAAGCTGGAGATGACAGATGGAGGCATGAAGTACTAAAACATACTATGCATAGTTTTATGTAATACTTCTATTTCACTTAATTTTGTTTCATTTAATTCTCCTGATATTCTGCTCTTAGTAGTATAATTAGCACTAGCAGTAAAATTACTATTAGTAGTATAGTAGTTAAATTCTACTATGTCCAAGGAGGAGAGTAATTCCTTTTACAGAGATTTTTAAACTTGTTAAAGGTGACAAATGCTGGAATCCGGATTCAAAAACCATTCTCTTTCCACTTCATTATGGTGAGGCCATAATGAAGTGGTTTGCTCAGTCCAAATCACACAGCTACTAATACCTGAAAATGATCTAGCCCATCAGGCCGACTTTTTGATCAAGTTATCAAAACACATGTGAACCTATCAAATAACTGCATCTCTCTTAGCCATAGTCAAATAGTCTCAGGTCTTACCACCCACTTGAATACTATAGTATTAGATAGGAACTATCTTAAAAAAAAGTTGAAGTTAATTCCTTTTCTAAAATAATGTCATGTGTGGAAAAAGTAATGCAAATTTATGTTCAAGGGAACGTAAAGCAAAATCTTTCTATGAGGCAAAGCTCTAATTTTTAAGAAATTAAGTTTGCACAGAAGTGGCTTCTCTATCTTAATCATAATACACAAATAAATTTTTCTTGGTCAAAGAGCAATAGTTCGTAAATTGAGTTATCATCCCATCATTACAAACTCCAGTTTCATTACAGTCTACATCTATCTCATAGTATTGTTGTGTGGAAGTGCTTTCTTTATAAAGAGTAAAATATTATTGAATAAAACACTGACTGGGAGAGTTCCCATGTGGCTCCCATTGTTACGACTAGTATCCCTGAGGATGATCAGTATCCATGACAGGATCCTTAACCCCTGGCCTTGCTCAGTGGGTTAAGGAAGGATCCAGCGTTGCCATTGCCATGAGCTGTGGTGTAGGTCTCAGACACAGCTTGGATCCCATGTTGTTGTGGCTGTGGTGTAGGCAGGCAGCTGGAGCTCTGATTCGACCCCTCGCCTGGGAACTTCCATATGCTGCAAGTCAGGCCCTAAAAAAAAGCACTGACTGGTACTGTTTTAGATTTACTCTGTCTATTCTAAGATACTACACTCCACAAAGCTCATCATTCCTCTTATGCTACATTCTTTTAATCTTGTACAGAAAAAATAATTACTGTTCTACCTAAAATGAGATATATTGTTCCCTACGATAAGGTTTAGGCAAAAACTGACCCTCTATCATTTTTGAATGCACTGAAGTCTTTTCTGCTTGCATCTGAATTTTTCAATATGCTCTCAACAGTTCAGCTGGCAAGAATAAGTGCCAGGTAAAGTAAATATTACTAGAGTAAGCTTCTAACATTTAAAGCACATTTTTTTGGCCATGCCTGTGGCATGTGGAAACGCTTAGGCAAGGGATCAAACCCTCAACACTGCAGTGACCCAAGTCACTGCAGTGACAATGCCAGATCCTTAACCTCCTGCACCATAAGAGAACTCTAAGCATATTTTAAATCACATAAGAATTTTAGAAAAAAAATATTTTTAAAATATGGGCTATATTACTGATTCCTGTTTTAATCTGTTGACAATGTGAGATATAATCTTTATCTTTATACTTCAAAGGAAATGAAAGCAAATCTCAAAATATTCCCATTGATATTTATTAAAGAAATCCTGAAGCATCACAAAAGCAGAGTTTATAATGACCTAAAATGTGGAAGTCCTATCTACTAAACTGAGAGATAAATAACCATCAATTCAGCTTAGTAGTTGTCCCAGCTTCTCGATCAAAAGCTTTGCTTGCACATGGAAGGATTATATTTCTAAATAACAATCATCCTAAGGGCAAAGTAGTATTTACCTTCCCTTACAAATATATATATTATAAGTTTGGACAATGAGTCGAAAAGTGTTAAAGTTAAAAGGTATCAGACAAGCTTCAATCCCAAGTACTTTCCAATAATCAAAAACACTTTGATGTTACATTTTATCCCTTTTTTTAAACCTATATACTGGCTTTACTTCACTGAGTTTCACTTAAAAAAGGAAAAAAAAAAAGATAGTACCTACCTAAAATGGTTGTTTGAGGGATTAAGTGATAAAAAATACAGATCGCCTAACGGACTTCTGGGTAGCTATTACTACTGTTCTACAGACAAACAAATCAACTGAAATTCCAGTTTTCAAAGCTTCAAATTCTTAAGTCTCTGCTTAAAAAAGTAATATGTTTTGCAGTACCAGAGTTTACCAGGAAGAAGCAATGTCTTTAATTAATACCTGTTTAACTTATAACTGGCTGCCAGAAAATAAATCACTTTAATAAATATAGAATCTTCTACAATAACCTACAAATAAGTTAATAAATAATAAACTAAAGAAATCTAGAGTGTCAACTTGCAAGTTTCAATTAAACTAATTTTCCTTAAAGAAAATATATTAATTTTTTAAAATTATACGTGAAAACCATTTGGGATTCACTATGTCCTATATATTTAGCTAACAAACACTCCCTTAAATTTTCAAAACTTTCATCTAACAATTTTTTCCCAAAACATATGGGTCCTTTTAACTGCTCAAAACTTTTCTAGATAGTAAGAACTGAAGCCAACATTCATGAAAGCTGAAGTGTCAGTTCTGGGCCCTAGGGCACTGTTCATGTTTTATTCATTTTTGTATAGGTGACTACTTTAGCAAAGAATTTGAGATACTGTTAAGTCAATTAACATTGCTGAAACAAATCAGTCAACAAATAAGGCAGATGATTTGTACTTCAAGTGAATTCTCACATTACTGCTCATATCTGAAACAAACCTCTTCACTGAGGTTTAAAATTACTTTAAAATTACTTTGTGTTTGCAAAGAAAAAGGTATATTCTTCGTATACAGTACATGAAACTCCCAAAGTTAAACAAATTAGTATTTAAAATAAATTTCACGTATACCAAATTGTAATTTTTTAGAAATAAGCTACTAAAAAACACACACGTTCTTAAGGACTTTTTCTCCAAATTTTCGTCTTATCTATGAATAAGTTAAGTTATAAGTTATGAATA
This sequence comes from Catagonus wagneri, assembly GCA_004024745.2. Classification (NCBI taxonomy): domain Eukaryota; kingdom Metazoa; phylum Chordata; class Mammalia; order Artiodactyla; family Tayassuidae; genus Catagonus; species Catagonus wagneri. The sequence continues at coordinate 16,076,905 of PVHT021183648.1, read as the reverse complement.
AGTGGCTCAGTTAAAAGAAATATTCACAAGTCACTGATCATTCCAACATTAGATATTATTAGTTTCACTAATACGACTAAAACATTTTCAGAAACACCGATACAAATAAAATAATGTGTTTAGGGCTACCGAAGAACCTATCTAGTAACGCATGATGACCATAATCATTACTTTGAAATCGAGTACTCTCGCCAATCCCAAGATTTGAGAAGATAAAACGCAGGGTTAGCATCAATGGGAGTACTCCAACGGGGGGAGGGAGAGGGAAGGGAAAGGAAAAGATCAGAGAAGATTAAGTACTGCATTATTCGTGAAAGGAGAGGAAATGGTAGCTAGGGCCGAAGGGCGAGTACCTCCAGCAAGAAGAGTGGAAAGGTTCATTTTGCAGTTAAAAGGGGAGAGGGAGGAGGGGCAACTATCAACAAGAACCTTGCCGGGGTGGCCTGGGTGCGTCACTTAACGTAGCGGCTCTGGAAAGAGAAAATCTGCCTTCAAGGCAGCCTCAGTAAGCGATTGTGAAGGAAGGGGGAGTGACCTTCCTAGATGCGACGGAGGAAACACAGGGTCACTTCCCAAAGAACGGAGGGAGAAGACATTTCCGTAGGTCCTCCCGGGTCGCCGGGGGCCTGAAGGGATGGTGAACCACCACCCCCCTTCTCTCAAGGACCACGTCAAGGGGAGAGACCTGGGGCTGAGGTGCGGGCGTTACCTGCAGGGTCACCTCCTGAGGGTCCCAGTGCGGCCGCAGGTGTTGCAGGAGGCTCAGGGCCCCCTCCCGGCAGCGCTGCTCCTCCTGATCCTGAACCGTAACATTCAGCTTGGGGACCTCGGGTGAGCCGGGCGGGACGTGGATGTAATTGGCCATGGCCCAGGCGACGGCAGAGACTACCACAACGACGACGGCGACGGCGACCACGAGAACGGCGGGCGCCGACAGGCTGCTGGATCCTTCCGTCCCGGGACGCCCTCGCGGGAGGGCTGGGGGCGTTCAGACTGACGGTCGAGCGATAGGAGAACTGCTGGAGGCGGCAGTCTAGCCGACCCAGGTCTGGACAGCGGCTGGACTGTGTCTGCGCTGCTCACGGGAAAAATTCCTCTCCTCTGCGCTCGGCCGCCAGCGGGCGCGGAGCATGCCGGGACTGGCCTGACGCTAGCGTCACGCGTGGGGCGGGGCGTCAATGAAGGGCGGGGCTTCGGCAGCGTCCTAGGCCAAGGCCGACATTCCGCCCCCCGGCATAATGGGCCTAGTTACCCGCTCGTCGGCTCTGCTATTGTCTGGCCCTGCCATGCGGACTGCTAGTGGAAAAAATGCGAGGTTTTCCCCTCAGGAATGAGCCTGAGCCCTGCCAATCCCCGAACGAAAGGCGTTGAACCTTTAGCTCACCTGATTGGGAGGGTCTAGGGGTCTAGGTTTGAGGTAGGGCTGAGTTTTTCTGGGAAGGGAGGGCCACGTCCTGAAATAACCCCAGGATCAGCTTCTGAATTTGGCCTGAGTCAGGGCAAGATGGATTAACTGGGTGGCCATGATGTCGGAGTTGCTATGTACTGAGGACGACGTAGTTGGGTTGGTAACTAAATTCCCAATCTTAGCATACTGGGATCATGGTATTTGGGACGGTTGTTTGGTTAAGACAAGGACTGAATTTCAAGATTTATTTTTAAGGTCATATGTTTGACCATACTGGATTATTCAGCGTCCGAAAACACAGGTTAGAGTCTGGGATGAAGATAAAAAGACAGGAAAGTAATTTAGAGGTTTAGTGCTGTTTGAGGGTATCCCTGAGTGGGCCTTAAAACGTCTGCCTTCAAACTTTGAGTCTCATTTATCTGCTAGCAGCTATTTCACCTACTAAGGGAATACTGGAAACTGGGTAATTACAAGTAATTTATTGGGACCTCCTAATTTTCCTTATGATTGAGGAAAATGGGTTGAGATCTGACCTCAAACTGTCTTCTCTGCAGCACCTAGTAAAGGGTGAATGCGTTTGTTAGTGGTAAATTTACTAAATGGATTCAGCTTAATTAACATTCAAAATATTTAATTCACTTAGCATAAGTTTACTATTTTTTTTAGAGTCTAAATTTTATGTTTAAAGTCTTGTCAGAAAGTTAAAATATTTTCTGGAGTTCCCTGGTGACCTCGCAGATTACAGATCTGACATTATCACTGTTGTGGCTGAGATCGAATACCTGACCCAGAAATTTCCACATGCATGAATTTAGCAAAAAAGGAAAAAAGAAATCCTAATATGCCACAAAATACAGTAGAGGAATAGTTTTACTATTTAAATTTTAGATACCCATTTCCCTTTGCAAGTACTAGCCAGAGAAAATGTTAAGCCTTAGAATGGCAAAAGCCACATTAAATGAATATCTTTTATTTTAATTTTGTCGGAGTCGGAGTTCCCGTTGTGGCTCAGTGGTTAACGAATCCGACCAGGAACCATGAGGTTGCGGGTTCAATCCCTGGCCTCACTCAGTGGGTTAAGGATCCGGCGTCGCTGTGAGCTATGGTGTAGGTTGCAGAAGCGGCTCAGATCCCATGTTGCTATGGCTGTGGTGTAGGCTGGCAGCTACAGCTCAGATTAGACTCCTAGCTTGGTAACCTCCATATGCCATGGTTGTGGCCCTAGAAAAGGCAAAAAGACATGATAATAATAATAATTTTATCAGAGTATAGTTAATTTACAATGTTGTATTTCAAGCTTACAGCAAAGTGAATCAGTTATATACATAGCCATTCTTTTTCATAGCGATCAAGTCTGTGATTCCAAGTTAAAAGAAGGATTTTCTTAAGATTCATAGGGAGTTCCCGTCGTGGCTCAGTGGTTAACGAATCCGACTAGGAACCATGAGGTTGCCATTGGATCCCTGGCCTCTCAGCAGGGGTTAGGGATCCAGCGTTGCTGTGGCTGTGGCGAAGGCCAACGGCTACAGCTCCTGTTAGACCCCTAGCCTGGGAAGCTCCATTTGCAGCCGGTGCGGCCCTAGAAAAAGCAAAAATACAAAAAAAAAAAAAAAGGCTCATAAAGCACACACACTGTGAAGGAAAAGACTAACAAATTTGAAAACATTAAAATTTAAAACGGTGAAATTAATTGACAAAGCCATAAAAAAAGAAAAAGTAATTGTGACATATATGATCAAAAAAGGATTAGTATTCACAATATCACTATTCAGTAAGAAAGCCAAATCACCTAAGAGGAAGATGGACAAAGAGTATTAATTTTCAGAAGAGGTAATCCAAACAGAAAATAAGCTTATGAAAATATACCTCTTTAATAATCAAAGCAGTGCAAATTAAAACAAGACACCATTTTACATCCATCCATTAACTGGGAAAATGTTTGAATTCTAATAGCGTACATTACTGGTGGCAGGTAAATTTATTTTAAAAAACTATGGAAAACATTTTGCAGATTTAATCAGGTTGAAGGTAGGCATTCTGTAATGCCACCATTTTCAATTCCAGTATATACAAAAATTGCACATGTGTACTTGAGAAAGTGTGTGCAAGAATGTATACTGCAGTATTAGCCATAAAAGCTTCAACTGGCAAAAACCTAGATGACCATCAATAAGCAAATGACTGGAGACAGATAGGTAGATAGAGAGGAAGAATTATCCTACAGCAGAGTAACACTGGCAGATGAATACTTTCATCTACTTATGCATATATTCAAGATAAAACAGTGGCCTTAGAAGTCAGAACTCAAGCAATAGTTTTGAAGAGCCAACAGCAACAGTATCTCTGGTTACTTTGTCTCCTCTCTCCATCTGTTTTTATTTCTGTTCTGCTTCTAATTGTCTATTTGTCTTCCTTGTAATTTTTCTCTTCAAGTTTCTTTCTGTGTATCCCCTATCATTCAGATCTTACCCAAAGTTGTTACCAAAGAGATCTTTCCATTGCTTCTTTTATCACAATAACCTGCTTTATATTTTTATATATCACTTCTCACTAATATCTTCCTTCTTCTTTTTTTTTTTTTTTTTTTTTTTTTGGTTAGGTCTGCAGCATGAAGAAGTTCCCAGGCCAGGGGTGTAATGGAACCTGCACCACTGCAGTGACCATGCTGGATCCTTAACCACTAGGCCACCAGGAAACTCCATTATGTAAGATATCTTATAATCAATGAATTTACTTTTTTAGTAGCTACCTTTTGTATCATAGTAATAGCCCACAGAGAGCAAAGTCAGAGTCTCTTTTCTCTATTGCCCCATTTCCACTACTTAGACTAGTACCTAGGAAATAAGAGTTACTCAGTAAATGCTTAAGTTCACCTAGTTAGCTGGTGGACTAACTAATTTCCATGAGGAGGCAGGTTTGATCCCTGACCTAGCTCACTGGGTTAAGGATCTGGCATTGCAGTAAGCTGTGGTGTAGGTTGTAGATGCAGCTTGGATCCCGAGTTGCTGTGGCTGTGGGGCTGTTGCATAATCTGGCAGCTGCAGCTCCGATTCGACCCCTAGCCTGGAAACTTCCGTATACCACAGGTATGGCCCTAAAAAGAAAAAAAAACAAAACAAAACCTATCCAGTATCACACTGAGGTATATGGAATGATTGGCCAGGGGGGACCTGCTGTATAGCACAGGGAACTCTACTCAGTATTCTGTAATGATCTATATGGGAAAAGAATCAGAAAAAGAGTGGATGTGTGTACAAATATAGCTGAATCACTTGGTTGTACAGCAGAAATTATCACAACATTTTAAATCAACTATACTTCAATAAAACTTTTAAAAAATGAAGAAAAAAGAAACTGTCCAGTATCTTGAGCTTATAATCTTTTTTTTTTTTTTTTTTTTGCCTTATCTAGGGCTGCACCCGTGGCATGTGGAGGTTCCCAGGCTAGGAGTCTAACAGGAGCTGTAGCTGCTGGCCTTCGCCACAGCCACAGCAACGCGGAATTGAGCTTATAACTTATTGAGCATATAAAATTGTCATGAAGAAGTTTCCTGGTGGCCTAATGGTTAAGGATTCATAGCATTATCACTGCTATGGCTCAAGTTTGGTCCCTGGCCCAGGAATTTCTGTATGCCATGGGCACAGCCAAAAAAAATAGAAAGAAAAATTAAAAGATTGTCTCAAATGTATAGCAGGAATATAACATGTCCAACATACTTTATTTCCCCTCCTGTATTTAGCATAATATTGAGACACTCTGATACCTGCCTTCTATCTGCTTCTTGAAATCTTGCTCATTCTTCAGAGCTGAACTCTCCAGTAATCATCTTCATGAAGCTTTTCTGGATTTTCCTAATCTAAATTTACTTCTCCCTTTTATAAGTCTGTTAGAACACCTGGCAAATTCTGCCTTGTGACACGCACATTGTGGATTTAAGTCACATAGTTTGTGCCAAACATGGGAGACTAATAAAACATTTATAACTTGCTACCTAATAAGTATTTTGCATGAGGGAATAGATGGAAAACAATACAAATCCAGAGGCTCCAGTCATAAATATTTTAATTACAGTGGAGTGAACTATAGTTACCAGAGTAATAACATAAAAAATTTGCAGAGGAAATATTCTGTGAAACAAGATTATGTGAGCATGTCTAGGAGCTAGATTATTAAACAAATTGGAAACATATTGAAAATGAAATCACTCTTGGGAGTTCTGGTCATGGCTCAACGGTTAACGAACCCAGGTAGCATCCATGAGGGCATGGGTTCGATCCCTGGACTCACTCAGTGGATTAAGGATCCGGCGTTGCTGTGAGCTATGGTATAGGTCACAGACACGGCTTGGATCCTGAGTTGCTATGGCTGTGATGGAGGCCAAAGCTACAGCTCCCATTGGACCCATAGCCTGGGAACCTCCATATGCTGCAGGTGTGGCCCTAAAAAGACAAAAAAAGAAAAAGAAGAAGAAATCACTCTTGTAAGTCTAACAGAGAATGAGGCTTAGTTAATTTCATTTTAGAATGAACTGAAAATTCAGAAATCAGAAATCCAAAACACGTGCAGTCCATGATATTCAAGGATATGCATGCTCCGCTCTTCTTTAAAAAAAAAAAAGGTGCCTCTAGGTGTTTAGAGTTTCAGACACTACATAAAAATGAAACTGTATCTGTTCTGCACTTCACAACTTTAAGATAGCCTAAGGGAGCTGGCTATCTATAAAACTACTGCAATAACCACATTAAACATTTAAGGAAGGCTATGCTACTTATTTGTGTGCTCAGTTATAAGAGCTAATAACTATTTAACTCTATAAAACATGTCTGTTTGTGCTTGTTCTAGCTTGCCTCCTTTTCATATTCCTAGAATCAGAATATAACTCTATTTCATACAATAGATTAATTCCTTAAGAGCAAGAATTTTATTATTTTCCTCTTAATATCCTCCATGGTCTCAAGACAGTATCCTGCATATTATAAATTACAATTATAGATTTAGAGGAAGAGAGAAATCAAATGATTCCTAATTATAACCACCTAAAGTAAGTAAGGAGAAAAAAACTTTTTAAAGATCCTCATACAGTTAATGAAAGCGGATGCACCCTACCAAATATACCAAATATTGAATCATATTATAAAGCTATAGACTGTGTGACTAACACAGGAATAAACAGATCCAAAAAAGAGAAAAATCTATGTATAGGTGGGTATTTATATGTAATAAAGATAATATTTTAAATCAGTAGGGGAAAGCAGGCTAATTAAAAATTGCCATCGAGGTCATATATTTCATAGAATTTGTTAAAATTGGTTTAGCGGTTTTTATTATTGTCATTTAAATGCTGTTAATTGAAAGTTCCCAAGTGTTGATCTTAATTCTATAAAAAATCAGTGGCAAAAAACATCATTTTAATAGTGAAGAAACAGATACTTAGCTTAGATAAATCCTGTGTGTGTGTGTGTCCTTATCCATTTTTCCAGTACTTAGTTAATGATTTTGGGCACTTAATAGGCACTTATTTATTTGTTGAGTCATAAAATGCATGACAGGTTAAATATGTTGTGCATTACAGTTTACAGCAATTTTTCAGACTCCTAATCACTCTATATTGTTTTACTACCAATTCAACTTTCCCCTTCACATAATACCTTAAATACCGATTTCTAAGTTAAACATTTAACTTGGAGTTTTTTGTGTTTTTTTGGCCACACCCAGGGCATGCAGAATTCCTAAATGTTTAATGTCTCTATTCACCTGCCTGTTTAGCCTTCCATGAGAAGTGTTTGAAACAGTTATTTTGATAGTTGGAAATAAGGATTTCAGGGAAATTGCGTATGCACACAAACTACAAAGGGCTCATGCCTGCTACCTGTATGCCTACAGCATATCAAAAACACCAAGAACTTCACTCATCATGAAGGGGATAAAAAGGATTTTAGCTTTGTAAGTAGACAATCCTGCTGTAGAATTTAAGCAATTTAATCTCTTTTACTTTAGTTTCCCCATCTGCAAAATAGTGATAATAGCAAGGATGTTGAGAATATTTAAATAGATGATTATCAAATCTTCAGGACAATACCTGGTCCTAGAAGGAGCTCAGATCTGTGTTAAGCCCTCATTTATTAAGTTTTTAATCTGGATTAAACGAAATGATACTTAATAATTAGCTATTATTAAGTGAAGTAGTGCTATTATTATTAAATAGTAAAAGGTAAAGGACTTTCTTAACTTAGTCCAGGGGAATTGCTCCAATGCTTAAACCTTAGTTTAGGAAAGGGATTTCAAAATCTAGAACTAATTTATGGTTTGGGGGTCTGCTTCTCTCTTCTTTCCTTTGATGAGGTGTATCAGAAACTAGAGGAGAATATTCTGAGAGAAGAGTAAAGAGAATCACAAAGACCTCCTTTCTCTGACCCTTTGTAATCCAGTAGGTCTTCTAACGTTACTCTCCTTTTCTTCCAGTTGTACATTTTAAGACTGCTCTGAGTAACATGACCTGGAAAGAAGCACAATGGCAAGGAATGAGGAGTGACACAGTAACGGCGGCTCAGTGACAACGTCTGCAAGGCACCTAAAACTAGAGCAAAAGAGGAAATGGGCCATTATTTTGGGGGATTGATGGATATGAAAACTGAAGATTACTCAAGAGTTCAATGAAATACTAGTTGTTTTAAGGAAGATGGACAAAATGTCACCCTGTTAATCATTAACTGGTGAGATAAATCAGGATGCCTAGGTAACCACTGAATAACAACAGGTTATCAAGCAATCCAATAATAGCCATCCAGAAGTGCTTTAAGTACGTTAAGGCAAAATCTTGATGGCTAGAAAAGGACAAAGCCTACTATATTAATTAATTAACGTTTATATTGATGTCAGTCCATTAGTGATAATGAGTAAAGGTTGGATTTCATGCATTTGGACACTGGTAAGATGTGATTCTTCTCATCAGCATGTTAGGACCATATGATCTAGAATCCAGTATTAAAAATTAGAAAGAAAATTGACTTACTACCTTGTCCAAATGGTTAAAAGTACCATGGATGCCGAAATGTGCCAGATGGGGCTACTTAAGGATCAGTTCTAGGGTCTTTAAAAATACTTCCATGTGACAATTATGAGACATACAAAAACTGGCAGGAGTTTCTACCCACTCTCTGAGTCAGTGCTCAGCAATAAAAATAGCCAGACCAAGGAATGGCTTCTTGACCTAAAACTGTATGTCTGAAACAAATGTGTAAGAGGTGGTGAATACATAGACCTTCAAATAGAAAAGAGAGAAAGCTGGGTTGGGGAGAAAAGAGGAAGGAACAGAGTGGTTAAAAAAAAAATCCAAATAATGCAGTCTTCTAATTAGCTATAAACAGAACACAAAACTTGTGTATAGATACAGATTATTATTTTAATGTTAATTATACCTTGAGTTGATCACAAGATAATAAACATTAAAACAGGACACATGACAAGTAATACAAAATCAAAATTATTAACCTGAGTTTAAAAAGAAAGGCCCCTAGAGTTTCCACTGCGGCTCAAGGGATTGAGAGCCCTACTAGAATCTGTGAAGATGCAGGTTCAGTCCCTGGCCTCACTCAGTGGGTTAAGGATCCGGCATTGCCACAAGCTGTGGCATAGGTGGCAGATATGGCTCGGATCTGGTGTTGGGTGTGGCTGTGCTGTAGGCTGGCAGCTGCAGCACCTGTTTGACCCCTAGCCCGGGAACTTCCGTATGCCACAGGTGTGGCCTAAATTAATAAATAAATAAATAAAAAGAAAGGCCCAACATTAAGAGGCAAATGAATATTCTTCAAAAAACAAAATAAAGCAAAACACTAAGTCAAAAAAGAAATTAAAAGTGCATTAGCAATATTTGGGAAATAATTGATGTGAAAACAATGTACACAAGATAAGCCTCTGCCAAATCAGAACTTACACTTGTAGGTTAATTTATGACTTTCTGTTTTATCATCAAAATTAAAAAAAGGGACAATAAACACTGTATTTTTCATTTTAAAAAACACCCCAAGGAGGGGAAGGTGGAGGATTGGGCACAAACCCAATAAAATCAGTCTCTCTTTCTGCTCAGCCAAGGCTATCTTAGAATGTGCAAATGTAAATGGGATTCCTCTGTACTACCAATAACTAGTCTGGGGAAAAAATTTTTTTTCTTCTTTTGCCACCCCTTGGCGTATGGACTTCCCAGGCCAGGGAATCAGATCTGAGCTGCAGTTGCGACCTAAGCTGCAGCTGTGGCAACTGGATCCTTAACCCACTGTGCCGGCCAGGGATCGAACCTGCCTCCCAGTGCTCCCAAGATGCTGCCAATCCCACTGTGCCACAGCAGGAATTCCAGGAAAATTTTTTAATTGTATTAGCAATTGCAGCAAAAAGAATAAATTGCCCAGGAATAAAGATGTGTGAGAATGTCTCTCCTATATAGTACAAACTCATTTTTTAAAATATTAACAGGTATAAAGAAAAATCAGTGCTTTTACTCAGCAGTAATTATCAATAACGTTAGCTCCAGATGATTTGATTATAGTAATTTAATCAACATAACAATTGAGCAAAACATATTTCCAGTAATTTCTCTCTTTTGTAATATACTGTTTTTTTATTGAAGTATGGTTGATTTACAATGTTGTGTTTGTTTCAGGTGTACAGCCTAGTGATTCAGTTATACATATATATATATAATTTTTTCAGATTCTTTTCCCTTATAGATTGTTACAAAATATTGAGTATAGTTCCCTGTTCTGCAGAGGAGGTCCTTATTGGTTATCTATTTTATATGTTGCAGGGTGTATATGTTAATACCAACCCCTTAATTCATCCCTCTCCCCTACTTACTCCAGTAACTTTAAATTTCACACATGAAGGGAGTTCCCATCATGGCTCAGCCTAAAGGAATCTGACTAGTATCCATGAGGACACAGGTTTGATCCCTGGCCTCGCTCAAAAGTTTATACAAAATTTGGTAACTGCTCATTTACTTTTCTAAAATCTGAGAAATTCTGAATTCCAAAACATATCAAACCTCATGAGTGTCTGGTTAGGGATTATGGACTTGGAATAGTTAAGATTTTTTTTTTTTTAGTAAGGTGTACTCTATGCTAGAGTGCTTTATTTATTGCACAAAACATATGAGAAAGATACAGTGGCTATTTCCATTTTACAGCTGAGAAAACTGACACGCAGGCGAAATAACTTGCAAAGTTAATAAAGGATGGGACCTAGGTTCATATCAAGGCTCCAGTCAGACAGCTGGACTAGCTCAGTTGGCTTTTGAATCAGAGCGCAAGGCTTACTTAACAATAAAATCAGGCTAGTTTAATGACCACTCACACTCAGTTTTCTCATTGTAAAATGAGAATAGTATTCCTACCTAGCTTATCTGATTAATACCTAGTTAAATAAAACAGGTAAGTCACTTAACGCAGTGGCACATAGTACCTACTCAAAATATGTTTGCTATTGTTGAAAGTGTTGGTCACTTTAAGTCAACTTGAACTGTCAATCGCAACGGGGACCCTGAAATACTTAGAATTTGTTTCAGTAAAAAAGAAAATATCTGTTTGGACTACCTAGGAAGACACCTTAAAAAATATAATACAGCCAAATAAAACCAAATGCTTTCCTTGTGCTATGGTTTGACCTATAAAACAGTATTTAACACAGAGTGGGTAATCAATAAATACTTTTTGAATGAACAGTCTTGTAAAGTTATAAAGAGGCAACTCCCACGTTTCCAATTATAAAATGTTGATGATATATAACTGTAGGTAATAAAAATGTTAATGGGTTTATTGACTTCCTGTAAACAAACAGTATAGTCTGCAGTCTCTATTTCATTAGGGTTGTGCTGAAGAGCCTGCTATACTCATCTGGCAAGATGTCTGACAAAGAATAAAAGAACAGGAGCTCCCATCATGGTGCAGCGGAAACGAATCCGACTAGGAACCATGAGATTGTGGGTTCGATCCCTGGCCTTGCTCAATGGGTTGAGGATCCAGCGTTTCCATGAGCTGTGGTGTAGGTTGCAGACGTGGCTCGGATCTGTCATTGCTGTGCCTCTGGTGTAGGCTGGCAGCTGTAGCTCCAATTAGACCCCTAGCCTGGGAACCTCCATATGCCTCGGGTGTGGCCCTAAAAGGACAAAAGATTTAAAAAAAAAAAAAGAGTACATGAACAGAGCTTTACTTTCCATTTCAATCCCAGAGGCCACAAACTGACTAACTTTGGGGAGGAGGGGCACTTGAGTGAGCAGAAATGGGTCAGACAAGGCTGAATTTTTTTTTGATTGAAGTACTGTTAATTTACAATGTTGTGTTAATTTCTGCTGTAGAGCAAAGTGATTCAATTATACATGTAATTTAAATAACTGAATATGATTGGAAAGCTCTGGGGTCTACAGGGATGTCCTTAAGAGATGAGTCAGGGGGATTGGATAGAAGAATTGAAGTCACTTAGAACAATATAAGCTTTGCATTTATCCTGTGTTGAGGGAAGACTGCTTATTAAACTAGCTATATATGTCTTTTCTGACATAAGGGCTTTGAAGAACTCTCAGGGTTTAAGAAGCCATATGATACTTCAGAAGAAAATAATTTATTACTGGGAGTTCCATATGTGGCTCAGTAATAATGAACCTGACTAGTATCCATGAGGTTGTGGGTTTGATCCCTGGCCTCATGACCTGGTGTTGCCATGAGCTGTGGTATAGTTTGCAGAAGCAGCTTGGATCCTTTGTTGCTGTGGCTATGGCTGTGGCCAGCAGCTGCAGCTCTGATTCAGCCCCTAGCCTGGGAACTTCCATGTGCCAAAGGTTTGGCCCTGAAAAGAAAAAAAAAGGTAAAGAAAAAGAAAGAAAATAATTTATTATCTATACGACTTACCTGATACTAACAATATTAATAAATAGTGTACTGAAACTATTACATTTTTGTTTCACTTAATCATACTTGAAAAATCGTGTGAATTGTGATTAATGATTTATAATAGAAACAGTAGGACACCCAAAGTGTGTCTCTCCTTCGGTTTGTGCCTGAAAAAGGTAATTATGTGGGGTGATATACACTACATCAAATTATTATATTATACACTTTATACACTATTATATGTCAATTATATCTCAATAAAGCTAAAGACAAAGAAAATAAATGTTTTCAAACTAGGTAGAGATGGTGGTTGCATAACATTGTACATGTACTAAATGCCACTGAATAATTCAGTTTTAAATGGCTAATTTTATGTTATCAATTTCCTGTCAATAAGAAAAGAATGAAAAAGACCAATAGACATGCCACTTGTAGTAAAGTTATAATATTCCTTCATATCATATTATATTACAATTATCTGTTTATTTTTCTATTTCCCTGACTGGATTATGTTCTCAAAGATAGGAACTACGTTGTATTTGTTTTGTATTCCCTATCTAGCACCAAGCCTCAAATAGTAGGCATTTAAGAAAGGATTGAGGTACTTACTGAATTGAATAAGTCACAGAAAAGTTAAAATTTTGGCTACTAGCACCTTTTGGGAAAGTCACTGATGTTCATGATCATGAAGTTCTAAATGTTCCAGGTTATTAAGGCTTTTTTTTTTTTTTGTAAGGTTAGAGGAGATTTGTCTAGCAGAGCTGATAATTGACTTTTATTGCTCACTAAATAGCTGACAGGAACATAGCCATTAAAAGTATAAAAAACATCAAAATTGTGTTGGCTTTTTAAAAATTGCTCTGTTTACTTCCGGCTGTGACGAATTTATTGCTAAGTCAATGAACAGTTCTAAGAGGTCTTAATTTCCAGGTAATGTGAGAGTGAGCTAGATGGTGGAATATGACCTAAGGCTTGCAATTCTACTCGAGTGTTTAACTTCAAGTAACTCATTAACCATTTGCATTGCAAATAGAAAGGGCACGGTGATTAAAAAAAAAAAAAAAGCTAAATAGACTAATAAACCACGTTTCTGGAAGTGGGAAATCCCGTACTTGTACACTGTTACAGTGCCCCACTGTTTGTGAATTGTCTTTCATTCACTGAGGTATTCCCTCAAATTTTTGCTATGTATGTAACTATCCTGATATCAAACATCGTGCAGTTAGGGTCGTAAAGCCTTCATTTGAACTTTTTTTTTTTGTCTTTTTGCCTTTTATGTAGAGCCGCACCCGCGGCATATGGAGGTTCCCAGGCTAGGGGTCTAACAGGAGCTGTAGCCACCGGCCTTCGCCACAGCCACAGCAACGCGGGATCCGAGCCGCGTCTGCAACCTACACCACAACTCACGGCAACGCCGGATCCTTAACCCCCTGAGCAAGGCCAGGGATCGAACCTGCAACCTCACGGTTCTTAGTCGGATTCGTTAACCACTGAGCCACGAAGGGAACTCCTGAACTTTGTTTTGTGATTCATGTCTCATAACAAGGAAGTCTCAATTTATCACACACTCAAATAGGTGCATGGAAATACTCTTCCAGGATTTCCTGTTGTAGCTCAGCGGTAAAAAACCTGACTAGTATCCTTGAGGATGCAGGTTCAATCCCTGGCCTTGCTTGGTGGAGTAAGGATCCAGCATTGCTGTAAACTGTGGTGTGTGTCCCAGATGCAGCTCGGATTCCACCCCAGGCCTGGGAACTTCCGTATGGCACAGATGCGGCTCCAGAAAGCAAAAGAAAAAAAAAAACAACAGCCTATTAAAAAAGCCAGTTTAGTGTTGTTTTGTGCAGATTCTTATATATGGCTGTATATCTTTTAGATTCTAACTAAAGTGACATTGGTATTAATATAGCTACTATCTCAGTTTTACAAGTCTGGCGACAAGTATCTTCATATCTGTTGACTTAAGTGTCTAACATAAATAGAAAATTTCCTCAAGTAAAGGTGAAATATTTTCAGAAGTAGTACCAAGTGACAACCCAGCTTAGCAACAATCTAGACATTTATGCATGTGTTGTTTATCTTTTGATGTTCTGGCCAAAGAAAAACAAAAACAAAAAATCCTGAATTAATTATTTTACAATTTGAGTGCTTACACTGAGTTGCACCTGAAGAATTTTCCGGAGTTCCCTAGTGGCCTAGCAATTAAGGATTCAGTATTATCACTGCTGTGGCTCAGGTTATTGCTATGAAATGGTTTTGATTCTTGGCCTGGGAACTTCCACATGCCACTGCAGCTGTGGCAAAAAAAAAAAAAAGGAAGAAGAAGAATGTTCTTCCTTCTTGTTACAAAACTATGTTTTCCACACATAAGCAAGCAAAAAAAGTAATATTTCCACTGAACTGCATGCAAATCAGAACTTTATAGGATGGTTATTAATTTATAATGCCATTAAAAGAACGACAAAAGAATAATATTCTTTTAAGAGTGTGTGGATGAATATAACCAGATAATCTAGGCTGATTATATCTGTGTCTCCTAGGAGCTAAAGTCATATGGAAGTTACTGATATGGAACTAACATTTATTGACCGTCACTCTCTGTCAGCCAGTGAGTGGTCTACACACTTTGTGAATATCACCAACCTTCACAAACACTATGAAAGAGAATCATGATAGGTTTCTTCAAGGAGAGAACTTCTTACTAAAACTTAGCAACATGGGGCAGTAATGTCTATTCCTAAAAGGTATTTCCAACATAGTGTCAAT
Organism: Catagonus wagneri; assembly: GCA_004024745.2. Lineage (NCBI taxonomy): Eukaryota > Metazoa > Chordata > Mammalia > Artiodactyla > Tayassuidae > Catagonus > Catagonus wagneri. The sequence goes on along the minus strand of PVHT021183648.1, from coordinate 16,061,854 downwards.
TATTTTCAGTAGTAGCTTTACAGGTTATGTCTAATGCCACATCTGAAATTTTGCTGTCAGTTCTGGGAAAGAGTGATGACGAGCACATCCAGAGAAGGCAGAGCAGGTTAGTGAAGCATTTGCAAATGGTGCTTCTGGTGGAAAGTTTAAAGTTACTGCAGGTCTTTAGCACAGAGAAAAGAATACTTAAGACAAAGACAGCTGTCTTCCAATCTTGGAAGAGCATTTTATACAGAACAGATTAGATCTTATTCTGGGAGTTCTTGTTGTGACTCAGCAGAAACAAATCTGATTAGCATCCATGAGGATGAAAGTTTGATCCCTGGCCTGGCTCAGTGGGTTAAGGATCTGGCATTGCTGTGAGCTGTGGTCTAAGTCACAGGCACGGCTCGGATCTGGCGTTGCTGTGGCTGTGTCGTAGGTCAGTGGCTACAGCTCCGATTTGACTCCTAGCCCTGGGAATTTCCATATGCCGCTGGTGTGGTCCTAAAAAGACAAAAAAAAAGTTAAATTAGGTCTTATTTTGTATTGCTTTGGGGAACAAACAAAGAATAAATAAATGAAATGGGAGACGTGAGTGAAGGAGTTCCCTTTGCAGTGCTGAAAGTACTCAGGATTAACAATTCTAAGGTAGAGTTTGGTTTTGTTCTTTTTAAATATATTCAAAAATAAATATAAAACAGCTTTACCAAAAATGATAGAAAAGGAAGGAAGGAAACAAGGAAGGAGAAAAGAAAGAAGGAAGAGGATGATGGAAAAAAACATAAAGGATGATCGGTCAAAGATTATTTAAGAGATAAATGCAAATTAACTTAAGATGATAGTATTTGCTTACGAGAAAATTTTGTCCATCCTGTGATTTGGTAAGCATATCAAAAGTCAGAGAAACAATCACATAAATAATGAGACAGAAGTAAAACACCCAATGTTGATGAAAATAATATATAATAGGTATTTTTGTGTATTTCTGGTGAGAGTATGTGTAAGTAAATACACAAACAAAAAAATTTTAACAGTGTAAAGCACTTACAACTTTCATTCTGTAATTCCATTACAGAACTGAACTTGGATCTTCTCACCCACTGTGCAGCCAAGCCATCTACCAGGTCGTGGTGAAGGAAATTACAGCATTTATTGCAGGACACCAAGCAAGGAGACTGGGCCACTCATGCTCAAAAGACTTGAACTCCCTGATGGCTTTCAGGGAATACTTGCATTTTATAGTTGATTTACAATATTGCTAGTTTCAGGTATACACCAAAGCAATTCAGTTATATATACACACACACACAAATATAATATATATATTATATATTTCATCAGATTACTTTCCATTATAGTTATTACAAATTATTGAATACAGTTCAGCTTTTGGGTAAGAATTTTTATTTTTATTTATTTATTTTTTTAAGGGCTGCATCCGCAGCATATGGAGGTTCCCAGGCTAGGGGTCGAATCGGAGCTGTAGCCGCAGGGCCTACACCACAGCAACGCTAGATCATTAACCCACTAAGCAAGGCCAGGGATCGAACCCACAACCTCATGGTTCCTAGTCGGATTTGTTAACCACTGCGCCACGAGGGGAAATCCCTCGGGTAAGAGTTTTTATTTTTATTTTATTTTATTTTTTTGTTTTTTTGCCTTTATGTAGAGCCGCACCTGCGGCATATGGAGGTTCCCAGGCTAGGGGTCTAACAGGAGCTGTAGCCGCTGGCCTTCGCCACAGCCACAGCAACATGGGATCCGAGCCGCGTCTGCAACCTACACCACAGCTCATGGCAACGCCAGATCCTTAACCCACTGAGCAAGGCCAGGGATCGAACCCACAACCTCATGGTTCTTAGTCGGATTCGTTAACCACTGAGCCACGACAGGAACTCCCCGGGTAAGCATTTTTAAAGGCAACATTTGGAGTGAGAGTTGAACTCATGAACCGTCTTCTGATTGGTTGGTGGGGAGATAACAGGGTGATGTTTCTGAGATTTTAACCATCAACTTCCGGTTCCAACCAGTCTGGATTCTGCATGCTTGTGGTCAGCATACAGTCATCATCTTCCACCTGAGGGTGGGGGGAAGCGCCTTAGTTTCTGCAAAACAACTCAAAGCTCTGCATCAGCTTGTTCTGTATATACCTTAAGAAGGAACTGGACTCTATTTTCTTGCTCAGCTATTGTTTAAACCACCATTACTTTTCTTGCTTGACTGCTTTTCCCTTGTGTTTCTGCATTCCCTCACCTTTCCAATTTGTAACTGCTTGAGCCTGCTTTTAGGAATTCTGGGAAGGCCTAGGACACTAAAGCCCCCTTTTTTTTTACAATCAAGAAACGAGAGACATAGAGGGGCCTTTGTACCCAGGAAGACTCCACAGGGGAACAGGGGTGGGACAAGACAATAAAATTTGGGATAGAAAGGTTAATCATAAATTGAGCAGGAGAGCTCCATTTTAGGGGGACTCTGTTTCAACTCTATGTCTGTGGATTTATCCTAGCAAAATGTTCTTTAATAAGAAAGAAGCAGTGAGTACAAATAGATTCATCACAGTGATTTTCAAATTGGAAAATATATCAATCTAAGTATAGAAGAATAATGTGTTAACTGCTGTATATTCATTGAACAGACCTTTATGCTGTCATCAAAAAGATGTTTCAAATAATGTGAACTAGTATAGCAAAATATTTGTTGATAAACAGAAACATTCTCAAAAGAAGAACAATTCAAATAGTCAAAATATTTTTAAAGGAATTCTAATAATTTACTTGGCTCTCCTCTAAAATTAATAAATTCCCACTGATACACACCAGTTACACTTCCCACATATTTTTTCCTCTCTTTTTCACTCTGTAAATTCATATTGTTCTGGAGTCTCCTATTTACAAGCTATAGACCAATATTCTCTTCCCCTTTCCCCAGCTGCTTTCCCTTTCTTTCCACTGCTCTTTGTCACTTATTTTCTAGATTCCCCAGATCAATTAGCTTTTCCCTTCTTCCCGCCCCTTCCTAATGTTGAATTTTTATCTTAAAAGTCCATCAGCCTGTCAATGTGACCTTTTCTCTGGAGGGAAAGATAGAACGCTGGAATAAAACAAAACAAAATAAAAACAAAGTAAGAAATATTCTCTCTTTTAGAGGAGGGAGTGTCATTTCCACTTCGACAATTTTTATCCTATCCAATCATGAACAGGCTAACAGAACTCAAGATTCTAAATATTGAAAGCTGGTATCAAGTTTCAAATATTGAAAGTTGGTATCAAGTTCCAAATATTGAAACTTGGTGTTCAAATATGATTTTCACACTGTTTTTTTTTGTTGCTGTTGTTGTTTAAATATTATCAACTTATGAATACTCCCACCAGAAATCCATCATAGAAAACTTTATCAACATTGAGTATTTTATTTCTTTGTCTCTTTTTTCATGTGAAAGTAAGAAAAATTATTTTAAAATACTGATATAAATACAGAGTTATAATAACAGTAACATGAACGGAAGCAATAGAAATTTCTCTGAGACAGAAGGGCAAGGATTTTGTAGTACAAATAAAAACTTCTGTTGGAACTATGTCCTAAAATCCTGCCAATCCCTTGCTGAGTCACATAAGTATAATTTACATTACACTGAGGTGCCAGAGTTCTGAGAAGTAGCCAGTTTTAATAGGGACTATATCAAGAGGAAGGAAAACAGAAGTAAGGGCTTAAAAAATACTTCAAATTGCTTCCCTGTTTTTGATTTTTTAAAAAATTTCCACTTCTAAACATAGCTGATATTATTAACGCCCTGCTGCTCTCTTTGATTAAATGAGAAAAGATTAATTGCTGCCCTTTGTACCTCAGTAGATACTTCCTGTAATATCCTGTTTTCTGTTAATTTTAATCAATAGTTCAATTAAAACTCAGTAGAATTATAAGTAGGTAAGATGAAGTCTCATGAGGTCTTGGATTTACTTAAAATACTTTAGCAATAAAAATAAAGAAAAGGAGGGTAGAGGAAGTCAGAATGGCTAATACTGATAATTTTTTAAATCTCTGTGCTGGATGGATTAGGGTTCATTATACTAGTCTCTCCACCTCTGCGAGTGTTTGTCATTTTTCATAATAAGATGAAAACCAGTAAATACATTGAGGGCAATTTCAAACTCTTAGCTTTAAGGAATAAAGTTTCATATTCCACCAATGAAGATTTTTTTGTTGCATCTTGAATTATGAGGAATAGTAGTGAAAATTTCTGACTATCCAAGAATAAAAAATATATATGTAGATGATAAATACCAGATTCAAGACATTTTGACATTAAAAGTAACGCAACTTGATATCTTGTCCCAAGTGAGAAATCCAACTGCTCCTTGAAGCCAAGATTCTTCACTAGCTCTCTCCTGCCTTCCACCTTCTGGAAATTTAGCTCTAAATCATTTTGTATACCATTCCTCTACATTCTTAGGAAAATCATCTGTGTATAAAATAGTGTTGCTTGTTTTTTAAAATTAAAGGAAAATAACTTAAAGTCAATTTTAGTGGACAAAACAGAAGGTATTTAAACCATACCGCCTGCTCCATTGCCACAGACTTCCTCATCCTAAACCCTGACTTTGTCCCCATCTTACTTTCTTATCCGAATAATGGTCACCCTTGATTTCCCACAGCAAGTCCCATTTTCACCTTGAAATCTCACCAAGCATCTCACTTTACAGAGATGTGTTTCTGCCTCTGAATTCCTATCCTATCTACCATTCATGTTCATACTCTTCTCTATTGTTACATTTAAGTATATGAACTAAAATGGAACTTATTTGAGAGTAGTGACAGCATTCTAGATCTCTCTGGCCTCTCGGGGGGCTGAAAGTGGTGTCCTATACATAGGCTGAACATTAGACCAAATCTCTGCTTTGATCAGGACACATGAGTTCTTCCTGACCTCTCTTTGGTTAGTAACCGTCACGGACAATTGGATGTGAATCTTAGGGCTGTTATTTATCTACCTAGCAACTGGGAGGGTTCCCAAGGATACAAACTCTGAAAACATACCCTTTTGTTGTGGTAATAAATGAAACAAAGAAAGTAGTCCTAAAACAGAGTACAGTTCCATATAAACTGAAATCATATGTCAATATTAGAACTATTCTATAATTAACTGTGGCTTTAGGTCACAGGAGGAGCTAATACTGTTCTCTCTATAATCAAACATTTTCTTTCAGTCACATGAAACATCTCAAGTTTTTTAAAAAAAAAGAAATAGTGAAGACATATAGAGGAGTACCAAGAACAAAATTATAACCGTGTTCACATAAGCCATATTTAGCAAATGTTACCATTCATCCATTTTTCCTAAGAAATAAAAACAAATCATTGCATCGAATCCCTCTTAACCAGTTCTTTTCTTTTCTCTTTCTCCAGAACAGCTACCCTAAAGTTGGTATGTATAGTCTTCTCATACATTTTTTACATTTTTTAGCATATGCATATATCCATTAACACTATGTAGTAGTGTTCTGCATGTTTACAAATGTTACACAACTGTTATATTATACATAGTATCCTGCAAACTGCTTTTTCATTAAAAATTATGCACTGGTTTGGGTTTCCCCTACTATCCAGGAGTTCATAAAGCGTTCCTATGAAACTTTTCTTAAGCCAAAATTGTGTAAAGCAAAGAAGCAAGCCCTTAGGACACATTTCGCTAATAAATGCACAGAGTAAGTCGAGATGAAGCACAGATGCTTGCACTGTTTAAAGCTATGGCTCCTGAATGCTGAGATGCTGGGTATAAGTCCCAGGGAGGGAGCTTGCCAGTGCCATTCTCTCTGCTCTGGCACAAACTGCCTCTATGATCACTGGCTGCAAAATAAATGCTGAAGGCAAGTTTTCACTTTTTACCTTTTTCCCTAAAGGCAAAAATACTCTTCAGATTCATTCAGTAAGAGTAAACCTATACTAGTGTAGCTCTTTGGTAAAAGGAAAGTGGTATTAAAGCCAACTTTTGGGAGGTGGGGATATCTGCATTTGAGATTGGTGCATGCAGATGGATGTAATAGATTTGTTTTAATTGCTGCGTTGGATTCCACAGAGTGAATAACAGACAATTTTCTTATCTAGTCTCTTACTGAAAAGCATTTAGATTACTTCCAATTTTTTTTTTTTGAAATTACACCAAAAAAAAAAAAAAGCTGCTGTGTGTAACTTGTACATGATGACATATGTGAGTGTCTCTTTAGTGTAAACGTTCGAACATGAAAACATCTTAATACGATAAATTACTGGTTTTTTGGGGTTGGTCCACACTTATATTCCTGGAATAAACCTTATTTGGTCATAACTTTATTTCAACTTCTAGATTGGAGACAAATTTTATCTATGATCTTTGGCTCTATATTCATAAGTGGGTTTGTCCGTGATTCTATTTTCTTGTAGAATACTTACTTAATTTTTGTACCAAGGTTATACAGCTTCATAAAATGATTTGGGGAACTCCCTCTCTGTTACTATTTCTAAAACAGTTTGACTACAACAGAATTTACCTCACACTTTAAAATGTCTGGAATATCTTTGTTTTGTTGATGTTTTTAATACTTTTTCAATAAATATTGGAAAATTAACTTTTCTAGAATATTATCCATTTAAAAATATTTTTGTACTCATTGGTAAAGTGATTCATAAAAGTTTCCTTAGGATTTTAACAATCTAAACTCTATTCACAGTCGGAGTTCCCTTCGTGGCTCAGTGGTTAACGAATACTGACTAAGAACCTTGAGGTTGCAGGTTCGATCCCTGGCCTTGCTCAGTGGTTAAGGATCCGGCGTTGCCGTGAGCTGTGGTGTAGGTTGCAGACTCGGCTCGGATCCCGCGTTGCTGTGGCTGTGGCAAAGGCCGGCAGCTACAGCTGCTGTTAGGCCCCTAGCCTGGGAACCTCCATATGCCGTGGGTGCGGCTCTAGATAAAAGCAAAAAAGACAAAAAAAAAAACTCTATTCACAGTTATATTTTCTTTGCATCCAAATATTTGTTTATGGCTTCTCTTGAATTTTATTGTTGCTAAAGTTATACTATTTTACTAATTTCTTCAAGAACCAGCTTCTCGGGAGCTCCCTTTGTGATTCAGCATGTTACAAACCCAACTAGTACCATGAGGATGCCTGGCCTTCCTCAGTGGGTTAAGGATCCAGCATTCCCATGACATACGGTGTGGGTCGCAGACGTGGCTCGGATCCTGCATTGCTGTGGCTGTAGCGTAGGCCCGCAGCAGTGGCTGCCATTTGACCCTTGGCCCGGTAATTTCTATATGCCACAGGTGCAGCCCTTTAAAAGAAAAAAAAAAAAAAATCAGCTTCTTGATTTGTTCATTGTCTCTTTTGTCTTCTGTCAGTATTTTCTCCTCTCATTATTTCTATTTTCTTTGGCATTGCTTTATTTTATTATTCTTTTTGTAAATATTCCATATATGCTTAAAAATACACATATTTTCTGATTACTGTGTGTTATTCTTTTAAAAAACAAATCAAACTTGTTCAGTTGTATTATTCAAATATTCTTTATCCTTTAGAATTACTAGTTTGTTTGGTTCATCAGTTTCTAATAGAGTTATTCGAGATTTGATGTTTTCCTGTGAAATTTATTACCAGGAATATATATATACCAATTCTTCATTATTACAACGCTTTTTTTTTCTTCTTCTTATGGCCATAGCCCATGGCATATGGAAGTTCCCAGTCCAGCGACTGAATCTGAGGCACAGCTGTGACCTAGGCTGCAACTATGGCAATGCTTGATCCTTTAATGCACTGCACCAGGTGGGGATCAACCTGCTTCCTCCGATGACCTGAGCCCCTGCAGTGGAATTCTTAAACCAATGAGCCACAGCAGGAACTCGATTATTACAGCTCTTAATGGATTGAGTCTCTTGTATGATGCAGCATTCATTTTTAACCCCATAAAATTTTTGGCCTTAAATTTTGTCTGGAGTTCCCTTCGTGGCTCAGTGGTTAACGAATCCGACTAAGAACCATGAGATTGCGCGTTCGATCCCTGGGCTTGCTCAGTGGGTTAAGGATCCGGCGTTGCCGTGAGCTGTGGTGTAGGTTGCAGACGCGGCTCAGATCCCGCGTTGCTGTGGCTGCGGCGAAGGCCGGCAGCTACAGCTCCTGTTAGACCCCTAGCCTGGGAACCTCCATATGCCGCGGGTGCGGCTCTACATAAAAGGCAAAAAGACAAAAAAAAAATTTTTTTTGTCTGATGTTACTATTTCCATATCAACTGTCCTTTGTGAAGTATTTTTCTTTGTTTTTCTTTTAATTTTATGGGTTTGTATTTTGAAATTATTTTAGACTTGCAAAAATTTGAAAAACTAGAACAAAGAATTATTATTATTATTTCGTCTTTTTAGGACCAGACCTGCAGCATATGGAGGTTCCCAGGCTAGGGGTCTAATTTGAGCTGTTGCTGCCGGCCTAGGCCAAATCCGAGCTGGATCTGCAACCTACACCACAGCTCACGGCAACACCGGATCACTATCCCACTAAGTGATGCTAGGGATCAAACCTACAACTTCATGGTTCCTAGTCGGATTCGTTTCCGCTGCGCCACGAGGGAACTCCGAACAAAGAATTCTCATAGAAGCTTCACAAAGCTTCCCCAACTGTTGACATTTCAAATTATCACAACATAATGATCAAAATCAGAGAACTCACACGGACACAATACCACTAACTAAACCGGTAGAATTTATTTAAATTTTGTCCATTGCCAGCTGCGTTTTTTTTTTTTTTTTCCTTCTTGTCGTTTTAGGGCCGCACCCGCGGCATGTGGAGGTTCCCAGTCTAGGGGTCAATCAGAGCTGTAGCCGCCGGCTTACACCACAGCGCGGGATCCGAGCTGCATCTGAAACTCACACCACAGTTCACGGCAACGCCGGATCTTTAACCCGCTGAGCAAAGCCAGGGATCAAACCCGCAACCTTATGATTCCTAGTCGAATTCCTTAACCTCTGCGCCACAACGGGAACTCGAACCAGCTGTTCTTTTTTTTTTTTTTTTAAGCCCAAGATTCAATCTAGGACATTTACTTTTTTAATTCTGAAAAATTTTCAATCTTTCTTTTATTCATAGTCTTGACACTTTTGAAGAGCTATATAGTGCAGATGTTTTATAGAATGTCCTCAATGTGGGTCTGATTTTTCTTCATGACGACATTCAGATTATGTATTTGATAAGAATTCAACATAAGGAGTTACCGTCGTGGCGCAGCGGAAATGAATTCGACTTGGAACCATGAAGTTGTGGTTCGATCCCTGGCCTTGCTCAGTGGGTTAAAGATCTGGCGTTGCTGTGGTGTTGGCCGGCAGCTGGGATTCAACCCCTAGCCTGGGAACCTCCACAGGCCGTGGGTGCGGCCATAAAGGGAGAAAAGACCAAAAAAAAAAAAAAAGAATACAACATAAGTGACATATTTTGTCCATCTGAGTGTCAGGAAGTGCATGATATTGATATCTCACTAGTGATGTCGTTTGTAATCAGCAGGTTAAGGTTTGCTGGCTTTCCCTACTGTGACGTTTCTGTTTTGCTTTTTTATAATTAATATGTGTCTTATGGAAAGATACTCTAAGACTATGTAAATATCCTATTTCTCAGCCTACATTGTCTACATCCATTGAGGACACTGGTCTAAAACATTTATTGCCATGGTGTGTTTGCCAAGTGGTATTTCCTATTTGCATCATTCTTTCTGCGTTTGTTAAAGTGTTACTATAGTTCTCCTATAATGTAGCAGGTTAGGGATCTGGCATTGTCACTGCAGCAGCTTGTGTTGCTTCTATGACGCAGGTTCAATCCCTGGTTTGGGAATGTCCACGTGCCACAGGTGTGGCCAAAAATAAATAAATAAATAAATAAAAACAACCAGACCAGCACACACACAAACAAAAAAATAGACCAAAGACAACAAAAAATAAAATTCTGCTATAAAGAAAAGATTTCCCTCTCCATTTGTGGAATAAAAAGAAAGATATTTGGTCTTTGTCTCTAGTTCCTGGCACAGTGTACCTAAAACCCTTGGCATTTCCTGAGTGGTAAGTGTGTTCGGAGACTATTTTGTTCTAATACACTAGTCTTGGCAGGCTTGTAGATAGTTTCAGGGTGAGATCTGGTCTCCAGAAAGACCAAATTTTATAAGCTTGGAATGTTCAGCCCCACCCATTGCTAACCTCACGTGAGAAAAACGGGCTAGAGATTGAGTCACCAGTGGCAAAAATCATGTCTATGTAATGAAATTTCCATAAAAGTCTCCCAAATGACATAGTCCAGGGAACTCTCAAATTGGGGAATAATATACATGTGCCAGGAGTGAGGGCCACTTCTGGTCAGTGCCCTATGTACTTCTTCATAGCTTCTTAACAGTATCCTTTATAATAAGCTGCAATAGTAAGTATAGCATTTCCTTGCATTCTGCAAGTTCTAGCAAATTTTGAAACTGAGGGGACACTTGAAGAAATCCCCGAATTTGTGACCAAATTAGACAGAACTGTGGGCAACCTGGGGACCCAATACTTGTGACTGGCATCTGCAGTGAGGACAGTCTAGGGGGACTGAGCCCTTAAATCTGTGGAGTCTGATATTAATACAGGGTAGTTTCTGTCTAAATTACAGTGAACTGTAGTCCCCTGGTTGACGCTGCAGAGTTGGAGAAGTGGTGATGGGAAAGATACCATGTATTTTGTGTCATAAGCAAAAATACTTGTCATCATGGTGGATTTATATTTTATTTTAAAGGTTATAATCAATGGTGTGTATGTGCTGGAGCCAACTTTTATGGCTCAGAAGAGCCATTTGTTTACTTTTATGAAATCATGGGCTGCTTGTTAAATATGATCATACATAAACACACATTACACAAACGGTAGCATTTCTATGTACTATTTTGATCTTGCTTTTTCATTAATGATATATCATGGAGATTGTTCTATATTAGTAGAAAATTTTTTTCACAGTTGCAAGGAATTCCTTTTATACTTTTAAGATAATCTAATTTTGCTTTTGTTATGTTTGGCCTAGGTGCGGATTACTTTATTTTATAATATTTTATTTTGGACTTTGGTAAACACCCCAACTTTCAAGATATATGGCTTTCTTTAATTCTGGAATATCTTATTATCTCTTCAAATACTAGTTTCCACCATACCACCTCTTTTTTTGAAACTCCTACTGTTGCTTACTTATTATGCCATTTAATGACATAGATAGCAAAATTGTAGAAGTATCATTTTACATTTAGTAGCAAAACATATGCTCTGTATTTTTCTTAAGGTAAGAAAAAAAAAAGACATCCCAACTTACAGTGGCTTTAAAAGGCCATTCAGTGCTCTCATTTGTAACAATCCCAGTCCTGATTAGGACAAGTTTTCTAGCTGGTTCTGCTCCACAGTAAGTCGTTAAATGAACACAGTTCCCTCAGACTGTGTCTTCATCATTGCCTAGGATAAGAATTCTTAACCATTTTTGACACTCTGTTAAGTATATGGATTTTCAGAATAATGTTTTTCTAATGTGTAAAATGAAATACATTTTGATTCAAAGGAAACCAATTATACTAGATTACAGTTAACAAAATCATTGCCTAAATTATGATACAATAAAATATGTACTTTTTAATTATTTTACCAAACATAATCAATGAGTCTAATCCCAACCCTAACACTGAAGTAGGATTGAGCATACCTGATATTTAGAGAAATCTGAAAAAATAACAATGTGATATGAAAATATTCTTTCGGATGGCAAATTCATAGGAATTGCTAATACCACACTGTGATTTGAGGTCCACATTCATAATTAGAGAAAACAATAATTTTAGCTAAAGGCTAGTGAAGGTCAAGGATGTAATATTTTCCTATCCACCTCTACACTTCCATTTTATGAATCTGCATTTTTCAGCCTTAATTTCCAACATTTATTTTGAAGATTTTCAAACACATAGAAAAGTTGAAAAAACAGTGGAAATAAATACCTATACACTCTCCACCTAGACTCATAATTGTTGTTAGCTCTAGCTTTATCTCTCTTTATTTAAAATTTTTTATGTGCACATATTTCTAAACAATTTGAAGGTGAGATAACAGGTATCTGGGAGGAAGAAACTTTCCTCTATCCTTCTGGGTTCTTCTGGTTGGTACAAGAATTAAATAGGCAGGAAACATTAATAGGAGAAAGTTAAAGTTTTAATGATATGCATACGTGGGAGAGACCAGGAAAACTGAGTAACTCAGCAAAATGACTGAAATTCTCACCTGAAATACCACTTTTAGCTGATGACAAAAGAGGATGTTGGGGGTAGGGGTCTGGGACCTCAAAGGGGAGGAAGGCAACTGACATGAAGATAGAAAAGCAAATGCTACAGGTTGCAGATTGGGTTCAGGTTTTTGTGTGTTTCTATAGCAGCCACTCACATCAAATCAACGAAGCGCAAGAAGGCAAGAGAAACCCTGGGCACATTTAAAGCATGTACTCACGTTATTTCTTATCATATCATACTCTGCTGGACAAAGCAAGTCAGTGGAGCAGGGAAATAGAGTCCATTGCAAGGTAGGAGTGTTTTTGAAATATTAATCTATTACACCAAGATTACCAGGAATGAGGGCACAGAATTGGGGAGAAAGGATTAGCTTCCAAGGGGAGCACACTGAAGAACTTAGTTCTGGCCATGACTAGTATCAGGGAGGAGAAATTTCCCCCTCTACCGTTCCTGTGTTCTTGTGACTGGACTAATAATAAAATGGACACAAGACAGACTAACAGGAATAAAGGAAACAAATTTTCACTCACAGGACTCTCATAGCAATGGGACTTAAGAAGTGGTCAAAGCAGGCAGACTTTATACATTTTAGCCAGAGAAACAACACATTTGAAAGGAACTGACAGGATAAAGAAACCTAGGTTTAGGGTACCCAATTCATCTAAATAGAGTTGACATCTGGGATAGTAAATAAGCAACAAGCTTTTCAATTGCAGCCCAATAAAACTAGAAGAATTTTAAAAAGAAAAAACCAAAAAAGAAATAACAATGTTTGTTTGCACAGGTTTCTCAGCACCAGTTCCCTGCCCCTGGTGATAAGGGCGTCCTTCTATTTCCAGACGCAGTGAGAGTGACTTTCATACGAGAGATTTATTTCTTGTTTTTGGGGGACAGGAAGGAGTGTCAGAGTTCTCTCTTGCATTAGCCATTTCTTAAGTAACTTTAATTCCTTATAATCAATATGCCATTGAGACATATTTGGGGGCAGCCTACCCTGGGGTTCCAGCATTGGAAATGGAAAAAGAGAAACAGCCTCCCAAACACCAAATATCAAGAACTGATATGGATAACATATGACAGAGTGTATGATGACTAAAGTGATGAAATAATTTTTTAAATATTTATTTATTTATTTTGCTTTTTAGGACCACACCATGGCACACGGAAGTTCCCAGGCTAGGGGATGACTTGGAGCTACAGCTGCCGGTCTATGCCACAGCCATAGCAACGTGGGATCTGAGCCACATCTGCGACCCACATCACAGCTCATAGCAATGCCAGATCCCCAATCCACTGGGCGAGGCCAGGGATGGAACCCACATCCTCATGGATTCTGGTCGGATTTATTTCCGCTAATCCGCAATGGGAACTCCTAGAGTGATGAAATGATGGTAACACTACAAGTATCACAAAAGAAATCATAGACGTTGATGTTGGGCAGATAAAGAATAAAGAGATAAGAGGGAAAAAAAGAAATCCTGTTTTTGATTGTCTATGATGAATTACATTTATTTATGTGAGTTGCTTAGCTTTTATGATTTATAATCTCTAGATACAATAACTGTCAGAAACGTGAATATGTCAAATTGTGTTATTTCAGTAATAATGGAAAAATTTTTAGAATGAATGTTTTAGATTTTTGGCATGTAATCTGATTTTTTGCTTATAATTAGAGGGGTGCATGATCTAAACTGGGGTAGAAACTAAAAGAATAGAATTTTTAAAATATATTTAAAACTATTTGGGAGTTCCTGTCATGGCTCAGCGGAAATGAATCCAGCTAGGAGCCATGAAGTTGTGGGTTCGATCCCTGGCTTCGCTCAGTGGTTTAAGGATCCTGCGTTGCTGTGGCTGTGGTGTAGGCTGGTGGCTACAGCTCCAATTAGACCCCTAGCCTGGGAACCTCCATATGCCACATGTGCGGCCATAAAAAAGGACAAATAAAAATAAAACTTTTACAGAAATTCACCGAATGTAGTCAATAATTGGGTTAGGTTTAAAGGAGTTGGATGAATGTAAGGTATTTATGCCTACAAACCCATGTGACTTCTTGCATAGTACAATCCACAAAAGCCAAAAAAAAAAAAAGATTTAGAGTTCCCATTGTGACTCAGTGAGTTAAGGACCCGACATTGCATCTGTGAGGATGGAGTTTGATCTCTGTCCTCTGGGTTAAGGATCTGGTGGTGTTGCTAGCTGTTGCATAGGCTGCAGATGTGACTCAGATCCTGTGTTGCTGTGACTGCAGTGTAGGCCTCAGCTGCAGCTCTAATTCGACCCCTAGCCTACAAACTTCCATATGCTACAGGTACAGCCATAAAAAGAAAAAGAAAAAGCAAGTAAGTTGGGGGGGGGGTCTGAGAGATAAATTCCCAAATGACTGCCAGCAATTACTGTTCATCCTATACAACCACATGCTGCTCTTCTCACCCAGAATGCCTTGTGACTTGTTTCAACCAATGAAACATAGCACAAGTTATACTGTACAGTTATATGTCGCAGTTAGGGACCTTTCCTTTAAAGGAGTGATCTTGAACCTCTCGGCCCCAGTTGAACTCCCTGCTGACTGGAGCCATAAGAGTATCTAGTCAACACCGTGTTGGTAGAGTTATCATTCAGCTGAGATTAGAATCACGAGAGGTTAGAAATAGTTATCGTTTTAAGCCATTAAGTTTTGGGATGGTTTGGTACTCAGTAACTGATAACAAAGAGAAACTGGTACTGGGCATGGGGTCCAGTCACAATACAAACTTTAAAAAATACACAGCATTAGCTTTGGGACTGGGTGGTGGGCCGAAAAGGGAAGGATGCAAAGAAACCGTTGGTGGGGGTTGCTGTAAAAGCAGGGCAGAGGATGTCAATAAAGACTGGAGAAATTGCAGGCATAACACTTTAGTGGAAACTGGAAAGGTAATGAGGAAATTACTATTGGAGCTAGGAAGGAGGAATCCAAAGTACACTGCAGCAGAACAATTAGCAAGCCTGCCATCTGTAGTAACTTGGAAGAGAAAAAGTACTCGGTGAACCTATAAATTTATTTATGGAGTTTTCCAGGCAGAACATTGAAAATGTCCATTGGTTTTTACCAGCAACCGTATATAAGTATTACAGAGAAAGGTGAGGATTAAAAGAGGAATTGGGAGTTCCCATTGTGGCTCAGCTGAAATGAATCTGACCAGCATCCATGAGTATGCAGGTTTGATCCCTGACCTTGCTTAGTGGGTTAGGATCTGGTGTTGCCATGAGCTGTCGTATAGGTCGCAGATGCAGCTTGGATCCCACATTGCCATGGTTGTGGCGTAGGCCAGCAGCTACAACTCCAATTCGACCCCTAGCCTGGGAACCGCCATATGCCATGAGTGTGGCCCTAAAAGACTAAATATATAAATAAATATCAAATTAATAAAAATAAATAAAAAGGGATTGTTTTGTGTTTTCAAGCAGAATTTACAGGACACATAGAAGGCGCAGCCAGGACAGTCTTTCTAGTAAGCAAAAAATTCACAAAGCTAAGAAATATCCTCAGAAGCAAAGTTAAAATTCAGAGTTGTTTGTTTTTG
The DNA here is from genome assembly GCA_004024745.2 of Catagonus wagneri. Classification (NCBI taxonomy): domain Eukaryota; kingdom Metazoa; phylum Chordata; class Mammalia; order Artiodactyla; family Tayassuidae; genus Catagonus; species Catagonus wagneri. The sequence continues at coordinate 16,046,028 of PVHT021183648.1, read as the reverse complement.
GCCACAACCTATAACAGCTTTCTATGGGATCTCAGTTCCCAGACCATGGATTGAACCTGGGCAGCAGCACTGAATCCTAGCCATTAAACCACCACAGAACTCCCCAAATTCAGAATTCTGCCAGTCAAAAGCAAGTGAAGGGTTCAGTTATAAGACACTTTGTTAAGACCTCAGAATGATTCAGAAAGTGTCTTGCGGGAGTTCTCTTCGTAGCTCAGCGATTAATGAACTCGACTAGGATCTGTGAGGATGCGGGTTCGATCCCTGGCCTTGATCAGCGTGTTAAGGATTCGGCATTGCCTTGAGCTGTGGTATAGGTCACAGATGCAGCTCGGATCCCATGTTGCCATGGCTGTGGCATAGGCCAGCGGCTACAGCTCCAGTTCAACCCCTATGCTGGGAACCTCCATATGCCACAAGTGCAGCCCTAAAAAAAAAGGGTCTGTGTATCCTAAATGTTACACAGAAGGGTTTCTAAGAATCTAAAGACGTTGTCTTCTGGCAACCTAAGAAGCCCCAAGTAGAGACACATGCCCCAAACTTCTAATAGTAGAAAGCAAGCAGTGAGAATGACTGATGGAAAAGGAGTGATAACCTAGGTGAAGCAAAGATCCTACAGAGGATAAACCAAGAATCAATAAAACAGTGAATTTGGAAAACTCCCAGAGATCAGAACTGGGACACATCCATGGGGTCTGTGGAATGGGACACACACGGCCAGATTTTAGATTGCTATAGACCAGTGACTTCTATGTATCTTTCACTTCCTGTTTTTAGAACACGAATTCCTCTTGCAGTTATCCTATCCTTTTCTCACCAATGTATACTGGTATGTTGCGGGTTAGGGGGTGAGGGTGGATAGACGGGTATTTTTAACTCACAGGTCTCCAGATCCAGATGAAGTGAACCTGAGGCAACTCATTCACATTTTGACGTAATACATATGACAAGATCTTGGACTTTGAGCTAGCGGAGTAATGGGATGAGATTTGGAGGAAAGGAAGAAAATGAATGTATTTTGATGTGGGTGGAAGGTAAATTGTGTTGTTAGCGGGTAGATCATGGTTGATTGTTTCTAAAGGTAGCTGCCAACAGTTCCTCCCATGTCTGCACATGCATGATACTCCACCAGTGGAAAAGTAGATCCTGATTTCCTTCCTCCAGAATTTAGGCTGGATTGTGATTTGCATGGACCTGTAGAATGTATTAGAAGTGAGGTTCTAAACTGTTAAGGAAATGCAGGTGATACCACAATGAGGTATCACCTCACACCTGTGAGAACAGGCATCATCAAAAAGTCTACAAATAAATGTTAGGATGTGAAGAAAAGGTAATTTTCATACACTGTTGGTAAGAATGTAAATTGGTGTAGCCACTATGGAAAACAGTATAGAGTTTCCTTAAAAACTTAGAACTACCATGGGATCCAGCATTTCTACTCTTGGGCATAATTCTGAAAAAAAATGAAAATACTAATTTGAAAACACACATGCATGCAAATATTCATAGCAGTACTATTTACAGTAGCCAAGACATGGAAACAACTCAAATGCCCATTAATAGATGACTGGTTTAAGAAGATGTGGAATATGTAATATACTCAGCCATAAAAAAGAATGAAATATTCGCATTTGCAGCAATATGGGTGGACTCAGAGATAATCATATTAAATGAGGTAAGGGAGACAGAGACAAATATTAAATAACACCGCTTATATGTGGAATCTAAAAAATAATGCAAATGAATCTATGTGCAAAACAGAAACAGACTCACAGACATAGAAACCTGTCTGTTAGGACTGCAGCATTAACAGATACAAATTACTATACATCAAATAGATAATCAACAAGGATTTACTTGTATAGTGCAGGGAATTATATCCAATATCTTGTAATAACCCATAATGGAAAATAATCTGAAAAAATATGTATAATTGAATCGCTTTGCTCTATTCCTAGGACTAACACAGTATTGTAATTCAACTCTATTAAAAAAAAAAAAAAAAGAGGTGAGGTAACAAAACATCCAAGCACAAGCCTTACGAGGTTTCCGCTGCTTTGGTGTCCACCAGCAATATAAATAAGCTTGACTACTAAATAGTGACAGACTAGAGACTTAAGAAAAGTCCTGGCTTCTAGTGCTCCCTGCCAAGGCCCTAGCCCTATGAGGGAAGTCATCGTGAATATTTCCACCCAGCTTAGTTCTTAGATGCATGAACAACTTCAAAAGGCTCTATGTGAAACCAAGATAAAGCCATTGCCACTGAGCACTGCTCAAAGTGCAGTCATGAACAAATAAATGATTGTGGTTAAAAGCCACTAAATTATCAGGTTGGTTTGTCATGCAACAATAAATAACAAAAATGAGGTGCTTGAGAACGTTTCAGGGAATGGTGGAACATGTTTAAAGAAACAATGGCTTAGTAATTAGCGATTCAAATATGATGAATTTGTGATGAGAGTGGGATACATAAACAGCAATGTTCTGCTGTCAAATCAATAGCATATTTAAGAAGAATAAAAGAGGACTATACTTTTATATAATAATTCAGGCAATGATTGGTTTATCAACTATTTGCTGATGGTCTATTATATTCCAGGAACATTGGCTAGGGTTTGAAAGGCAATGTAAGTGTCTCAAGATGCCTTAAGTTAGCCACTTAGCAGTTGTCAAAATTTTGGGCTGCACCCCAAGCATATGGAGGTTCCCAGGCTAGGGGTCTAATCAGAGCTCCAGCTCCTGGCCTACACCACAGCCACTGCAACGCGGAATCCGAGCCGCATCTGCAACCTACACCCCAGCTCATGGCAACGCCAGATCCTTAACCCACTGAGCAAAGCCAGGGATCCAACGCGCAACCTCATGGTTCCTAGTTGGACTCGTTTCCGCTGCACCACGACAGGAACTCCTCCAAATATTTGTTTTTACACACTGGTAGCTTCTAGCAAAGGCAGACAAGGCAATTTCTCCTCTTCCCCTCCCCCTCCAATTCCCAACAGCCTTGATAACAGTAGTACCTTACAATAAAGATAAGCCATAGGCCAAATTCTGACAGATGCAGTAACATTTATTAGAATATCACTTTAATATACATATACATCCATGATGAGAATGCAGAATTCCATTTAAGTAATGCATATTAAGACGACGACACAAAGCAAAATTACAGTATTAACATTTTTATGGTAGGTTCTGGAATAAGCTGTTTGTCATTGGTATATTTTAATGTTTTATGTTTTGCTGCTTTAAAGAGTTAGTGTATTTAATATTTTACAGATTATGCTACAATTGCAATATAAAAGTTTCATTGATTTATATTTGCAATTTTAAGTTGAAAAGCATAGGACAAAGTTATTAGGTTTACAAATAGTGTTATAACTTTTAAAATAACTTGATATTTAATGTAAATACATACATATGTTTAGTTTTCTAGATTTAAGAGTTATTTAAATTCTTGGGATGTTTTGTGGATCAGATAACTGAAATATTTAAAATTATAAATGGGACAAAATATTAATCAAAATCCTTTTAAAAGTAAATGTAAACTTTTCTCAGATTTATAAATTAATAATTTGACTGATAAGTGAAGTTAAAAGCTTAAGAAGAAATGTTTTGAAATTTATAACTTTAATAAATCAAACATTAATTTTAATAACCTCAAATAGTCATTTCCTGAATCATTGCCAAGGACACTAAAATACTCTCATTAATTTTATTTGGACAGAGACTTCAGCAGTGTTGGGTATAGCTTATGATGAAAAGTAATAAATACTACCATATATGTGTATTCTTTTCTTTGCTTTTTCTTTCTTTCTTTTTAGGGCTGCACCCATGACATATGGGAGTTCCCAGGCTACGGGTTGATTTGGAGCTGTAGCCACCAACCTATACCACAGCCACAGCAACATGGGATCAGAGCCTTTTCTGCGACCTTCGCCCACTGAGCAAGGCCAGGGATCAAGCCCAAGTCCTCATGGAAACTAGCTGGGTTCATTATTACTGAGCCATAGTGGGAATTCCTGTTTTGTTTTTCTATTTGTTCGATTTAATGGCTAAACTTTGCATTTCTAAAATTTAGTTTGAATGTTTAAATATTTCAAGTAATGAACTACTAAGAAAGAGATTTTTACTTTCCTTTTTGAGGACTGCACTGTAAGAAGCAGAATTGTTCAAAAACTGCCCAGAGAACCCACAGCAGTTTTCCCAGACAAGAGGCAGCTTTCTCCCAGGGGGTGGGGTTGCAGTTGAACTCAGCTATCCACCAGCTGGTGGCTTCTTCCACCCAGGAGGAGGGTTAAATTTTCCAGGAATCGAAAGTACTCCAGGAAGGACTGGATCTAGGATTTGTGGGACCTGAAGTTTATAGTCTCCTTTTGCAGACCTTTCTTTTTTATTTCCTGTATAAATCTAACTCCTTAACCATCTTGTGCAATGTGGAATTCACTCTGACCCTCTTCTTAAGTTCTGCTCTTTGTGTTATGACTCGATGCTATTACTTTACATCGCTTTCACATGCAGCAATGGGGGAAATTAATTTGAAATGTTATCCTGGTCAAATACAGTGGAAGTGTAAGATATAGGCCTGCAGTCACAATTATGTGCAAATGGAATGTAAGAAAGTTTAGAAAGACACTTCAAATAATTAAATTAGAAATTGTCCTTCCGGAGTTCCCGTTGTGGCTTAGTGGAAACGAATCCAGCTAGGAACCATGAGGTTGCGGGTTCAATCCCTGGCCTCACTCAGTGGGTTAAGGATCCAGCGTTGCCGTGAGCTGTGGTGTAGGTTGCAGACACAGCTCGGATCCCATGTTGCTGTGGCTGTGGCACAGGCCGGCAGCTGTAGCTCTGATTAGACCCCTAGCCTGGGAACCTCCACATGCACGGGTGTGGCCCTAAAATGACAAAAGACAAAATAAAACAAAAAAAGAAAAAGAAATTGTCCTTCCTTTGAGCAAATTATGATAGATGTGAAAAATATTTTAGGAATAAAAGGGGCTATAGCTGCAAATGATGTTTCTGCACCCTATAATCCATTTTCATCTATACAGTTAACTTTCCATTAATATTAAATATACGTCTTTAAGGGAAAACCTATCTTGAGCTGAGGAAAAAAAAAACATATAAGCATATGGACTTTGGTTTCTACAAATACTTCAGAGTGATAAGTAATTTTAGAAAAAAGACTAGAGTCCGGGGTTTTGGTCCTGGCTCTGCCTTTTTCCTGTCGTGTGAATTCTCTTTAGATCATATGTAAAGTGGAGATCATACAGCTTACTCTGCCAACTTGACACAGTTATTTTGTGGTTTAGCTAAGTGGACATAAAAGCATCTTAAAATTCAGAAGGGAGGTACCACTCTACTCATCACTTAGTCACTGCCCCATAACCCTGAGCACACAGCCTCCCCTGTGCCTGGAACACAAAGCTCTCTCCTCTTTGCATATTGAAACAGCAATTCTCAAGGCCACATTCAAGAGCTCTCACCTGCTAGAGCTTTCTTGTGGAGGCTAAACCTCATCTGAAGTCCACTTGTTTAGTCTGAAAGCAATTACTGATCGTATGATTATTATCTCTTTCTTTTTGCTCCTTCCTTGGATCAGCTGTATTTTTTTCCTGTAGTGTAGTGTCACGTTTTGAAGGTAGGAAGCATACAGTATTCGACCTCACAGGCTAAGCAATGTGTGGATTCTAGGGTGAACATTCTTCCCGTTTCCAGGAGTAGCATAAGGTAGGAGCAGATATGAGGCATTTTGCTTATTAAACAGTCACAGTTATTACCGTTAAACACTAGAAAATCATTAGCATCTAGGTGGTATCTGAAGCCCCAAGAGTAAATAAAGGAGCTTGATATGAAGGGGATTTTGGAGAGGAGAGAACAAAGGCAGAGCTTCAGAGAGTCAATATCTAAGAGATGAGGGGAGGACACTGCAAGTCCAGAGAAGGCTGTGAACTTAACACTGTTCTTTTTGTTGGGGGAGTGGGAGGAGCACCTGCAGCAGCATGTGGAAGTTCCCAGGCCAGGGATGAACCTGCACCACAGCGGTGACACAGGCCACTGCAGTGACAGTGCTGGATCCTTAAACCATTATGCCATAGCAGAAGTCAAATAAAGAACATAACTTTTTTATTTTTGGCCATGCCAAAACCAAAATTTTCCCAGGCCAGGGATCCAATCCACACCACAGCAGTGACAACACTAAAGTCACTTAACCTGCTGAGCTACTGGACAAGTTCCTAAAACTGTTCTTACAAAGTCTATTTTTTTAAAATGAGCCCTAAAAAAGAAAACCAAAAACTCAATGTCATAAGTCATGAGAGAAATATAAATTAAAACCACAATAAGATAGCACAACCTCTCCATGAGAGTGGTTACAATTTAAAAGACTGACAACATCAAGTGTTGGAGAATATGAAGCAACCAGGATTCATAGATTGCCTGAAGAGAATGCAGATTATATAGCCCTACTGGAAAACAGTTTGGCAGTTTCTTATAAAATTAAACATACATTTAAAACACAGTCCAGCAATTCCACTCTTCAGTACTTATCCAAAAGGAAAGAAAATATATGTCTACAGAAGGACTTGATCCTAAATATTAGAAAAACTTTATGCGTGATAGTTCAAAACTGAAGTCAACCCAAATGTGGTTAATGAGTAAACAAATATGTTTCTTTTTATTGTTAAGTAGTATTATATTGTATTATATGGATGAGTTATAATTTTTTTTTCTGTTTACTAGCTGATAGACACGAGTTGTTTCAGATTCAGGGGTTACAGATACAGTTGTTATATTTATGTGGAAGTCTTTGTATGAACTTCAGTTTTTACTTCTCCTAGGTAAACACTTAAGAGTGGAATTGCTGTGCTTTATGTTAAAGGTGTACTTCAGCTTATGAGAAGCTATCAAAGTATTTCCTAAAATCACTGTACAAATCGCACTCCTGCCGGCAATTTATGAGAGTTCCAGTTCCAGTTGCTCTGCATCCTAGCCAGCATTTGGTATTGTCATTAATTTTTTTTTTACCTTTTCTAATAAGTAGTATTATAGACCGAATTGCATCCTCTTCCTAATTTCTTTGTTGAAGCCCTAACCCGCTAATGTAACTGTATCTGGAAATAGAGTTTTTAAAGCTAAGTGAAGTTGTAGGAGTGGAGGCCTAATCCTAAAGGTGTCCTCTTAAGAAAGGAAGAGACGCCAGAAGTGCACATTCACTGAGAAGGCCACATAGCCATATGGCAGCCATCTGCAAGCCAGGAAGGGAGGCTTCACCAGAATCTAACCTGCCAGCACCTTGATCTTTGACTTCTAGACTCTAGAATGTGAGGAGGTTAATTCCTATCATTGAAGCCACCCAGTTGGTGGTATTTTGTTATAGTGGCCTAAAAAGACTCGTGTGGTTTTAATTTGCATTTTCTGAGTGATTAATAATATTGAACCTCTTTTCATGTAGTTATTTGACATCATTAGGTCTTCCCATGAAGTGTGTTTGCACAGAATTATGAATATTAGTGTGCCATAACCAATTTTTGCCCCACAGATTTCTTAATTTGTTAGGATCATTGCTTTTATTGTGATGCTGATTCCTTGGTATTTTGTATTTGAACAATCTTTACAAAAATTAGGTTTCAATGCTGAGATTTTTTTTCGTGATGCACACAGTGTGAGGAAGTTCCCAGGCCAGGAACTGAACGCATGCCACAGCTGGAACCAGAGCCACAGCAGTGACACCACCAAATCCTCAACTCACAGAGCCACAAGGGAACTCCACAATGCTGACATTTTTAAATGGTATTTATGGTAATTTTCACAATAATATTATATGTTTAGATGTTTTCCTTAGAATAACCTTCCAAAAACTTAATTTTGATTCTATGATTTGGATTTAAAAAATTATCAAAATAACCTGAATTTTTATCTGAAGCATCTGATAACGCTGGCGTAAAAAGAGGTACCATTTAACTATTTGCAAAGCTCTTGTTCTGCTAATGGAGCCAACACATTAACAGCTATTACTCCACTTTTCCTAAGAGCACAAGAAAACATTTGATAAAAAAAATGTGTGAAATTATTGCAACAGCTGATTGATCTAACACATCACTATGTGATACGTTAATGGACTTTCTATACCTGCACATGTTAAATTTTTGGTCTTTGGGCATAGTCTTTTTCAGTATTTGTTGTAAAGTTGATTTAGTGTTGCTGAATTCTCTTAGCTTTTGCTTATCTGTAAAGCTTTTTGATTTCTCCTTCAAATCTGAATGAGAGCCTTGCAGAGTAAAGTAATCTTGGTTGGAGGTTTTTTCCTTTCGTAATGTTAAGTATTTCATGCCACTCTCTTCTAGCCTGCAGAGTTTCTGCTGAAAATCTGCTGATAACATTATCAGTGTTCTCTTGTATGTTGTTTCTTTCCCCTAGCTGCTTTCAATATTTTCTCTTTGTCTTTAATTTTGGTCAGTTTGATTAATATGTGTCTCGGGGTGTTCCTCCTTGGGTTTATTTTACATGGTACTCGTTGTGCTTCCTGGATTTGAGTAAGTGCTTCCTATCCCATGTTAGGGAAATTTCGGCTATTATCTCTGAATATTTTTTCTGTCCCTTTCTTTCTCTGTCCTCCTTCTGGCACCCCTATAATATGGATATTGGTGTGCTTGATATTATCCCAGAGTTCTCTGAGACTCCATTCATTTCTTTTCTTTTTTTTTTTTTTTTTTGTCTTTTTCCTTTTACGTAGAGCCGCACCCGCAGCATATGGAGGTTCCCAGGCTAGAGGTCTAACAGGAGCTGTAGCCGCCGGCCTTTGCCACAGCCACAGCAACGCAGGATTCAAGCTGCGTCTGCGACCTACACCACAGCTCACAGCAACGCCGGATCCTTAACCCACTGAGCAAGGCCAGGGATTGAACCCGCAACCTCATGGTTCTTAGTCAGATTTGTTAACCACTGACCTACGAAGGGAACTCCTGCCATTCATTTCTTTTCAATCTTTTTTCTCTTTTCTGTTCTGCATCAGTGATTTCCAATAGTCTGTCCTACACCTTGCTTATTTGTTCTTCTGTCTCCTATATTCTGCTGTTGGCTGCCTCTAATGAATTTTTTATTTCAGTTACTGTATTTTGCATCTTTTTTTGCATAAGTTTTATATCTTGTATTTCTTTGCTCAGTGTTTCCTGTAAATTATCACTCTTTGCCTCCAGTTTATTTCCAGTGTCTTGCATCATCTTCAGCATCAACAGTCTAAAGTTTTTTTTCCTGGGGGCTGATAATCTCCTGATCACTTAACTGTTTTTCTGGGTTTTTTTCTTTCTCAATTATCTGAGTTATAGTTCTCTGTCTTTTCATTTGTATAGGTTTTTGGTGTGGTGACTTTTTGCAGACAATAGAGTCGTAGCATCTCTTACTTCTGGTGTTTGCCTCCCTTGTGGCTGAAGTTGGTGGGGGGGGGGGCTTGCTACAGGCTTCCTGATGGGAGGGACTGGTGCCTGCCTGCCCATTGGTTGGTGGGGCTCCCTCTGGTGGGTGGGGCTTTGTTTCTGCATGAGATTAGAGGCAGCTGTGTGCCTGGGGGATCTTTAGGCAGCCTGCTAACTGTTCCTTGAGCCTGTGATCCCACCTGGATTATTATTTGGCCTAGGGCTTCTCAGCGCTGATGGGTGGGACCAGATTTTCCCAAAATGGCCACCTCCAGAGAAATGCAGGCTGAAGAATATTCCCAAGAGCTTTGCCTCCAATGCCCTTCCCCCACAACAAGCTATAGTCACCCCCTGTTTTCCCAAGAGATCCTCCAAGAACTGCAGTCAGGTCCAACTGAGTTTCCTATGGAGACTCTGCTTTGCCCTGGGACCCAGTGCATGTGAAAGTCTGTGTGCACCATTCAAGAATGGGGTCTCCATTTCCTTCAGTCCCATGGAGCTCCTGCGTACAAGCCCCTCTGACCTTCAATGCCAGATGTTCTGGGGGCTCTTCCTCCCAGTGCCAGATCCCCAAGCATGGGGACCTGACATGGGGCTCAGAACTCTCAGTCCTGTAGGTGAGTCTCTGTGATACGGTTACTTTCTAGTCTGTGGGGCTTCCCACCTGGGAGGTATGGGGTTGCTTATATCATGTAATCGCCCCTCCTACCTCTTGATGTGGTCTCCTCTTTGTTTTCTGGAGTAGGATATGTTTTTGGAAGTTTCCAGTCCATTTGGTCGAAGGTTGCTCAGCATTTGGTTGTAATTTTATTGTTTTAATGAGAGAAGTTGAGCTCCAGTCCTTCTATTCCACCATCTTAATCCTGTCTCTCGGGCACAGTCTTTTCAAAATAAGTACTTACTTTTGAAGTAAATACTAATGTATATACTTCAGCCGATGTGTATCTTTTGAATTTTTAGTACTCAGTAGCCATTTCTGTGATCCCCAAAAGGTGGCAAATATACTGTGCAAGTAACATTTCTATCAACAGTGTACTTAAGAAAGAGAATGACAGTGCTTAATTTTTTATTAAACATGCATGTGATGGGTTGAATTGTGTGGTGTTTCCCTTTAAAATTCATATACACTGGAGTTCCCGTCGTGGCTCAGTGGCTAACGAATCCAACTAGGAACTATGAGGTTGCGGGTTCGATCCCTGGCCTTGCTCAGTGGGTTAAGGATCTGGCGTTGCCATAAGCTGTGGTGTAGGTTGCAGATGCAGCTCAGATCCCACATTGCTATGGCTGTGGTGGTGGCTGTCGGCTACAGCTCTGATTAGACCCCTAGCCTGGGAACTTCCATATGCTGCAGGTGCGGCCCTAGAAAAGGCAAAAAGACAAAAAAAAATCATATACACTGAAGTCCTAATCCCCTATGTGACTGTATTAGAGATAAGACTTTAATGGAGCTATAAGATCATGAACTCAATGAGATCCTAAGGTAGGGTTCTAATCCAATAGAAGCGGTGTCTTTATATAAGAAGAGACACCAGAGAGCATGCTTACTCTTTTTCCATGTGTGGGCATATTGAGAAGGCAACTGTCACCAAAGAGCTCTCATCAGACCCCGCTGATGTTGTCACCCTGGTCTTGGACTTCTAGTTCCCAGAAATGTGAAAAAAATAGATGTCTGTTGTTTAAGCCACTCACTCCACAGTATTTTGTTAAGAATAAGACAGTACAGATAGGACAGTAGAAGATTTTGGGCCAAGGAGTGATATTATCTGACCTGTCCAAGGGATTATTCTGGCTGCTATATTGAGAGAACACAGATAACTGTAGGTAGCTAAGGGAAGAAACAGGAAACCCAGTTAGAAAAATGGTGGAATAATATACATGAGATACGATGTTGTCTTGGACCATTTGGATAGTAGTTAAGTACATAGTGAGAAATGATAAGAATCTGGTTTCTGCAACTACAGATTTTGCTGATAAATTAAATGTGAGGTGAAAAAGAAAGAAGGCGGCAAGGGTGGTTCAAAGATTTTTTTGCCTGAGCAAGTGGACAGATGATGTGAGTAAATAATGAGCTAGGGAAGAAGGCAAACAGTAATTTAAGGGAAGACTTACTAGTAAAATCTGGAATTCTGCTTGAGAATGTTTAGATTGAAATACCTATAGACATCTAATCTGTGGGATAGTGATTCAGGCTAGAGAATACATTTAGGAGTTGTGAGCACATAAATAATTTTTAACGTCATGATGTAACAAAGAAGGAAACTGACTTCATATTAAATCTGTTCCTTGAGCCTGAAGCATTGTGCTCTGTTGTCTGTACTTAGTAATGCTGGCTCTGCATCTTTGTAAAAGAATGTTGCCCATAGACTGAAATATATAGGATAGCCCATTCTCAAGGCTTTGACCTTTAAAAGTGTAACACTTTTCCATGCATATAGATATAAAAAGCTGCAGAACAGAGAATAACATTTGTCTAGTTGGAGGTTTATAGGAACATTGTGACCAGATCTAAGTGGACAACTATAAAAACAAAGGATTGGGGCACCAAGAAGTTAGCAACAACAAGCCACACCTGCCTCTCCTTTTTAAAAGAAGCCTGAATTCTAACTCAGGTAAGATGATTCTTTAGGACACTAGTCCACTATCTTCTCATTCTTTTGGCTTTCTGCATTAAATCTCTATTCCTTGCCTCAACACCTCATCTTTTGATTTATTGGCCTGTCATGCAGTGAACAGTATGAGTTTAGATTTGATAACTTTAACCAAAACAATGTAATTCCAATAGACTGAGTAAGAAGCATAAATCAGACTCCAGCTGGCTTCTATTACAGTAGGCCAATTAGACCAGGAATGGGCAAACTTTTTCTATAAAAGTCCAGATAGTTAATATTTTAGGACTTGCAGGCCATATGTCTCTGTCACAAAAAACGCAATTCTTCCATAGTAGTGGGAAAGCTGCCATAAACAGTATGAAATAGAATAAGCATGGCTATGTTCCAATAAATTTGTATTTACGAAAATAGACAGTGGGCTGAATTTGGCCTGTAGGCCATAGTTTGGACTTCTGGACCTCTAAACTTGATGGTAAAGAGGTTTTCAAAAGTGTCAAACAATGTCAGTTTTCTCACAAATTTGTTTTGAAGAATACAGTTTTTATTTTCTTAAAAATAATATGTAAACCCTTGTACAGTGTTGGTGGGGATGTAAACTGGTGCAGTCACTGTGGAAAACAGTATGATGTGATCCAGTAATTCCACTTCTGAGTAATTTATCTAAAGAAAATGAAAATACTAATACGAAGGCCATATACACCATCATGCTCAATAGCCAAGACATGGAAACAACCTAGGTGTCCACTGATGGGTAAATGAGCAAAGAAGATGTGGTGAGCATGCACACACATGCAGGTGTTCACACGTGCACACACACACGAGTGGAATATTAGTTAGCTATGAAAAAGGAAATCTTGCCAACATGAATGGACCTTGAGTGCATTATAGTGAGTGAAATAAAGCAGACAGAGAAAGAAGAATACCATATAATCTCACATAGGTGGAATCTTTAAAAACGAGCTTATAGATATAGAGATCCCACTGGTGGTTGCCAGAGGTAAGGGCTGGATGTTGGTAAAGTGAGTGAAGAGGGGGAAAGGTACAAATTTCTAGTCATAAAACAAATCCTGTAGATGTAATGTATAGTATGGCAACTACAGTTACTAATACTTACTGTATTGCATATTTCTCTTTCTTTTTTTCTTTTTGCTTTTTAGGGCTGTACCTGCAGTATATGGAAGTTCTCTGGCTAAGGGTCAAACTGGAGCTGTAGCTGCCGGTCTATGTCATAGCCACAGTAACAAAGGATCCAAGCTGCCTCTGAGACCTACACCTACACCATAGCTCACAGCAATGCCAGATCCTTAACCCAATGAGCGAGGCCAAGAATTGAACCCGCATCCTCATGGATACTATTTGGGCTCCTTACCACTGACCACAGTGCGAACTTCCTTGTATTGCACATTTGAAAGTTGGTAAGACAATAGATCTTAAAAGTTCTCATCACAAGAAGAAAAAAATTTTAATTACATATATAGTAACTAGACTTATCTTGGTGAACATTTTGAAATATATATGAATATCAAAATATGTTGCACAGCTGAAACTAACATAATGTTATATGTCAATTATACCTCAATTATTTATTTATTTTTTTTAGCTGCACCCGACAGCATGTTGAAGTTCCCAGGCCAGGGAAAGGATCGATACCACAACAGTGACCAAAGTCACTGAAGTGACATTGTGAGAACCTTAACTCGCTGCACAAGGAAATTCCTAAAATTTTTTAATAAAAATAATTTTTAAGTATTTACGGTAACGTAATGGATTTATAATTATTATTTTTAAATGAATTAACAGATTTTCTAAGTCTCAATTTTAATTTTTAGTGGAGTAAATATCAATAAATATAAGCCACATAACCAAATGCTCTTTGAGGTTCTCAATAATTGTTAAGAATATTTGCATGTCGGAGTTCCCGTCGTGGCTCAGGAGTTCCCGTCGTGGCTCAGTTGTTAACGAATCCGACTAGGAACCATGAGGTTGTGGGTTCGATCCCTGGCCTTGCTCAGTGGGTTAAGGATCCAGCGTTCCCGTGAGCTGTGGTGTAGGTTGCAGATGCGGCTCGGATCCCGCGTTGCTGTGGCTGTGGTGAAGGCTGGCAGCTACAGCTCCTGTTAGACCCCTAGCCTGGGAACCTCCATGTACCGTGGGTGCAGCCCTAAAACGACAAAAGACAAAAAAAAAAAAAAGAAGTTGGGGACATGAGAAGGAACAAGTAAACGAAAGAGAAGATGACCAGCTCATGAAGAAAGAGGAAAATCAGAAAAGTGATGTCCTGGAAGTCAAGTAAAGACATGGCTTCAAGGATGGTGAGATTAATTGTGTCAACTAATACAGCACTGTCAAAATACTAATGATAAGGACCCAATAGGCAGGGAGATGTTGGACTTCAAGGGAGAGAAGAGCTGATCATTTACAGTAGAACACTGAAGAAGAAGATGAGGAGGAGATCCAGGGCACTGACTGAAGGATCTTCCTTAAATGAGTGAAAAGTCCCTACTTCTACTGAAACAAGAGTCAGTAAAGGAAGTAGGATCAGGAAACCGAGGGAATGCCAGTCTGATGGCTTCTATTTTCACCTTCAGATTAGGGGTGCACCATCTGTTAGGATGAGGTTGTGAACTGTTTGGAGGCTGAGAAGAGTGGAAAGAGTGAAAGGGGAGGAGAGAACTGACTTTAGAAGTTAGAAGGCTAAGAAGGCAGTGTTGCGCTTCCAGGTGGGGTTAAAGATCATAAATGTATCATCCAGTTCACCAGTTGATGTAACTGATTGGTTTTCTCTAGCAAATATTTTACAGCTCAGGTGTTGGGATAGAGAAGACAGACAACAGAACTGCTGGACCAATGACAGGTAAACTTTTTCTGTAAAGAGACTGATAGTACATACTTTAGGAATTTGGGGCCATGTGGTCTCCATCACAGCTATTCAACTCTGTAGTGTGAAATCCACCATAGACAATATATAAATGAATGAGCATGGTTGTATTCCAATAAAACTTTCTTTATGGATACCAAAATTTGAATTTAATACATGTGTATGTGTCACAAACTTTTTTTTTTACTTTTTTCAATTGCTTTAAAGTGTACTAAACAAATATTAGCTTGCAGGCCACACAAAAACAGACAACAAGAGGCTTTGATCTGTGGAGTCCATAGTTTGTGAGCCTCAGCACTAAGCAATGTGACAGATTAGAAAAAAGTTATGCCTGTAGTTCTCTTGTGGTGCAGTGGATTAAGGAGGCAGTGTTGTCACTGCAGCGGCTTGAGTTAGTACTGTGGTGTGGGTTTGATCTCTGTCCCAGGAACTTCCAAATGCCACAGGTGCAGCCAAAAAAGAAAGGGAGGAAGGAAGGAAGGAGGGAGGGAGGGAAGGAAGGAAGGAAGGAAGGAAGGAAGGAAGGAAGGAAGGAAGGAAGGGATACTCTGAAGTCAATGAATCCAAAGAACTGATGTACTATAAGTGGTGAAGGGAAGAGTTGGAAGGAAGATGAAAACAAAGTCCTGGAGCAGTGTGTTTGAATTGAAGATTTTTGAGTAAGAGATTTTCAGATAATAAGGACGTGTGTGTGGAACATCCAGGGGTCAAAGTCTGTGATGAGAAAGAAGGAATGACCAAGTTGTCAATAAGTGACTGTACCAACAAAGGTTAGAAGTTGATACAGCTGATGACATGAACCATAGAGAAACAGTGAGGCTGAAAGTAATGACCTGCGAATGATTCAGGGCCAGAGGGAAAATCTAGCAGTTTCTCTATCATGTGCCTGACAGTTCCTGATAATCTCCCTTCTGAAAATTAGCTCCTAACTTTTTTTTTGGGGGGGTGTGCTTTTTAGGGCCTCATATGAGGCACATGGAAGTTCCCAGGCTTGGGGTTGGATCGGAGCTGCAGCCACCAGCCTATGCCACAGCCACAGCAACCTGGATCAGAGCTGAGTCTGCAACTGACACCACAGCTCAGGGCAGTGCCAGATCCTTAACTCACTGAGTGAGGCCAGGAATCAAACCTGCATCCTCACAGACACTACTCGGGTTTGTAACCCACCGAGCCACAACAGGAACCCGAGCCCTCAACTTTTTGTTCCTATATCCCAAGGAATTAGGCCTTTCAAGATCCTTTTCTTTCCTCCTAAAGCACTGGTCTGGCAGAGAAACAACAGTGAAGAAACTTAGGGGCTCACAAGTGGAGGGAGCAGGAAACCTGGGTAACTTGTTTTGCTTCATTATATTCGTGTATTTCAATCACTTACTAGATGGCCAGTTGAAAGTATGAGGTTTCTTAAACTCAGTATGCCCAAAGCAAAACTTAATTTTCTCCTTGACACACTGCCAGCGCCCCCTATCTAACTTTTGCCTCCTTTTGAATATACTCTTAACAGTAAAAGACATCACCAAGGCTCCCTTGCTGCAGCTCCTTTCTTAGTTTTCCTTGATCTGTACGGTATGGATATGGAGGGCTACTCTTCTGCTTCAGGCTATCATCCTCTCGTACCCAGATTTTGACAACATCCTTTCAATGATCTCTCTAATCACTCTGTCTTTATTTAAAATTTTCATAAGTTCGTCATGGATTTTTTCGGCATTAATTTTGATTTTTGAAAATATGGCATTAAATATTGCATTAAAATGTCAATCTTGTTGCCTGGGTCTTTGGGAGACTCTTTAAATGGTGCATACAAAGCAAGTGCTTCACTCACTTCACCTTTAACCCAGTCCTACTTACTACCTCACATTCCGCTCCTGCAGTCTGTTGTCCACTCAGCAATCCAACTAAAATAAGCATGTGATCATGCCACGTTTCTGTTAAAATTCTTCAGTGGGTTCCTTTCAGGCTAATTCGACAACACGTCAAGAAGCTCCATCTTCTTCCATTTCCTGCTTTTATTTTGGCTTCTTTTCTAGATTTCCTCCTCCTCCTCTTCTCATCATCATCATGGGTATCATTATGTTTTGGTAGAGAATGAACAACTTGTTCTTAAAGTTTTATGTGTTTTGGAGTTCCTGTCGTGGCTCAGTGGTTAATAAATCTGACTAAGAACCATGAGGTTGCAGGTTCGATCCCTGGCCTTGCTCAGTGGGTTAAGGATCCGGCCTTGCCGTGAGCTGTGGTGTAGGCTGCAGACGCGGCTCAGATCCTGCGTTGCTGTGGCTGTGGCGAAGGCCGGCAACTACAGCTCCTGTTAGACCCCTAGCCTGGGAACCTCCATATGCCGCGGGTGCGGCTCTAGATAAAGGCAAAAAGACAAAAAAAAAAAAAGTTTTACGTGTATTATCTCACCCTATGTGATGAGGTAGGGTAAATACCATTTTATTATTTACTTATGTATTATAATATATCCAGAGACACTGACCTATAAACTTCCAAAACTCCCCTCCTCTCCTATTTTTCTTTTTCTTTTTTAGGTTTTCCCACATGTTTCCGCTGCCTTGGAAGGCCCTCCGACCTCTTTTTATGGTTACTTACTATGGTAGACTGAATACTGACTTCCCAAAGACATCCACAGCCCAATCCTCAGAACCTGGTACTTTACGTGGCAAAAGAGACTTTGCAGATGTGAACTGGTGAAGAATTTTGAGATGGGGAGATTATCCTGGATTAACTGGGCGGGACCAGTATAATCACAGAGGCCCTTAGAAGAGAGGGAGGCAGGAGGAAAAGAGTGAGAGAGAATGTGACATGGAAGTGGAGCTCAAAGTGATGCCGTTGCTGGATGGGGGCATGAGCCCAGAAAAGTAGATGGGCTACAGAAAATGGAAAAGACAAGGAAATCATTCTCCCCTAGAGCATCTGGAAGGAACACATCCCTGCGGACACCTTGACTTTAGACCTCCAATGTCCAGAACTGCAAGATAATAAGTTTGTGAGGTTTTTAAAAATTGAGATACAGTTGGCAGAGAACATTATATTAGTTTCAGGTGTTGGGAGGTCCCATCATGGCTCAGTGGAAATGAATCTGACTAGTATCCATTAAGACGCAGGTTCGATCCTGGGCTTTACTCAGTGGGTTAAGGAGCCTTGAGTGGGGCATTGCCTTGAGCTGTGGTGTAGGCTGCAGACTCAGCTTGGATCCCTCATTGCTGTGGCTGTGATGAAGGCCAGCAGCTACAGCTCAATTTGACCCCTAGCCTGGAACCTCCATATGCCTCAAGTGCGGCCCTAAATAGACAAAAATAAAAATAAAAAAAAAATTAAAAAATATGGATTTTTTTCTTGAGAATTTCTAAGATCTACTCTCTTAACTTTTAAATGTGCGATACAGTATTGTTATCTCTAGTTGCCATGCTGCACAAATGTGTGTTGTTTTAAGGTACTAAGTTTGCGGCAGTTTGTTATGGCAGCAATAGGAAACACTTCCTCAAGGAATCCTTTTTTGAGCCCCCCAAACTGAGTTAGATACTCCTCTTTAATGTCCTCCCTGCTTTCCTTGCCTCTTTCACAGCACTGGCCTTGCTGCATTGTGGGCTAGGAGCATAGGGGAACAAGGCTTGTCATCCTAAATTGTCTCTTCGGCCTGTGGATTATTTTGAGCTGCAAACAATCAAGGCACGGAGGACTCAGGATGAATCTTTGAACTTCCCTTTAACTTCCTAAAAGATTTAGATAAGGAACTATCACCATAGATAACTGTAGTATGAACTAGGTACGTGTAGACAGAGAGGAACCTAGAAAAGTTGGCTTGTTAAAATTCCTCTCTGCGTCTCATTGTCTCTGCCTGGCCCAGCAAACATTTGTTTACCAAACGTTTGCTTTTCCACCTCCCTGTCAATTGCCTTCCTCCTCTCTGAAATCCCAAACCACTACCCCCAATAACCTCTTTTATCTTTAGCTAAAGATGGTATTTCAGGTGAGGGTTTTGGCCATTTGGGGAGGTTATTAAGTTTTGCTGGGTGTCTCCCATGTATGCGTGCTATCAGACTTTTCTTTGATTTTCTCCTCTTAAATTGTCTCACATCAATTTAATTTTTGGACCAGCCAGAATGACCTAGAAGGGTAGAAAGAAATGTCTTCCTCCCAACAGGAGATGATCTCTACCTTTAAACTGTAAATTCTATCCAAAGAGATCTCATCAGGGCTTTGTATTCCAAGAGCCTAACTTAAAGATACACAGCTGCAGCTCAATAGGTATTTGTTGAGTGAATGAATGAATGAATGAATGAATGAGACTTCTCAGTCAAAAGGGGCTGAGACTGTTTGTCGACTGAAAATAAAACGCATACAGTAAAGAGTATGAGTTAAGTTTTATTCACCTTCCTGAAGACTATAGCCTGGGAAACAGCCTCTCAGATGGCTCTGAGGAATTGCTTAGAAGAGGAGCCAGGATACACAGAAAAAACTTTCTGGCTGGGAAAAACATGAAATCAAGCATAAAAATATTACTGCTAATCACAATATCTAAGGTTAATGATTTGGTGAGTTCCTTGGTAGCTTAGTGGGTTAAGGAACTGGTGTTGTCCCTGCAGGGGCTTGGGTTCAGTCCCTGACCAGGGAGCTTCTGAATGCCATGGGCATGGCTAAAATAAATGAATAAATAAACCAAAAAAAACCCCATAAAGTTGATGATTTTATGCTTTTCTATGTATGAGAAGGAGCAAGAATCTGGCATCGCTGAAATTTTTCCTTATATGTGTATCTTAACTATCTAGGGGCCCAGTATACCCAGAGCACAGAACGGTTCTTGTTTCTCTCCAACCTGAATTCCCCTCGGGGTGTAGTTGGTGGGTGAATTCAGTAGCTAATGGCTTGACCCTTGTGGAACTGGTGTGGCAGGGAACAATTTTTTCTTTATGTTTATACTAAAATCATGTGTAGTGGCTACTAAGTTTAAAGTGCAGCTGAATTTGTCTTCCTGGTCAGAAAAAATTAAAATTAAAAAGGCTTTTTAATGGAGTTGTCTTTTTCCTAAATGCCCCATGAATGCAGATGGAGTGGTTGCCTTGGCAACAATGAGAAATCTGCTTTCCTCAGGGAAACAAATGAAGCAACAAAGCAAGAGAGAGTGAAACTATTAAGAAATTTTCAGATTTAACAGGCGCTTCAAAAATTTTTACACGGTAAGACACATGCTCAGACATGACATACAAACTAGATACCAGCCGTTTTTATTCATGACAATAATGAATTGAATGTGGCTGGGATAGGCTTGCTACTGTTGAATACAACTCCAAACATGAGTCAGGGCCACATGACACTTTATTTGTTCCTGTTTTCCTTTTGTCATAAATCTTTGTTATACTCTAGTTTCGTGATGTAATTTTGGTATGCGAATTCCCAAAGGGAGAGGTCATTACCAAACTGGGATGGATTTTACAGTCACCTGAGTTTCTTTCCCATCCTCTACCTCACCAGCTGTTCAGAAGACTAGCACGGTGTGGTTGGGTTCAGGATATTGCAAAGATGAAATTAAAGTGTCAGCTGTATTGGGATTTTATCTGGAGACTCCAGGGAGAAATTCACTTCCAGGTTCATTGGTGAAGTTGGCAGAATTCAGTCCGTTGCAGTGGTTGTAGGACTGAAGTCCTGTGTACTTGCTAGGTATCAGCAAGGAACTACTCTCAGCAACTAGAGGCTCTCTTAGCCCCTTTCCCCATGGTCACCCTTGTCACTTCACGACACGGAAGGCCAGTCAGAACACAGTTCCCCAATGTCCCCCTTCTTCAACTAGCCAGAGAAAATGCTCTACTTTGAAAGACCTCACGTCACTAGGTCAGGCCAACCCACGTAATCCCCTTAACTAAGGTCTCCTCTTCCATGCAACAACATGACCACAAGAGGAAAACTCATCAGATTCATGGTCCCAGGGCTTATCAGGGCTTGCACAACATGTGTTGGGAAATTTGGGAACCGTTTTATTTATTTATTTTATTTGTCTTTTGTCCTTTTAGGGCTGCACCTGTGGCATGTGGAGGTTCCCAGGCTAGGGGTCGAATCGGAGTTACAGCTGCCGGCCTGAGCCACAGCCACAGCATCGCGGGATCCAAGCCCCATCTGCAACCTACACCACAGCACATGGCAATGCCGGATCCTTAACCCACTGATCAAGGCCAGGGATCGAACACGCAACCTCATGGTTCCTAGTCGGATTCGTTTCTGCTGCACCACGACAGGAACTCCTGGGAACCATTTTAGAATCTTGCCCACTACACAGCCACCCATAAAAGTTTTCTGCAATGGAGAAAGGGAGTATAATTTGAAAACAACCCAACAAATAAAGAATACCTAAGATTTTTCTTCATACTTTCCCCTATTTTCTCATAAAGAACCCTTCCTTTAATGGGATTAAACTTGCACGATTCACAATTACATAATTAATTTCATTCACTGCAGTGAATACAACTAATCCAATTTTTCTAGCGTGACTCTGACTTCAACTGGTTATACAATGAAGGTGGTAGGTAATTAGCATGTGCAGGTTATCCCTGCTTGCCAGTTCGCTCACCTGATTTAACTAATCCATAATGTAACAACAAAACGTTTTTTTGGAGAGCTAACAGTATCAGGTCATGATGGTGCTGTTGCTCTAGAGTTTTGCAGGAAGCTACTGGGGGGAACTGGGGTTTCTCTGTATGTTACAACTGCATGTGAATTTACAAATTTCTTTTTAAAACTAAAAGTTCAATTTAAAAACTCTCTATTTTTTGGTGGCACATTAAATCCAGGTGCCATATGTCAGCTATCTGCAATGGAGGCCTTGATTTTGCTCCTTTGAGAAGAAAAAGATACATGAATGGGGACAGGAGAGAGTTAAAAGCTTGAGGGGTTTGGAATACCCTAAGTGAGGAATCTTGACACACATTCAGTGGAAGATGAGCAGACAGACCCTTTCTCAGCTAACTTGGCAGTTTTTAGATTTTACAGAGAGGGTAAACTATTCATGCTTCAGAATTTGTGCATTGTTTAGAATTTGTGATATTATGCCAAGACCAGATGTTTTAAGCAAAGACATTGTGACTTTTGTAACCATGTAAAAGAGAATAACTTCTAAAAAATTTAAAGGGAGTTCCCTTGTGATACAGTGGGTTAAGGATCCAGTGTTTTCACTGCTGTTACTTGGGTTGCTGCTGTGGCCTGGGTTCGATCCTTGGGCAGGGAATTTCCACATGCCTTAGGCTTGGCCAAAAAAAAAAAAAAGTTAAAATCCCCAAAGAGCAAGGTATCTATCTTTTTCTAGACATTGTTTCTGTGATTTCAGTTGCCATATCATTATATGACAAAGAGGGCCCATCAATGTAGTCTCTGCAGACAAGCTACACCCTAGGTGAGAAAAGAGAGCTGAAATGAGCCTTTGATTCAATTAATTATTTCTACTATAAAAAGTATTTAAAGTAACTATTAAATTTTAGCTTGTTACATAATGAAACATCTAAACAATATCATATTCTAAGATTGACATCAATCTCAGAATTATTTATTCTATTTGACTCCAAGCAAAAATTTTCCAGGCAGGTTCCAGATGTGACCCACTAGCTATTTTCTCCTCACTTTGTTTTTAAATCCTCAAGCCTCATTACTCCAAGCCTGTTATAATTGAGGTCACTGAACTGAAGTGTCCTCACTCTGTTAATCCCTGCTTATTTCTTACAAAATTACCAATCTTCAGGGAACATCTCAAACCATTGTTTCTATTTCTGAGTCAGAAACAAATCCGACTAGGAACCATGAGGTTGCCGGTTTGATCCCTGGCCTTTCTCAGTGGGTTAAGGATCCGGCGTTGCCGTGAGCTGTGGTGTTGGTTTAAACATGGCTTAGATCTGGGATTGCTGTGGCTGTAGTGTAGGCTGCCAGTCACAGCTCTGATTAGACCTTTAGCCTGGGAACCTCCATATGTCACAGGTGCAGCCCTAAAATGACAAAAAAAAAAAAAAAAAGACAAACAATGGAGGAAGTTATGGATGACAAAGGACTCCTGGAACATTGGACATCAACATGAGCCATGTGACAAATCTCTCTTTTATCTGGAAAGAGGTAAATTTGGTATACCTGTCTTTAGAAATTTAAGACATCCCAAAGCTATGATTATTTTATTCCTCAGTGAATGACTTTGAAAAACTAAAACAAGATCTGAGGAAACAGTATGAAGGATGTTTCTGTCTTTGTGTCTTTATGTCATGAAAATTTTTGTATGAGTGTGTTGGGGAGGGGAAATTTCTGCTTCTATCCCTCTTGTATTCTTACAGCTGGGGTAATAATAAAATTGATACACGACTGATTAACAGGAGAAAAAAAAAAGCAAAGTTTAATGTATGTACATGTAGGGCCCAGAGAAATAGGATCTAAGAAGTGGCCAAAGCAGGCAGCTTTTATACTTTTTAGACAAAGAAACAATAAATTTGTGAGGAATTGGCATGACAAAGAAACAGGTTCGGGGTGCCCAAATAATGAAGAATATAAATAGAATTTGGGCTTGGGTAGTAAATTAGAGAAGTTGCCAGGTTTGTTCATACTGGCTTCTCAGTGCCAGTTCCCTGTCTCTGGCGATTACCTCCAGACAAAGAGAGGGCACCTTTCACATGGGAGAATTATTTCCTGTTTTCAGGGAGACAGAAAGGAGGCTCAGAGTGTCCCTCTTGCACTGGCTATTTCTTAAGTAACTTCAATTCAAAACAATCACTATGCCGTTGATCTACGTTTTGGGGTGGGCTACTCTAAACCCCAACACATGTAACACTTCAATTAAAGGAAGCACACCTTTCAAGACAACATAAAAAATAAAATGTTGTAATCTGGTGTCATTTTAGGCAACAAGGTCACTTTGAAAGGAAAAAGGTAACTAGGTCAAGATGATGGGTCTTGACTATACATGGACTTTTCAAACATTGGAAACAATTAAGGAAAGAAATTTCAGCAGCAGATGGACTGCTGCCTAAGACCACCATACCAGAGCAATTTATCCCACCATAGGATGGCAGGCCACGCAGAGGAGACCTGAGACCCCTAGCTGCCAGCTTGTGCCAAACTGCCAGTTTGTAAGGCCACATTCCCGCCTGGCCAACCCATACATGCAGCTACATGTGCGGGCCCAGCAAAAGGTACAGAGGAGCTATCCAACCAACTCCCAGAACTGGCGTAAATAAATCCTCGCTGTTGTCACCAAATTTGGGGGTGGTCAAAACCGATTGGCACAGCTGAGGAAGACTTCAGTAGTGAAAAAGAAATAGGCCCAAATGGAGTCACTTAAGTCCACGTCACCAAACCAAGACTTAATACCTAATGTTAATTGCTGTCTCAATTCCCTAGGAATGTGACTTTTAACCAGTCAACCTGGAATTACCTTGTCAGCACCAGGCAAGGTAGTCTGCCCAATAGATACTTTCTTTCCTCTTAGGAGGGTAACCCTGCCTGAAACAGCATTTTTTTTTTTTCTGTTTTTTGCCTTTTGTCATTTTAGGGCCGCAATCGCGGCATTTTTAGGGCCACATCCGTGGCATGAAATAGAATTTTTTTTGCTAATAATTTTCTATTCTCATCCCCTTTTTGCCATTAGTAACTTTCTCTGTTTCAGTTGGGGGAGTACCTATATGCTGCCTGATTCATAAATTGTTTAATAAAGCCAATTTGACACTTAAATTGACTAAGTTGGCTTTTTGTTGTTTAACATGTACAAAACTAGACTCATTTTTCTTGACTTTCAGAATCCACTTTTCCTTCTTTTTTTTTGCTTTTTAGTGCCACACTAGCGGCATATGGAGGTTCCCAGGCTAGGGGTCTAATCAGAGCTGCAGCTGACAGCCTACACCACAGCCACGCCAGATCCAAGCCTCGTCTGCAACCTACACCGCAGCTAATGGCAACGCCGGATCCTTAACCCACTGAGCAAGGCCAGGGATCGAACCTGCAACCCCATGGTTCCTAGTCGGATTTGTTAACCACTGCACCACAACAGGAACTCCAGAATCCACTTTTTCTAGTAATTGTGCCATCATTTCTCTTCCACTGTGTTTTGAAACAGAGGCATGTTTTGCCTTCATTTTCGGTATTTCCCTCCCTGATATACAGTGTCTAAGTCTCATTAATTCTTCCTTACTAATTTCCTTCTCCACTCTTCTTGCTATTAACACTGTTACCATGTTTATGTAAATTTACTAACTAAAGCATAGCACTGTTTGTTTTTGGTCTTCAGTTTAGGTTGAATCTTCACGGAGCTATCTTATAGTAAAATGTTGCTCTGATTATGATTACTTCCCCCCCAAAAATCCTTAAATGGCTTCTTTTACCTACATAATAGAGTCCTTACGGCTTAGCCTCCTTCCCAACTGATGTGTATTCCTGGGCATAACTGATCTTTCTTCTAAGTTACCCCTTTTTTCCAAAACCCCAATTCCAGCCATATAAGCCTAATTATTATTTCTAGACTCTTCCATAAGTATTTCTTTCTTTGATACTTGTGCTCTTGATTTTTTTCCTCAAATGAATCCCCACTTTTTAGACCTTGCTCGTCCCTAAATTTCCAACTCAAACCTACCTTCCTTACATGTGCAACTTCTTCCCTGACCATTGCAAGATTCTTTTTTTTTTTTTTTTTTGAGTGGCATACAATGGCTTGACTTGGGATCTCATTTCCCAGATCAGGGCTTGAACCTGGGCCACAGCAGTGAAAGTGCTGAATATTAACCACTTGGACCATTAGGGAACTCCACCCAGATTTCTTTTTTAACTCCTTTAATATTTTGTTCAAACCATTCAGTTAACACCCACCATATGGTCATTCATTATAGTTTCCTTTTTTTTTTTTTTTGCTTTGTTAATTTTTATTGTTAAGACTATAATTTTGGTTTCCTTGACTCAGTAATATTAAACTGCCTTTGGGTTTAGTGGCTTCTTGCATCAGCTCCTGCAATTGTCCAATTTGTTCATCACAAAATTCATTGTTTTCTTCTGGTAAGGCAATTCCAAAACATGCTTTCTCAGCTGAATTTTGTCTGTTTTTATTAGCTATTCCCATAGCGCTACATTTTTCATGTGTAGTAAATGGTTTATCCACACACCTAAATTGCAAACTTTTGGAGATCAAGGTCTATATCTTATGCCTTATTTAAGGATAAAGTGTTGTCAGTAAATAGTAACTGATGTTGAAGGAGGCAATAAGGTTGGGGTAGATGAGGAGAGAAAGGGCATTCTACAGGAACAAGAGTAACAAGAGAGGAGTTCCCCTTGTGGCATAGCAGTTAACGAACCTGACTAGGAACCATGAGGTTGCGGGTTTGATCCCTGGCCTCACTCAGTGGGTTAAGGATCTGGCAATGCTGTGAGCTGTGGAGTAGGTTGCAGATGCGGCTTGGATCCCACATTGCTGTGGTTGTGATGCAGGCCGGAGGCTCCGGTTTGACCTCTATCCTGGGAACCTCCAAATGCCGCGGGTGCAGCCCTAAAGAGCAAAAAAAAAGAGAGAGACTAACAAAAGAAAATGCACTGCTTGTTCCAGAGATTGGAAATATAATACCAAATAAAGGGTCAATTGAATTCACTAATAACAAGAACAACAAAAGCAGTGCTTAGCCATCCTTCTTCCCTTTGCTTACTTTCCTCCAAGGTAAAATGGTGCTCATTTTTGCCTCAGGACTTTTACACTTGCTGTGGAAAATATGATCACCAAAATAGAATTGTAAAATTACTTTGTTGTTTGCAAGAGCTGTGTTACAGGAAGGAAAGAGGGGGAGTGTTCAACTAACCGTAGAAAAATTACCACCATACCCTAGTTCCTTAACATATAAAATTACAGGATCTATATACTGCCCTCCCCCAACCCCCAGTTTTGCCTTGTGGTTAGCAAGGGAGGAAATGCCTCCCAAGGCCCAGCAGGGTGGGGGAAGGGAGAGCCCTGTAGTCAAAAGCTCCTGAGAGTTCTTTAAAAGGGGTGCTGTTTGCATATATTTGAAAGAGTCACAGTCAGTCCAGTAAAAACACTCAGGAACAACCACTTATTTACATGAGCCCTTAACTTTCTCTAAGGACTGATATGCAGTACTGTCTCCATTCAACAAATTCCTTTATTCAGTAAGTACTTTCTGAGTACCAACTATGACATAGACACTGTTCTAAGGAAAATACGCCTCATGATAATATACAAAAATATACACACAGAAGTTTTATAAAAGAGTAGGCAAGAATATATGCTGTGAGAATACTGAAAACAAAGCTGGTCTAACAATAATAATATAAATGAAATACATTTTCATGCAAAAATATTACTAGTGGGAGTTCCTGCTGTGGCACAGGGGGTTAAAAATCTGGTGTTGCCAAAGCTGGGGTGTAGGTCGCACCTTCAGCTCTGATTCCATTGCTGGCCTGGAACTTTCATATTTTTTGGGTTCGGCCAAACAAATAAAAATATACTATTGGTTCACTCTGTAGTGTTGAAAGGAACACCAGGAAGATATCACAATTTTACTTCTGTATCTTCTGAATAACAGCCTCAATAGATATAAAGAAACAAAAAATTGATGAAACTGTAGAGAAAAACAAATAAATCCACAATCATAGCAGATTTTTATGCAGAAGCATTTTTTTGCCATACCTTTTCTCCCTACATTTTTGCACTGAGTATTATCCTCCTTTTCTCCAGATACTATCTTCTTAAAGAGCTATTTTTCAAGTTACTCTGTTTAAAATAATGCCTCCCATATTATCATATATGTGATATATAACATATATATATATACACATATATATATACACACACACACACACACACTTGCCTGAAGTTACTGTATTCATTTACTTGTCTAGTTACTTCTATACTAAAATGTATCCTGGGGGGGCAGAGATGTCACATCATTCACCATGAAACTTCTGGTTCCCTGAACAGTTTCTGCCACATACAAATGTTTGCTGAATAAATGAGTAACAATAGTTAAACAACTGTTGGATACTTCTGTGTTCCAGAAGTTTTAAACGTGTTACCTTAATTCTCCCGATAGCACTTAATTTTACAGAAATCCTTAATTTTTATAGAGTAAATAATTTACTCAGTCTCACACAGTAAATGACAGAGTTAAGATTTGAATTTAGGGATGTTGTCTCCTAGCAAGTCCCTGTCAGTCTACTGAACTTGAGAAACCACCATGCAATCTTCTTCACAGGGATGTGATATTTTATTCACTCAATAAAAATATATTGAATTGACTACTGTGTATAATATGCCCGAGATGAAATGATGAGGCAGAAATGGACAATGCTTGATTTTAAGGGGTTTATATATTATTACAGCAGAAGATTTTAAGCAACTATTTGCATAATTAGTTATTTAGTTAAAATTATTTTGGTAGCAGAAGGGGTAACAAAGTACTATGACACTACACAACAGGAGATGCTGACCTAATCTGGGAATTCATGGGATGCTTTCTTTAAGAAAATGACTTTGGCTTGTAACTAATTCCTATTCATTTTTAGATTCCAACCTGTTGTGGCTCAGTGTGTTAAGAACCCAACTAGTATCCATGACGATGCGGGTTCAATCCTTGGCCTTGCTCAGTGGATTAAGGATCTAGCATTGCCGTTAGCTGTGGTGTAGGTCACAGACACAGCTTGGATCTGGTGTTACCGGCCTGTGGCATAGGCCAACGGCTGTAGCTCCAATTTGACCCCTAGCCCGGGAACTTCCATATACCGCAGGTTCGGCCCTAAAAACAAACAAACAAACAAACAAAAGCAACAAAAAAGATTTCAATCTAACTGTCACCAATGCCCCAGATCAGAATGAGTAAATCAACTCATGGTAGAAAAAACTCTGATTATGTGCATTTCTTGCAGAGGCGAAAAAATTTCTCTTCTTCCCTTCTAGGTTCTTGACTGTTCTAAAAATTAAGTTGGAGGAGTTCCCGTCATGGCACAGCGGAAATGAATCCGACTAGGAACCATGAGGTTGTGGGTTCGATCTCTGGCCTCGCTCAGTGGGTTAAGGATCCAGTGTTGCTGTGAGCTGTGGTGTAGGTCGCAGACATGGCTTGGATCTGGCATTGCTGTGGCTGTGGTGTAGGCCGGCAGCTGTAGCTCTGATTGGACCCCTAGCCTGGGAACCTCCATATGCTGCAGGTGTGGTCCTAAACAAATAAATAAATAAAATAAATAAAAAAATAAAAATTAAGTTGGGGCATTCCCTGGTGGTCTATTGGATCTGGTGTCACCAGGGAGTGCCCCAACAAAAACAAACAAACAAAAAACAAACAAAAATCAAATTTCCATAAGCGTATAACAGGAGAAAAACATATTTTAATACATATGTCTGGCAGCCTCCCAGAGAACATGAGACTTAAAGGCAGTCAGGAAATTGAGGGTTATATACCATCCTGAGCTAAAAAGAATAGGATGGGAGTCGGGTTTTAAAGACAAGGAAGACAATTCATAGAACTTTGAGATCAGATGTTCATTAATCAGATATTTGCTCTGCTATGCAGGTAAATCTTTCAGATAGAAAATTCATTTCTGGTAATAGCTCTCTCTCTCTCTCTCTCTCTCTCTCTCTGGGCCAGGCCCCCTATCTAAATTCTTTCAGACAGTTAAAGGAGAGGGAAAAGTTTTTCATGAATCTGTTGGGTCTTGATTGACTTTAACTCAAAATAATCCACATATGCCAAAGGGGCATGTTTTGTGGTGGTTTATTCTGTCCCCTTCATTCCGAAATACAGAATTAAAATAGCTATGATACTGTTATTATGACTAAGACACTTAATTATCAAATATACAGTCAAAATTAAAAATTTCCTGATTGTTTCAACAGTGTTCTTATAGCTGATTTGTTAACATAAGGATCCAATTAGGAGTCATACACTATGTTTGGTAGAATTGTGTCTTAAATCCATTACAATATATAAAATTTTGGAGTGCAGCGGGTTAAGGATCTGATGCTGCTGCAGCTGGAGCTTAGGTTGAAGCCATTGCTTGGATTTGAATCCCGGCCTAGGAACTTCCATTTGCTGTGGGTACTGCTGAAAAAAGAGAAAAAAAATGTAACATTTTGCCACCTTTAAAAAAAATATATATATACATAAATATACTTGGAGAAATTCGGTCACTTGTTCTATAGAACTGTCCTTATTTTGAGTTTCCCTGATTGCATCCCCATGAAGTTATTTAACATGTTCCTTTTTTTCTTTTTCTTTTTAGGGCTCCACCTACAGCATATGGAAGTTCGAAGGTGAGGGGAGTGAATCAGAGCTGCAGCTGCCAGCCTATGCCATAGCCACAGCAACGCAGGATCTGAGTCGTGGTACACAAGCTACATCTACACCACAGCTCATGGCAATGCTGCATCCTTAACCCACTGGGTGAGACCAGGGATCAAACCTGTTTCCTCACGGATACTAGTCAGGTTCTTAACGTGTTGAGCCACAAGAGGAACTCTAACATGTTCCTTTGAATCCTGTAATACTGGTGGTTAGGTATAGCAATTTCATCAGATTCAGGATCAGTTTCTTTTGGCAGAGATACTTCTCATCCTACGATATAAAATCAGGAGACACAGAAGCTTAATTGTCTCTCCTTTTGTCATGTTTGCAGCCATTGATCACCATTGCATAAAACCAGGATTTCATTTGGGATTGCAGACTGGTGATATTAAAATTTTAATGTTTCTTCTTCATTTATGAACTGGAATACTTCTACATAGAGAAATTTTCCTTTATAAATTATTCCCTCAGGTTATCCTGAGGTGCAGTTCTTCAGGAAAGGCAAGATAAAGGCTTCATTCATTCTCTTAATACTTAAGTTTTTGTTTTCAGAATAATGTGTTGGTTTCCTAGCATTCTCCAAAGGGAACAAATGTTTTTTCTTTCATTTGGGCACGCCTGTGGTGTGTGGAAGTTCCTGAGCAGGGGGCTGAACCCACACCATAGCAGTGATCTGGGTTGAGGCAGTGACCACACCAGATCCTTAACCCACTGCACCGCAAGGGAATACCACAATGAGGATTTTATACCATTGTTGTAAATATTATTAAAAATTAAAAACTCGCTTCTAACGGACATCCTTCTCTTTAAGTTCTGAACATTTTTACTTTCTTATAAAGAAAAGCGTCTGACAAGAATAAAGTTGAGTCCTCTGATCTTTAGCAAAAAGTTTCCCTAAAATAGAGTGATGCAAATACCTTTGCTATTTAAAAAGATCACTTGGACTGGTTGATAGTGGATGGATTAGAGTAAAGCAAGAGTGGAAGTGGGGATAATTTATCATCCAGATGATAAATAATGGAGAAAAGTAGATGGATTCGAGACATCTTTAGGAATTATAAACCATAGGACTTGGTGATTAATTGGGTGTCAAGAGTAAGAAAGAGGAAGAGTCAAGATAATTGTCACTTGTGGCTAGAGTTTCCACAAAAGCTTTAAGTAGATGTAAAAGGAAAACCTCTAGGCTTTGCAGTATAGACACTAATAACGGGGGCCTTTCCTGGTGCTAGCACAATAAGAAAGTCAAGGCCTATAACCTTCCCATTACACCTGTGTGACAGGGCTCACCGAATGCATTGATGGTGTTGATACAAAGCAACGTGTTCCACTTCAATAGTTTAACAATCTGGAGAATTTCTTACTCAATGTGGTGAGGATGCCCACGGTCCATTAGCCTTAGTGAGATACAAGGGGACCGATGGGAAGATGAACCTACTAGCTGCCTATTTGGCTTATTTTAATCCTTTACTCAGCTGACTTGCTTCTTTAGAAGTAAATCAATGTGAAAGTAACTGAAGCAAGTTCAGGTTGTCATTTGTATCTTCCCTCAAACTTAAACGAGTGAGTTTCTGGCTTGAGCCCTTGCCTAAGTAGCTGGTGATGTTACTGTTTGAGATGGGGACATAGTGGAGGAGGACCAGGCTTTTTATTTTGTTATTGCTGCTGTTGTTGTAGTTGTGGGAGAGGTAAAGAACAATTCCATGTTTGATATATTGACTTTAAGGGCAATCTGATATTCCAAATGGAAATAGAAACTAGGCAGTTGCATATATTGGTCTAGACCCCAGAAGAAAGTTGTGGGTTAAACATAAACTGTGAGAATCCTTAGCTAAACAGATAAACATGAAAATTATGAACATGAATGAGATCACTGATGGAGAGAGTACAGTTAAGAGGACCAAGAACGGAACCTGCAGAAAAACACATTATTTTTTAAAGGCAGAGAGCAGGCTGAGAAGACAGACATAGAAGAGTAAGTCAGAGAAGCTTGGAAGAGTTTAAGGAGAGTGAGCTCAATTGTCAAATGCTATTGAGAGTTATGTAAAATGAAAACTGTCCACTGGATGTAGCAATCGAAGTTTATTGATGGCCTTGGTGAAAGCTGTTTTGCTAGAGTGGTGGTAGCTAAAGCCAGATAGAAATAGTTTTAGGAGTGCCTTGCAGGTGAAGAGAAGGCACTAAATACAGGGAACCTTTGAGAAGTTTAACTTTGAAGTGGGGGAAAAAGATGAAAAGATTTTAGGAAGCCAGGAAAGAAGAGTGAGTAAAGTAGTAATAGCGTATGTGTTAAATGTTACTTAAATTTAATTCCACAAACATTTGTGATTACAAGAAGGGCACAGGGCAGGGAAGTGAGAATTGAGAGATGAGTGAGTAGGAAACAGTCCTTCCCCTCAACGTCCTCAAAGTTGAATAGGGGAGAGACAGGTAAATAATGACGTATACAGATAGTACAATAATACACGTGCCAAATACAGTGGCAGCACAGTTGTTGGAACAGAATATGTTTGTTAGGAAGGGCAATAAGAAAGACATTTGATGTCACATTTAAACTGAGTTATTTCTTAAGAGTTTTCTAGGATGACTATGATAAAGGCATCCTGAGCAGAGAGAAAAAGCATAGTTTATTGGAAAACTAGATGTAGCCTTTAAAGAGCATGAGTTGTTGGAATGGCACTGTCTAGCTAAGATCCTGCTTCCAACAACACCAGCTCCTTGATTTGGGGTAATTATCATACTTTTGCAAAGCCTTGATTTCCTCAGCTATAAAATGAAAGCTGGTAATTCCTATCTCAGGTTTTTAGGGAGGCTTAAAAACTGTTGTGCATGGAATTCAGTAGCTGGTACACAGCAAATACTCAATATACATTAACTCTTGCTATTACTGTAGGATCTAAAATGCAGAGTGGAAAGATCTGAAGCTAAAGAAGGTAATCAGGAAAGAGATCATGATAGATTTGTCAGGAAAGTCAGCATTATTCCCAGCACTAATTAAACTAGTACAATTATTAGAAAACAAACTGAAGTCAGGCTTAATTCTGTTAAAAAAAACCTTCAGGAAGCATCTTAATTATAATCTCCTGTTGATGAAGCCTAAGGCAACAGCTATGTACAAGAACCTGACAGGCTACTGACAGGCTACTAATTAGAAGGCTGAACCGCTAACCTCTTAATTGGGCAATTTGAAATTCTTTTCTTTTTTTAAACATTACAACTACTTCCAACTCTTATTTTCCATTAAGACTATTGCTAAACTTCAGTTTTCTATTTTCTCTCTCTCTCTCTATATATATATATACATACTTTTTTTTTTTTTCTCTTTTCAGGGCCGCACCAGTGGCATATGGAGGTTCCTAGGCTAGGGGTCTAATCGGAGCTGTAGCTGCCGGCCCGACGCCACAGCCACAGCCACGTGGGATCTGAGCTGTGTCTGCAACCTACACAACAGCTCACGGCAACACCGGATCCTTAACCCACTGAGAGATGCCAGGGATCGAACCCCTCAACCTCATGGTTCCTAGATGGATCAATGAGCCACGATGGAAACTTTTTCTTTATATTTTTTGGTATTAAAAAAAACTGGTAGTATGGAAGTACTTTCAGTACAAAAGCTTTTTTAACTCTATCATTAAAACAAAACACACTAGGATTAGCTGATCGCATAGTGTAGCTGATCTTGCTACACTAGGTAAGGGCACTTTAAGCACAGAGTTAGGGAGTTACCTTGTGACCCAGGAGTAAAGAGGATTCAGGTTTCCCTGCTGTGTCTTGGGTTGGATCCCTCACCCAGGAGCTTCCATATACCTCTCACATGGTAAAAGAAAGAAAGAAAGAAAGAAAGAAAGAAAGAAAGAAAGAAAGAAAGGAAGGAAGGAAGGAAGGAAAAGAAAAGAAAAGAAAGAATTAGACTCCACAAAAAGCTGCAGGCGGATTTAAGGAAATTTGCATTGGAATTGTATTCTCAGTCCTTTCTACCCTTTCGTCACAGTGTGGATGACCAAAGTTCCTGCAGCGTGGGGAAGTTCTCGGGCCAGGGCTTGAACTTGAGCCACCGCTTTAACCAGAGCCACAGTGGTGACAACACAGGATTTTCCATCTGCTGTGCCACTAGGGAACTGTTTACATTTTTATTTTGAGGTAGTCTTTCTCTTCTCTGTCTGGAGTTCAATTTCCCACTTATGTGAACAATATTCCTTCTGTAGAAGAAATTTTTGCCTTGAAAAGATGATTTTGGGTCACCACTGCCTAGAGTACTTAACCTGTCGAGCATTTTTTTTTTTTTAACTGTGGTAAAATTGTTATATAACATATTCATTTCAGGTGCACATGAGAATTTGATATTTTAATACACTGTAAACTGATCAACACTGTAAGTCTAGTTACGATCCAGCACCATACAATTGACCACTTCTTCAATCATTTTTCTCATCTTCAATCCCCTTCTCCTCTTATAACCACCACCACTTTCTTTGTATCTCTGGTTTAGTTTTATCTGCTTGTTTTTTAAGATTCTACATATAGTGAAATCACACGGTATTTGTCCTTCTCTGACTTATTTCACTTAATATGATACCATCAAGGTCCATTCATGTTGTCACGAATGGCAAGATTTCCTTGTTTTTTTTAAGTGGCTAACTAATATTCCATTGTATACATTATAACGTTTTCTTTATCCACTCATCTATCAATGATCACTTAGGTTGCTTTCATATCCCTGCTGTTTTGTAAAAAGTGCTGCAGTGAAAATGCATGCATCTTTTCAAATTAGTACTTTTGTATTCTAAAGATAAATACCCACAAGTGGAATAGCTGGGCTATGTGGTAGTTCTATTTTTAATTTTTCAAGGAGCCTCTATAGTATTATTCATAATGGTTGCATCAATTTTTACTTCCACTAACAATGTAGGAGATTTCCCTTTTCTTCACATCCTCTTCAACACTTAATACTTGTCTTTCTGATAGTAGTCATCCTAATGGGTGTGAACTGATATCTCATTGCAGTTTTGATTTGCATTTCCATGATAGTGATGCTAAACATCTTTTCATGTTCAGCATCAGGATTAGGCATTTTTATGTCTTCTTGGGAAAAAGGTTTATGTAGATCCTCTGCCCATTTTTAAATCAGAATATTTGACTTTCTGCTAATGGGCTGCTTGAATTCTTTATACATTTTGGATATTAATCCCTCAAGAGATATATGATTTGTATTTCCATTCAGTAGGCTGTCTTTTCCTTCTGTTGATGGATTCCTGTGCTATGCAGAAGCTTTTTAGTTAGATGTAGTCCCACTTTTTAATTTTTTGTCTTTTATGGCCACACCCGTGGCATATGGAGGTTCCCAGGCTAGGGGTCTAATCGGAGCTAAGCTGCTGGCTTACGCCACAGCCACGGCAACCCAGGATCTGAGCCGCATCTGCAACCTACACCACAGCTCATGGCAATGCCGGATCCTTAACCCACCGAGCAAGACCAGGGATCGAACCTGCAACCTCATGGTTCCTAGTCAGATTTGTTAACTGCTGCACTGTGACAGGAACTCCTGTCCATATTTTCTCGTAGGAGTTTTCTGGTTTCAGGTCCTACATTCAAGTGTTTAATGTATTTGTAGTTAATTTATGTCTGTTGTAAGATGGTGGTCTAATTTCATTTTTTTTTGCATGTAGCTGTCCATTTTACTTCTATAGTCTTGTTCCTTTGTTGCTACTTAATTGAACACATATTGGACAGTCTATTTCTAGACTCTGTTCTGTTCATTGATGTATGTCTGTTTCCATGACAGTACCATCCTGTTTTGATACTGTAGCTTTGCAGTATAGTCTGAAATCAGGGAGTGTGATACCTCCAGTTTTGTGCTTCTATCTCAAGATTGCATTGGCTATTCATGGTCTTTTGTGCTTCCATACAAATTTTAGAATTGTTTGTTATAGTACTTTGAAAAATGGCATTGTAATTTTGATAGCAATTGCATTCAATCCCTAGATTGCTTTGGGTAGTACGGACAAACGATATTAATTCTTTCAATCCATGGACTATTTTCCAATATATTTCAATAGAAAATGCTGAAAAACATTTTGACATTATTTCTTTCATCAAAGTCATATGGTTTTGTGTATCCAAGTCTTTACATCTTTGGTTAAATTTATTCCTGGGTATTTTAATCTTTTTTATACAAGTATAAACGGTTTCTTAATTTCTCCAATAGTTGGTTATTCATTTATAGAAAGCAAGAGATTTCTATATATTGATTTTGTATCCTGCAACTATAGTGAATTCATTTATCAGTTCTTACAGTTTGTCCATGGAGTCTTTCTAATGCCATCTGCAAATACAGTTTCACTTCCTCCCTCCCAATTTGGATGCCTTTCTCAGTTGACTATTAAAGTTAAAAATAGCATCCTGCTATCTTCATTTGTGAATCTTCCTCTATTGATGAATCCAGTGGTACATTCTTTCTACTGGAACTGTTAATGCCGATTTTGGTATTTGTTACGGCATGTATTGTTAATGCTGCTTTTGATACTTGGTATGGAGTGATTTGTGTTACCTCCTCTGTGTATGTCTCAATTTTCTCAATCTTTTTTTTAATGGTTTGAATCTACAGATCAGGCATTTTAGCACGTGTATCTATAGCTGTCTTTATCTATAACTGGGCCGACTCTTCAAGATGTTTAATTTAATTAAGCTCAACTGGTCCATTTCTTGTGTTTGAGTACAATTTCCTATGGTAGGAGGTTGTGAACTCCTGCCAGTGTTCTTGGTATTTAGGTCTGCAGATGCTTAATAACCACATCGAGATGGTCTAAGAGTGGTTTTGGATTCCGAAGTGTTCAACACCCATCTCGCCTCCAAGACCTACCTCAACAACTATTACCCAGTACACCGTACACGTATATATATCTGAATAGGGAGTGCTACTTACTCCACTATCCAAAATGTTCCTGAAATTCCGCACTCCGTTTCATATAAAACAAAAACTGTACCCTTCCCACGTAAAAACCAGTTATGCTGATTTCACGAACTAAATGGGTCATAAAAGACTGGAAACGCTCCTCTAGCTTTCATCGTTGCTGCTCCTTCTGTCCCAGCCCTTCGGAAATGCAGCGTCGCAGCTGGGAAGGCAGCGGCCAAAAGAAAAGCCACCGAGTGAACCAACGCTTTACTCGTGGAAGATGGAGCCGGCTTTCGTCCTAGACGCTATCCTACAGCCGGGGCTCGGTCGATGATGCGGGGTTCGACGCGTCCCCCTGCCTCCCAGCTTCCTCGAAGTCAGCCCCGCCTCCATTATCTGTAGGCGAATTTAGTTTCTTTCCGGAGAGGTGTGCCGAGCGCCGAGCGATC
The DNA here is from genome assembly GCA_004024745.2 of Catagonus wagneri. Taxonomy (NCBI): domain Eukaryota; kingdom Metazoa; phylum Chordata; class Mammalia; order Artiodactyla; family Tayassuidae; genus Catagonus; species Catagonus wagneri. The sequence continues at coordinate 16,008,509 of PVHT021183648.1, read as the reverse complement.
GATGGCTTCACTCCGCCCCGGGAGCCGCCATTTTGGGGGGAGGAGAAAGGCTTGTCGGGGCTGCGGCGGCTCAACGGGATGCCGAGTGGCTTTTGCTTCTCTTGTCAGCGTTGTGGGGCCGGGACAGAAGCCTCCACCGGGGCCACTCCTCCAGCTGCCTCTCCGGAATGAGGCGTCAGCTCCCGCGCGGGACGACCCCCTTTCTCCTCCCAGAGTAAGTGGCGGCCGGCGGCCAGCAGCCCAGCGCGCCCCCACGCGCGCTCCGCTGTCAGTTACCTCGCGCGCTCCCTCCGGCGCGCGCCCCTCCCCGCGCGCTCCCGCCCCTTCCCCGCCCGACTGGGGCGCTCGGCGCAGACTCGCTTGTTTGTTTCTGCAGGAGCCCAAGGAGAGGCCGAAGCCGAGACGATGCCTGGGAAGCTGAAGGTGAAAATCGTGGCCGGGCGCCATTTGCCAGTGATGGACCGAGCTAGTGACCTGACTGATGCCTTCGTGGAGGTTGGTGCAAGGTCCTGACCCTCCAAACACAGGGCGCGCCAAGTCCTGTTAAGGATCCTACCCATCTCGCCCGCAAGCCCCTCAGCCCATTCCCCTGCCTCCTGCCCTGCTGGGTGCCGTGCTTGGCCAGCCCTCCCCCAAGGGTTGACTGCAGCCCATGTGATGGGTGCACGGCTCGCAGGCGTCTTCAAGCTCTGCCGCGCGGGGAGGCAGTTATTGCTCTGCCTGCTGGGGTGACCCTGATGTCAGGACTCCTAACAGGCCACCTGCCAGTCAGGAGATCCTAAGGCGTGGCCACGCGGCCGCCGAAACACACACACACGCACGCACACACACACACACACACCTCTTTTGGGGGAAGGGTAGCTGGCTTTTAATTTAAATGCTAAAGTGATGGAGATGATATCTAAAAATGTAGATACAGTCCGTTATGGGCACTTGGAGAGCTGCAGGGTGATCCACTGTTTAACATCGTATTTTCTGAATCATCAGTGTAAGTTCTAAAACACAACTGTAACACTTCACTGTTCTTGTATAGACTGGTAGGTCTGATGAGCTCTTTCAGGGTAATTTAGTGCCTTGGGGTAGGAAGCCAATTAAGTGCCATGGATTTAAATTGCAAAATTGCTTTTTAAATCTAATGATTAGTTTCAAACTCATGCAAAGTAGCACAGGCCTAGGGCCCAGGAAAGTAATAAACCAGAGTCTGAAAGAAGCCAAGTAGAATTATAATAAAAATTGTCATGATGAGCCAGAGTGGTAAAACAATAATCGTTTGGGCTATTAATGCTTAGAGTTGATAGATACATGATAATATCCAGCCTGATTTCATCTCAATATAAAATATTGTTAGAGTTGGCTCAGTGGTAACGAACCTGACTAGTATCCTTGAGGACGTGAGTTTGATCCCTGGCCTCCCTCAGTGAGTTAAGGGTCCGGTGTTGCTGTGAGCTGTGGTGTAGGTTGCAGGTGCTGCTCAGATCCTGAGTCGCTGTGGCTGTGTTGTAGGCTGGGCAGCTGCAGCTCTGATTTGACCCCTAGCCAGGGAAATTCTATATGCCTGAGTGTGGGCCTAAAAAGACCAAACAACAACAACAACAACAACAAAAAACCCCAAAACTGTTGATCTTCCCTGAAGATTCTCTAACTTAAACATTGCCATTGCAGTTCTCAATCTTAACTTCATTTTTATTTGAGAAACAGTTACTGAGTGTGTTTTGGGGCCAGGTGATGGGGATACACAGATTGCTGAAGCAAAGACTATGCTTTCAAGTATCTCAGAGACTGACCCACACAGTTGAGGTCGAAAAATAATAGCTGGGAGTTCCTTTCGTGGCTCAGTGGTTAACAAATCCAACTAGGAACCACGAGGTTACGGGTTCGATCCCTGGCCTTGCTCAGTGGGTTAAGGATCCGGTGTTGCCGTGAGCTGTGGTGTAGGTTGCAGACGCGGCTCGGATCCTGCGTTGCTGTGGCTGTGGTGAAGGCCGGCAGCTCCAGCTCCTGTTAGACCCCTAGCCTGGGAACCTCCATATGCCGTGGGTGCGGCTCTAGATAAAGGCAAAAAGACAAAAAAAAATAATAATAGCTAATGTGTATTGACTTTCACTATTGCCAGGACTATTCTATTTTTCAGTTCTTAATTCTTACAGCAGTCCTACTATTGTATTGTTATCATCCCGCATTGCAGTTGAAGTACCTGAAAGATACATCAAGTCTTTTTGTTTGTTTTAATATCACATGGACTTTTGTTTCCAATGTATATATATATAATCAATCAAAGAATATCTGAAAAGGACCATGAAACCTGTGAAGTGCTAATGGAGGCTTGCTGGTATGTAGGAACCTAGCAAATTCAGGAAGCAAGGAGACATGTTCTGAGGTAATACTTGCATTATCAACCTGTATTGACCCTGTTTTTATAATAAAAAATAGTTTACAAACTGAACAAAAACCTAGGAACAGTAAACAGTTTGCCTAAGGTGACTTAACCTTGTAAATCTCCATAACCTTGTAGTCTGTTTGAATCTTGACCACTATGCTAATACTGCCTCTCCAGACAAGATGTTGAGTGTTTTTGTAGAATGTGGAAACTTCATTCTGTCACTGAAGGTTTAGGGAGGCTTCCTAAGACAGTGACATTTGATCTGGGTCTTGCAGGATACTGAGGATTTTTGCAGGCAGAGGGAACATCAAAGGCACAGAATGGGATACATTCAGGAAACCATCTTAGTTTGGGATGTGTCTGGATTCAAAGGAATTATGTGGATAGTGGAGGTTTTGGGAGATAAGGCTGCAAAGGTAGGTTGGTGCCAAACCTTCTTTTCTGTATTAAAGGATTTTTCCTTTATTCTGTAAGCAGAGGGTAAGCCAGGGGAAGCTTTTCAAGCAGAAATAAAATAAAATCGGTTGTGTTACATTGTTTCTTTCTAGGATGACTTGAATGGTGATATTAATGACCGATGGATAGGTGAGAGATTAGGCAAGGATACCAGTTAAGAAGGTAGTAAAATTATCTGTGTACTTTTTTTAGAATGGCAAATGGATTAAAGGGGAATGGATTAAAGGGGAAAGGGTTGAGGGGCATTTCTTTAATAAACTTGTCAAGTTTTGGTATCAAATGGCTTTTGCCAGTGAGGGAGGTGTTGGATAAAAGGGTGACTCATTAATTCCTTCTTTCTACAAATAATTATTAAGCATCTGCTGTTTGCCAGGCCCCATACTAGTTACCAGTCAGTTGATGCATCTATGATGGTGAACAAAGTAGGCTCGGTTCCCATTTTTATGGAGTTTATATTTTGGTGGGAAGTCACACAGGTCAGTGCTTCTCAACTTTGGAAGACCCAGAGTCACCTTTAAATAGCAGACATTAAAAAGTGATTATTGGAGTTCCCGTTGTGGCGCAGTGGTTAACGAATCCGACTAGGAACCATGAGGTTGCGGGTT
>PVHT021183648.1:15992975-16004068 GCA_004024745.2 Catagonus wagneri | reverse complement strand
AAAAAAAAAAAAAAAAAAGTGATTATTACTTTTGTAATTGCAAGTTGTGAATGAATGCCATGAAAGAAAATGACAGAGAGTATCAAGAACTTTAGGGTGAAAATCACGGGAGGCCTCTGAGGAAGTGTCAGTTAGGCATAACCTGCTGTATTAGAAGGCGCCAGCTGCTTCAGAGAGAGAGAGAGAGAGAGTGCATGTGTGTGTGTGTGTGTGTGTGTGCATGTGTGGGGGGGTGCTGAGCAAGAGAGCCTGGAGGAGGAGAGTCTTAGCAGAGGAAAGATCCTGAGGATTTACTTTGTTTTAGGAAGTGAAGGGGAATTGAAGGGGAGAGTGCTGTAAGATGAAGTTGGAGAGTTAGTCAGGGAACCAGTTGTGCAGGACTGTAGAGGCCATGGCTGAAGTTTGGATTTTATTCTCAATTCTGTGGGAAGCACTCGTTAAGATGAGCACTTTTGTTGCTGTCTAGAGAAAGGACTGCTGAGGAACAAAAGCTGAAGCTGGCAACTAGTTTGGAGATTTGATAATAGCTCGCAAAAGTGGTAGTGAGGGTCAAGGTGATGGTTTTGGTAATAGAAGTGGTTGGATTCCACATCTACTTTGAAGATAGACAGTAAAGAATTTGCTGGTAGATTGGGGTAGGGGACCGGGAAAGGGAAATTGAAAGATGACTCCCGCCTTTCAGGAATCATTGGGGTAGTTTTTTCAGACTCCGTGGGGTTGAGAGAGATTGATTGAGTGGGTAGAGAATCAGTTTCCATTTGGGCATGGTAAATTTGAGATGCCTTTGGGTCCTTTAATTGGAGTCGTCATGGAGAACGTTGGAGTTTGTGAGTATGTGGTTTAGAAGAGAGGTACGAATTAAAAATAAAGTCGCACAGGTCAGTGCTTCTCAACTCTGGAAGACCCAGAGTCGCCTTTAAATAGCAGGTATTTTGAAATCTACCCTTTACTGTCTTGGCATGATGTCCATGACTAATATAACCTATCTGTGCTCACAATTAAAAACAATATAATGCTTTAATTGCTATTTAGAGAAATAAAAGCATTTTAATGTATATTTTAATATGGAAGTACTTCTTTATGACCACAGGTACAGAACATGAAGTAATCAAGTTGAGTCCATGAATATTTATTGAGCCTTTGTATATGTCAGAACTGTATTGAATATGGTACACCATACTGAGGATAGAGCAATGAATAAAAACAAAAATTTCTTTAGTCATGGAACCTAGGTTGTAGTGGGAGGCAGGGTTAATAAAGAAGATATTTAAGTAGAAGATAAAGTATGATACATGGTGAGAAGTGCCCCATGTGGAGAAAGTAAAACAAAGTAAAACAGGGGTGCAGGATACATAGCACCTCCTCTCCGTGTAAAATCACACGAACCTGACTGCTTCTCTCACAGAGTGAGACAGTTGTGTGGTTCTGGCATCTCATGAGCCTTCACTGCCACTGGTTATCAGATTTTCCAAAATTGTCATCTCATGGAAAAAAGAGCATTGTCCATTAATTTTCATAATGGTTGTCTTTCTTGACAATTATGGTTATTAAAACCCCATCACAATACTTATATCTGTAAAACTGAGTTAAGTTCTGGGTAGGTTTTTAAGCCAGACATTTGAAAGTCTGTCGGGGACATTAGAAAGTCATGACCTGAGACAAGTCTTCATTGCTGGGGACTCTGTCTTGAATTGCAGGACAGCTAGCATCTCTGGCCTTCCTCACTAAATAGTATTACTACTACTCCCCAAAACATCCCTAGAACTTTCTAAAGTTCCCTTAGAAGTTGGTTCTGTCCCTTTTGCAAACCTCTAACTTCAAAGGAGAGAAGAGGAAGGGATCCTTGAATGAACCTGACATTAGGACGTTTGTTAGAGGTGGAGGACTAGAGGGAGGAGACCGAGGTTGTCATTCAGTGGGTGGGAGAAAATCAGGAAAGTAATGTCTAGCAAGGCAGGATCGGACATTTCCAGAAAGAGAGAGGCTTCAAGCCTCAGACTGTCAGATGCACTGAGAGGTCAAGTAAGGGGGCTGAGAAACACTGCATTAGACCACATGGACATGTTACGGATCTTGACTAGAGTAGTGATTTAAAGAGGGTTAAAGTACATGGGAGTAAGGAAGTAGGAGCAGTGTGGATAGGCAGCTGTTTTAGGAAATGAGGCCATGCAGGGAGAGGAGAGGTAGTGTGGTATTTGGGGGAGTACATAAGCTTTTAAAAGTGCTTTAAAAACAGAAGGTATTAGCACATATTGGTGTGCTAATAGGACTAATCCAACAGAAAAGGAAAGAGTAATGCAGGAAAAAAGGGATAAAGAAGGATTACAGTATAATAAAGGGAAAGATTGTGTGATGCAGACTGCGAGTACTATATAAGCTCCACAGAGAGGGACATAATGAAGCCTGGGCTGGTGATGAGAAGCCTTTGTGCCAGGCTGGAAGGATGGTAACGTTTCCATAGGCAAAGAGGAAAAGGGGGCATTTTTTCAGATGAATATGATGAACTTGATAAAAGCAAAAGGAGGGAAAAGAGCACATGTAATTGAAGGGAGGGTTGTTGATCAGAAGCAGGAAATAAAAGTTGACTGGGACGAAGGGATACAGATTACTGAGTGGTCTGAAATCTAGGGGAAGATGTCTGTACAGTAGAAGCTCTCTTAACCAGTTTCTATTAACTGACTCAGTACAATTTCTCTTAACTCCCCAGTGCTCTGCATTTCTGCCATAAACACATTTTTTTTTTTGTCTTTCTGTTTTTTTTAGTGCCATACCCGCAGCATATGGAGGTTCCCAGGCTAGGGGTCCAGTCAGAGCTGCAGCTGCCAGCCTACACCACAGCCACAGCAATGCGGTACCCGAGACGCGTCTGTGACTTACACCACAGCTCATAGCAACACTGGATCCTTAACCCACTGAGTGAGGCCAGGGATTGAACCTGTAACCTCATGGTTCCTAGTCAGATTCATTAACCACTGAGCCGAGCCACGATGGGAACTCCAAACACATTCTTTTTTTTTTTTTTTAAGGGCTGCACTTGCGGCATATGGAGATTCCCAGGCTAGGGGTGGAATTGGAGCTGTAGCCACCAGTCTACGCCACAGCCACGCCGTAACCGAGCCACGTCTGTGATCTACACCACAGCTCAGAGCAACACTGGATCCTTAACCCGCTGAATGAGGCCAGGGATCGAACATGTAACCTCATGATTCCTAGTCGGATTCGTTAACCACTGAGCCACGACGGGAACTCCAAACACATTCCTGAATACCCCATATTGTCTGGTTATTTCCTAGTGTGCCTGCTTCTCCCATCAGTTGACTGATAGGCTTTACCAAGAAGCAGTTATGTTTATTCCCAAGTCATCTATGCCAACTCTATTTTTTATCTGTTATTGTTATTTATTTAAACCTTATGTGAATCAACAAAATAAGTGTGATAAAGAGGTTAATAACGTTATATAAAGACTTAGGGATACAATTGTTAAAAAACTACTCTTGAATTAGATGAAGATTGTAAAAAATCTAGGATTTTAAGTTCTGCTACTACCTTTTAAAGACACTCAAACCAGCAAACACAGATGATACAGTCTGTGTGTGGTTTATGCAGAAAAGATGATATAGAACTGTCAACAGTGAACCCTTGTGCAAAGAAGAGGCCTTAGTCTTACATTAAAAGGTAGAGGAATGAATATTTAATTTCATGTTTGATTTGAAAATGTCTGTTGTTCAAATCATTTTTTTTTAAATTTAGGGCTGCACCTGCGGCATATGGAGGTTCCCAGGCTAGGGCTTTAATCGGAGCTGTAGCCCCCAGCGTACACCACAGCCACAGCAACGCCAAATCAGAGCCGTCTGCGACCTACACCACAGCTCACGGCAACGCCAGACTGTTAACCCACTGAGCAAGGTCAGGGATCGACCCCGCAACCTCATCGTTCCTAGTCAGATTCGTTAACTGCTGAGCCACGACGGGAACTCCTTGTTCAAATCGTTTTTAATGATTATCTGATTTTACCAAATTATTTGATTGACTAATCAGACATTGGTCCTGATTGCATCAGTTAAGGGAATTTCTTCTATATATGATGTGAATTTAGGAAGCCGATGAACACCAAGTAGTATTTAAGGATGATTATTGCAGGAATCTCCAGGATGCATAGGATGGGATTCTGTACAAGGAAAGTATTAATCAACATACATCTCAGAATTAATGTGCATGTTATAAAGTGTTCCACTTAACTACATTATCATTTTGTGTTTATCCAGGAGCCTCTGAGGAATAGGGAGAGGTAAAAGAAATTAATATTTAATGAGCATTTTCTATCAGACATTTTGCTAGGTCTCTGCATACATTATTCCATTTAATTCTCATAGCAATGCACCCTTTTCAGAGGAGGAAGTAGCTTTAAATAACAGGTTAAATAACTTTCTCAAGGTAATTTAGCTAATGAGTGGGTAAAGAGAATGCTTTTTACCTTACTAGGGAATCTCGTTAAAATCCCTGATGTTAAGTTGTAAGGCATTCATTTAATTGCTAAGTAATAAAATCTCCTTTGAATTAAATATGACCAAATGAGCTGTGTTTCTTCTTGAGTAGAAGGAGAATCACCATTGTTGGCAGAATATGCACTCTAGCCTTTTTCATCTTCTAAAATCTTGTCCTTTGTTTGTTTAGTGTAGTGTGGAGGCTGTCAGATTTTTATTGTTTCTAGAATGAACAGAAGTTCCTTTGTAGTGCAGCAGGTTAAGGGTCCAGCATTGTCGCTGCAGGGGCTCGGATTGCTGGGTCGCTGCTGTGGGGTGAGTTTGATGCCTGGCCTAGGGAACTCCCATATGCCATGGGCATGACCAAAAAAGAAGAAGACGAAAAAAGAGTGGACAGTATAGTAGGACAAAACTGAAGAGGGCTCCAAAATCATAGCTTAAGAAATGATATGCTGTTTTGTTTTTTTTCGCAACCAACAGTATCCCTAAGTACATTTTGTTTTTGAATGGTTTTCTGAATTTTAACAACATTTTACTTCAAATATAGCAGTTTTTAGGTAAATTGAACCGTAAGTATTTCTTTGATATTTTGACTATTGAAACGTGATGAAAACTAGATCAGTAAATGAACAGATTTCTTCCCAGGTTTATTTTCCCTCATTGAATTTCATTTCTTTAACACTTGTGATTTAGGAGTAAAAAAATTATTACACACAAGTAATACAGTTGGCCCTTTGTATCCTTGGGTTTCGCGTCCTCAGATTCAACCAACTGCAGGTCGAAAGTATTTGGAAAAAAAAATTCCAGAAAGTTCCAAAAAGCAAAACTTGAATTTGTTGTGTGGCAGCTATTTACATGTATTCACATTATATTTATAACTATTTACATAGCATTTGCATTGTATTAGATATTAAACGTAGTCAGAGATGAAGTGTAAGAGAGGTTGCACATAGGCCATATGCAAATACTGTGCCATTTTATATGAGACTTGAACATCCACAGAGTTGGGTATTTTGGAGTAGGGGTGGGTGGGAGGAGTCCTGGAACCAGTACCCGTGGGAACTGAGGTATGACTTGAGTAGCTTGCTCCTGTTACAAAAAATTCAAATACTCAAATAAAATTTGAAAGCCCCTTCTTATAACACTATGACATGTTGCCTGCGCTGTTATCAGTCCCTTCTTTAGAGATGATTGCTGTTTCTTCTTTTGCATGTGTTCACTTACTCCTTGTCCCCTACTTAAAAACAACAAACAAAAAAACTTTTACACATCATATTTTTAAAAACAAATGTAATTATACTTTATATATTCTACAACTTTTTTTTTTTTCAGTTATGTCATTGACATCTTTCAATGACAGTACATATATCAGCTCCATTCTCGTTTTTTTTTGGCCGCACCCACAGCATATGGAAGTTCCCAGGCCAGGGGTTGAATTCAAGTGGCAGCTGTGGCAATGCCAGGTCCTTAACCCACTGTACCACAGCGGGAACTCAACTCCATTCTTTAGTAGGGAGCATGTAATTTAGTTAGTCACTTTCTTGTTGAATGATTAGATTTTTGTGTATTTTGGGGGAAAGGGCCATATCTGAAAGTACTACATTAGAATAAATTCCTGAAAGTGAATTCAGAGTTCTCTCCTATAATTTAGGTCAAAATTAAGTGTTTGCCATCTGAATTTTATTTTAATTTCTGATGTTTTTGTATTTTAAAATAAGCCATTTAAAAATAGGTGATATAGGGAGTTCCTGTCGTGGTGCAGCGGTTAACGAATCTGACCAGGAACCATGAGGTTGCGGGTTCGATCCCTGGCCTTGCTCAGTGGATTAAGGATCCGGCATTGCCGTGAGCTGTGGTGTAGGTTGCAGAGGCGGATTGGATCTGGCGTTGCTGTGGCTGTGGCGTAGACCAGCGGCTACAGCTCCAATTCGACCCCTAGCCTGAGAACCTCCACATGCTGTGGGTGTGGCCCTAAAATGACAAAAGACCAAAAAAAAAAAATATATATATATATATATATATATATATATATAATAATATAAGGAGCGTTTTTCTCAGGACTACCTGTGATGTTGTCTTCTGGGCTTAAGTCCTAATTTTGCCCCAAATAAAACAACTCCCCAAAAAAAGGTAATATATGTGCATAGTTCAAAATTGAAAAGGTGCAAAACGAGTTAGCCTCTCATCAAGTTTCCTTTAACTGCTCTGTTCTGTTCTTTCTAGTGGCCACTGTTAACATTTCTTGTATGTCCCTCCAGAAGTAATCTGTGCATATGTAGTCATATATTATATGCCTCATGGCATTTTGCTATTTTTTTCCTCCACAAAGAATACGTTACACAGTGCTCTGTGGCAGAGAACTGTATCTTGGACGTTGTTCCGAATTAGCACATAGAGACCTGCTTCATTTTTCTGTTTAGCAGTTCATTGTACAGCTTTTATCTTGCTTCATTTAGCGAGTTCTTAACTGATGGACATCCAGGTTACTGCCCTTTTTGCTACCTAATGCTGCTTGTATATGTCATTGCACACCTCTGTATGAATTTAAGATGTATTGGCATTGAAAATTTTGATAAATGTTGTCACACTTCACTTCGTGAAGATTATTCTTTGTATTCACACCAACAGGATATGAGAGTGCCTCATTCACGGAGTATTTTCAGATTTTTTGATCCTTGCTAAACTGAGCAGTAAAAATGTTGGTTTAGTTTGAATGAGGTTATCATCTCTTGATGTATTTTTACAAGCTTTTGTGTGAAAATATGTTTAAAAATTTTTTTATTATAGTTGATTTACAATATCTCTTAATATATATAAAAGACATTTGTATTTCCATTTCTTTGAATTTCCTTTTTTTGATTGTTTTGTTGATCTTTTGCTTATTGTAGAAACTTGTTAAAAATTGAGGAAATTAGCTCTTTGTGATGTATTTGGCAAATCATTTTTCTCACCTTCTTATCTATCTTTAACTTTATCATATTCCCTACCACGCAAGAACTTATTTTTATGTAATTTCTTAAAACTAAAGTACTAAATAGTTGGCATCATTCCTGGTAATTTAAATTGCATGATAAAATAACTAAAAAAATATACAGAAGGTAATAGCTATGGTTTTGAATATTTTGCTTTCAGAACATTAGAACATTTTCTTTCTTTCATTTCTTTTTTTTTTTTTTTCCCCACCATGCCCACAGCATAGTAAGTTCCCTGGCCAGGGATCAAACCCGCACTGCTCTAGTAACCAGAGCCACAGTGACAGTGCTGGATCCTTAACCTGCTGAGCTACCAAGGAACTCTGAGAAGATTTTGTGGACTGATTACACGTTAGTATCTACAAGTATTATAATACCAAAAGTAGGAAAGTATGTCAAGAAGAAAAGCAGATTTCGTAGATTATCTGATTGAATCAGCATTTCCTAAGTATCTACAATGTGCAAAACTTTTTACTGGGTATTGGAATAAAGGGGGTAACCTCTACTGAATATTCAGGTTAGGAAAGATACTTGATGATAACTGATAGAATTAGAGAAGAACTTAGATCAAGTTTAGGAAAGATGAGACAATCTAGGAAGTGGTTGCTTACTTCTTTTGCTCTTAAGCTTCCCGATTGCTTCTCAAGTCCAGTCTGAGGTTTCATAATCTCCCTTCTTTGTTAGAAGCAGGTCCTGGGGACTAAGCCTACTTTCCGTTTTCTTTATTTCTTTCTTATTTACTTTTGAATTTTGGTTTAGTGGCTGCCAGGACTGGCTATGAAATTGGATAATTTCCTCATCCAACCCCTTTTATTGTCTCTGAAGACAGGAACATAAAATCTTTAATGACTGTGGTTTATTGCAGATCACTGTGTATGCACAGATAAGGATTAGAAAAATAACAAATATGAGGAAGTTAGAAAATACAAGGATATATTACTAAAATCTTACAATAATGGCCCGTAGTTCTATATTCCCTTGATGAGATGGTAAGAGTCAGTTGTCCTTTTTACCTTCTGATTTTATTTTACTGGTCCTCCACCTGTAAGGCTTTCCTCTCTTGTCTAAGCTCTTGTTTAGTGAAGGCCATATTGATTGCATTCTCCATAGTGACATAATGGTTTATGTTATTCTCTGTAGAGCTGGTCAACTACAACAGTGGGTAAGCCCTGGTTCCAGGTGTAGTCTATAAGTTACATCGACCCATCCTCTTTCCTTTTTCAGCTGGTGTGGTAAATCTTCCCATTGTTTGACTGATACTGAGTTTTATTTTTCTTTACCTTTTTGATATTTATATTTGAATTGTTTATTTGTTTTTAGGTAAAATTTGGTAATACCACCTTTAAAACAGATGTGTATCTCAAGTCCCTCAACCCTCAGTGGAACTCAGAATGGTTTAAATTTGAGGTAAGTTTTTAAATGTAGCATTTTTGAGTGTGTCTTTTTGAGGTGACCCTTTTTCCCTAGGAATGACTGGCATACCTTTTATTTCAGGTAGAGCAGATTTCATACCCCATGGAAGTATTTTCTCAGGAATATTGAATTTTCAAAAAATTACAGTTTCAAAAAATTAAAAAGTTACAGTTGAGAAAATATAGCTTCTGAATAGGAGAATCCAGATAAAAATGGTGTTATTATGTAATAATTTTCTCTAGATTCGGGTATATACCAAAAATCACTTAAGAACAATGTACAGATTAAAATTTTTTCTGAATTGTAATAAAAATGCACATCACTAATATTGCCATTTTAACCATTTTAAAGTATGCAACACGGTAGCATTAATTGCATTCACATACATACAATGCTATGCAACCATTGTCACTATTTCCAAAACTTTATCATCATCCTGAAGAGTCCCAGTGCCTCTTCTTCCCAGCCCTGTAACTGCTAATCTGCCTACTGTCACTAAATTTGCCAATATACATAGTTCATATAAGCAGATTCATAAGTATCTGTCCTTTTATGTATAGCATCTTTCACTTAGTGTAATGTTTTCAAGGTTCATCCATGTTGTGTAGCATGTATCAGAATTTCATTCCTTTTTATGGCCAAATGATATTCCATTGTTTGACTGTACTGTATTTTGTTTACTCCCTTTGTCTGTTCATGGACACTTGGGTTTGTTTCTGCCTTTTGGCTATTGTGAATGATGCTGCAGTGAACATTTGAGTCACTGTTTTCAGTTGTTTTGGGTATAATACCTAGAAGTGGAATGTCTAGGTCATAAGGTAATTTCTTTTTTTTTTTTAAGGGCCACACCCATGGCATATGGAGGTTCCTAGGCTAGGGGTCAGATCGGAGCTATAGCTACTGGCCTGCACCACAGCCACAGCAACGCAGTATCTGAGCCGCATTTGCAACCTGCAATTCCAGATTCTTAACCACTTGAGTGAGGCCAGGGATCAAACCTGCAACCTCATGGTTCGTAGTTGGCTTTGTTTCCGCTGTGCCATGACGGGAACTCTCCCATATGGTAATTTCTATGATTAGGTTTTTAAGGAAATTCTAGACTTTTCCCCAGTGGCTGCACCATTTTACATTCCCACCAACATGTGCAAGAGTTTCAGTTTTTCCATATCCTTGTTATTAACATTTGTTATTCATTTTTTTAATGTAAGCCATCTTAGTAAGTCTAAAGTGGTATTTACAGTATAACTACAAAGTGCATTTTTAGTATGAATGAGGTGAGTTTCATTTCTTATGGCTAAGGACTATTTGCATTCTTTTACTTTGAACTATCTGCTCATATTCTGACTGCCCAAAGATGTTTAGATTTCAGAGGTAGACTTCAGCAGATTTGAAGACTAGTTTTAACAAAGAATGTAGATGTGAGGTGGTATCTCATTACATTTGATTTGCATTTCCATAATGCAGTGTTGAGTATGTTTTCATGTACTTATTGGCCAATTGTTTATCTCCTTTGGGAAATTGTCTATTCTAGTAATTTTATTTATTTTATTATTTTTTTGGTCCTTTTTTAGGGCCGCACCTGTGGCATATGGAAGTTCCCAGGCCAAAGGTAGAATTGGAGCTGCAGCTGCTGGTGTATGCCACAGCCTCAGCAACACCAGATCAGAGCCATGTCTGTGACCTACATCACAGCTCGCAGTAATGCTGTATCTTTAACCCACTTGAGTGGGGCCGGGGATTGAACCTGAGCCCTCATGAACTCTAGTTGGGTTCATTACTGCTGAGCCACAACAGGAACTCCTCAAATCATTTTATTTTTTTTTATTTTTTCCCTTAATGGATTTTATTTCAATTATAGGTGTGCATAAATCATCACAAGTCAATTTTACAGATTTTGTATCCCAAACCCCCAGTGCATCCCCCCACCCCCCCCAGATTGTCTTATTTGAAAAACCAAGGTTTTTCAAAGTCTGTGAGTCATTGTCTGTTCTGTAAGAAGGTTCATCGTGTCTTTTTAGTTTCCATATGTAAACGGTAGCATTGGGTGTTGCTGTCTAATTGTCTGACTGGTTTCACTTTGCATGATAATTTCTAAGTCCATCCATGTTGCTATAAATGTTGGTAATTCGTTCCTTTTAATGGCTGAGTAACATTCCATTGTGTGTATGTACCATATCTTCCCTATCCACTCTTCTGTCGATGGGCATTTAGGTTGTTTCCATGA